>CM037852.1:31623847-31726606 GCA_021234595.1 Delia radicum | reverse complement strand
AATACATTATGTGAAAATAACTTATTTACCTGTTTCTTAAAGAACGTTTTTTATTACCTATGAATTCCATTTACTCACTTTTCTTTATTAATTCATTCATATTCATATACGTACATAAATATATCTTGATTTATTTATTCATTCATAACTTAATTTTAACACACAAAACCTAAAACATTAAAACAATCTATAAGTTAAAAAATTTTTAATCTCTGAACTATAATTGTTTATATTAAAACAATTGCAACGCAGATATTTTGAATAT
This sequence comes from Delia radicum, assembly GCA_021234595.1. NCBI lineage: Eukaryota > Metazoa > Arthropoda > Insecta > Diptera > Anthomyiidae > Delia > Delia radicum. The sequence goes on along the minus strand of CM037852.1, from coordinate 31,726,341 downwards.
TGTTGTATTTTATAAGAATTACTATAAATTTTTTTTTTTTTGCGTTTTGAATAAATTAATCCATATTTATAACACTATTATATATATTTGTTTGCCCAGTACATTATTGGCAAAGAACTCATGTTAATTAACTCATATTAATTTCCTCTTATGTATATTTCTTTTTTTTATTCGCCTCATAGCTGAAATTTATCACGAAAGCACATAAATAGTAAAACAATACAACAATGTAAACAACAAACAAAACCAAGTGATTTTGTTCAGTGCAATAGTACCAATACAATCTCATTTTTTTTGTAAAATAACTAATACATTCTCATTTCTCTTTGTGCCCAAGATTGTTCTAATGCATTGGATCTAGACTTGTTTGGAATTGTTACGAAAAAGACAATAAATGTATGTCAACCAAAAAATCGATGATTTCTTTGTACTTGACCACGCCTATCTCGCCTACTACATTTTTAAAACCTTTTGGCGATTTCACTTACTATTGGACCCATTGAGGCAGGATTTTTTTTGTTGCACAGTGTTATGCATGACAATTTTGAATAAACGGTTTCATAGTGCTAATAAGTAATTTACCAATTGTTTACTTTAACACCAAATTAAGAAATTCTATGCATTCCATCATAACAATCTTATAAAAATTAAATATTTGTTCCTGAGTAGTTGGGGTAAATGTAATACAAAATATTTTATGGCATATATTTTTTTTTTGTTAATAAACTGTTTCTATAAAAATATGTCCTTTTTTGAAAAATTTCCCAGGTAGAAATTTGGGATGGTACAAAAAACGAAGAGTTTTCAAAACGTTTGTTTTTGATGGTACTAAAATAAAAGCGTTTCCAAAGCGATAATTGCAAATAATACGAAAAAAGCATTTAAAAAACATTATTTTGGATTGCTATTCGAACGTTCGGACAAAGTATTTTAGGAATACTTTTTATACAAAACTTACAAATATTTGTGAATAAAAACACTGTAAAAACATTGGTTCAAAGCGTTTTTTCCAACGTTTGTAAAAAGTACTTAAGAAGTTCTTATCGTACAAAATTTACAACGGTTTATAAAATAAAACCAATGTAAAACCATTGCGTTAAAGCGTTTTTTCTAACATTTGCCAATAGTACTTTAGAAATACTTTTTTTTGCGATTGCAGCTGTTTTCTCTGTTATAATGTCAAACGAGTTGCAACAACAGTTTAGTGGATGCGGAAAGCCAAATAAAGGTGGTAGGCAAAGAAAATTTCAGTTCAACCCAAGTATATGAAGAATTAAAGGGTAATAAGTACATAACTTGTGAAAAAAGTATTTTTTTACAACATTTATTTTCTACAGATTTTTTTATTACATCAGTTTGAAACTGAAACACCATCCAAAATTTTGACACAGACAAGCCGCTGGTTGGCGACTGCTAAGTACAGAAACTGCTCAAAACAATCTATTTTCAATCAAATTTTTCTTTCGAGCGTTTTGACAATGTTCAAAATAACAACCCTCAAAGCGGTTATCATTTGGGTCGTTTTCATAACGCTTAATAACTGTAAGCCAAAATGTTCTGCAAATACTTATTTAACGATTGAAAAAGCATTTCAAAAATTTTGTTTTGCAATGTTTTGAGAACGTTATAAAATACCATCCTCAGACCGTAAATTTGGGTTATCATTTTGCACATTCTCAAAACGCTTTAAATTTGTAATTTGGTATGTTCTGAAAACGCTTGTACCATCATGAAAATGCTTTTAAAACGTTTTAAAGATTGTATTTTTTCTACCTGGGTTATTTTCGAAATTTTTGAAAGTTAGAGAATTGTTTTCATGAATCTTTATCTAACCCAGGGGCATCGCGTTCAAAATTTGAAAAAAAACCGGCATTTTGATACAAAAATCGGAATATTTGATTTTTTTTCTAAAAATACGGATCATACCAAATTTGTGTTAAGTAGAATATATTGATTAGACTGTTTTAAATTTTACAATGCAAGTTGTTAGTTTAAATGCATATAACAGAGTTGTAAATTAAAGTATTCAATAGTGGTACAATAAATTGTACTTATAATGTAAAGTGCAGGAGAAATATAGTGATGTTTAATATTTTTCATTCGGTTTCAACACCCTCCCTGAATGACAAATGTCCCAATCAAAATTGAAAATTTCTCACCCTTTACATGTAAACAAGGTAAAATCAAAAATAAAGTTCAAGTACATTTCAATTCAAAAAATAAATAAATTACATTGTGTTTTAATTTTATAACATTGTTAGTAAAGACCAAATTGATTCCGCAAGTGCTGAAGTTTTTGTGGTGTGACAGCCTTCGTCAGTATATCCGCAACCATTTCGTCTGTGCACAAATACTTCAAAACCACCTCTTTATCATCAATTTTTTGTCGGATAAATTTAGCCTTTATATCCACATGTTTGGTTCTCGGTGAATAATTGTTGTTCAGCGCCACCTGTATAGCGCCCTTATTGTCGCAAAAGAGAATCAAACCTTTTTGATCGGTTGGGTTGAGCTTGGCCTCTAAACGTCTAAACCAAACAGGTTCTTGAATAGCAGCAGTTAGAGACATAAATTCGGCTTCCGTCGAAGACAATGCCATTGTCTTTTGTTCTTTTGTTGACCATGATATTGCGGCGGATTGGTAAATAAAACATAGCCTGTTGTGGATTGACGGTCGCCCAAGTTTCCGGCCTAATCAGAATCACAATAGCATTTTATGTCGTCATCTATTTGTTTTTATAAACAATACCTTTATCAATCGTGCCTTTCAAGTAGATTAGACTAGAGTGGCACTATGCACCGCGACCAGTAGTTGGTATTTTGTGCTGCATACCTTTCAAGTACCTCATAATTCTTTTTACGGCTTCCCAGGGAGGCTTTCCAGGATTCGTACTAAATCGTCTTAATAAATTTACGGCATCGCATATGTTAGGTCGAGAAATTTGTGCCGCAAACAATAAGCATCCAATCGCCTGCATATACGGGATCTTTGACACCTTCATCATCTTTAGGGGACATACATGTTGACAATTTTTGGTTGTAGTCAATTGGAGTCGAAGTTGGGTTTCAATCATTCATTTCAAAACGCACCAAAACATCTCCAAAGTGCTGCAATTGATCAATTTTAATTTCATCTTTACTTCCTGTAATTTTCATGCCTAATACTGATGATGCTTCTCCCATATCCTTCATTTTGAATTTATTGGCAAGCTTTTGCTTTACTGATTTTATGGACTTAAAATTGTTGGAGAATATTAACACATCGTCGACATAAATAGCCACGTACAACATTTGCCCATCAGTAACTTTGTGTTAAATACATTGATCCACCTCGCCTCTTACAAGCCCCATTTTAACTAATTCATTGTTGATGGCTTCATTTTAAACACGTCCCGATTGTTTTAGTCCATAAATTGACTTTTCCAATTTACAAACTTTTTCGGAACCATCATCAAACATTTCGGGTTGTTGCATGTATACGGTTTCTTTTTAACGAACCATTTAAATATGCACTTACTGCATCCATTTGCTGTATATACATATCATTTTTAACGGCCAGTGCCAATAAGTATCTTATGGAAACATACCTGACAACAGGAGCAAAAGTTTCGGTAAAATCGATTCCTTCACGCAGGGAAAAACCTTTCGCCACCAATCTCGCTTTCAATCGCACAGCATTACCGTGTTCATCTCGCTTCGTTTTAAACACCCAATTTGACTTTATAGCTTTTTCGCCTGGCGGTAGTTTTGTCAGCACCCACGTTTTATTGGCAGCCAATGAATCGATTTCTTCCTTCATGGCAATTTTCCACACGGCTGAGTAGTTTGACGACATTGCATCCTTTACGCCTTCTGGATCATCAGCAACAAATTGCATTGCACAAAAATTTTGCGAACATTGACTTTCATTCGCAATACGATTGAAAGGACGTATTTCTTCAGCCACTGGAAGATTTCTTGCTTCGTACGAATTCGGAGACCATTCATCATCATCATTGTCAGCTGGTGTAGTTTCAGGGGATGGCCACCCCACGGAATCATCGTACTCGCTAGTATCTGTATCATCATTTGTTGAATCAGAATCTTCAGCTGCAGATTCATCCTTGGCTGTAGATTCAATTTCAGGTGTCAATTCAACATTAACACTCTCCTCTGAATTGACATCACCATAACTTTGTAGCAATTCTGGATAGTAAAAATCCTTATCTATACTAACGCTCACCTTACTTTGTTCCAAAAACACCACATCACGGCTGACGAATATATTACTATTTTCAGGATTAAATAATCTGTAAGTTTTGCTTTTTCTTTTGGTATGTGGAAAAGAACAGAACAACCAAAGACTCGTAAAAACTTTAAATCAGGACGACAACCAGACCATATTTCCTCAGGACTACGATTGTCGTTACGACAAGGAACTCTGTTAATTAAATAACTAGCGGTGTTGGCAGCCCAAAAACGATAGACCAAACCACTGTCGATTAACATACACCGAACTCGTTCAATTAAAATGCGGTTTATTCTTTCCGCAACACCATTTTGTTCCGGGGAATATGGGCACGTTTTCTGATGATTTATTGTCCTTTAAAAAACCATAGAACCTTTTGTTTAAATATTCATCTCCATTGTCCGTCCGAGGAATTTTAATTTTTGTTGAACACTGATTTTCGGCCATCTTCTTAAATTCAACGAAAGTATCAAAAACATCTCATAATTGGGTATACAAAAATTTTTCTTGAAAAATCTTCCACAAATGCAATTCGCTTTTAATGGTCCAACCACATCCGAATGCACCACTTCTAACAACTTAGTGGCCCTAGAACCTTGTTTTCTAGTAGGCTTTCTGGTTTGTTTGCCTTTTGTACAAACCAAATTTTAATTACAAATGTGACCCATTCTTCTATGCCACAATTCAAAATCTTTTTTTTTAGCTACAAAGGCTTTCTTTTTTGCAATATGTGCTTCACTGTTTATACTATAGAGATCATTGTAAACCGTTGCAGTAGTAACAAGTGTATTTTTTCAAAAATTATGCAAGTTTCACCTTCAAAAACTATTTTTTTTACCATCTTTTGTCATTTGTCTTACAGAAAGTAAATTTGCACATAAATTTGGTACATAGTCGATGTTTTTTACTGTAATTTTATTTTCTTTTCATTTAAAATTGTAATATCAACGTCACCAGCACAATCCACATGAAGTTCATTCTTATTTGCAACAACTTTTTTATTTTCTACATTCCGTTTGTTATACATATAACTGTTGACATTCATCATGTGGTTGCTAGCCCCGCTGTCGATATACCAGTGAACAGAATTGTTGTTGTTTTTTTGATCGTCACATTCTTTGTGTCTTTACATACTTTCATATTAATGTAATTTCTGCCAAAGACGTCCATTTAATATGGCGTCGCCTTCATCAACCTCACCGGATTCTACAACTTTCCAGCAACCTTTGATGATCTAACAGGACTTTGCCTGTCTCTTCCACACATCGAAATTTTCACGTCTTCTTAAACGTTCCAACGAAATCCAGCCGGAAGGTTTACCATATTAACTATTTACCTTTTTCGCTCTCCCAAAAAAACTTTATTTAAAAAAAAAAAAAATGCGATTGAAAAAAATCTAGTCTAAAAACTCGCGTGTAATGGCGCCCATAACCTGTTAAGTAGAATATATTTATTAGACTGTTTCAAATGTTACAATGCAAGTTGTTAGTTTAAATGCATATAACAGAGTTGTAAATTAAAGTATTCAATAGTGGTACAATAAATTGTACTTGTAATATAAAGTGCAGGAGAAATATAGTGATGTATAATATTTTTCATTCGGTTTCAACAATTTACAATTTAAAACCACTTTAAAAGGTTTTAATACTATCTAAAGTCTATTATGTAAAATGCCTTTACTCTGAAAATTGTGGGGCTCATTTCAATAAAATTTTCTTCATAAATTATTTTTTAAAAACAAAATACTTACAAGGGCAGTCTCCCGATGGATTCTCTGTTAATGAAATTTGGGTATGTGATAAAGAGAAAAAAAATAAGGGACACGTATTGTTTTCAGCGGCCCAAACTCATGTTTAAGTGTTAAAAGGTGGCTCAAATTGAAATTAATGAAATTCAGATAATTTTGAGCTCAGCTTCGATGTAGTCGAGAAAACAAAAATTTTGATATCAATAATGGCTATGTAGTGTTTTATGGTTGCCATTTATTTGAAATATAGGTTAAAAAGCTATTCCGAAAAAGTTGCAATTACGATTATCACATTTTTTAAAATAACAAAATAATTAAAAGTTATCGGACATGTTTCGTATAGCAGTAAAAGCTGTTTTATTTGGTAACCCATTTGTCTAAAATTCGAAATAAGATGAAAAACCAAAAAATGGTGAAATTTTTGACCCAAATTTTTAGCCCCTAAATATGAAATTGGCCCGTTAAAAAATGCGTGTCCCTTATTTTTTTTATTCTTTATCACATATCCAACTTTCATTAAGATCGGAGAGAATATATCTGGAGACTTCCCTTGTCTGTTAAATTTGGATATTTCAGTATTTTTAGTGAAAAATATTTGTCAGTAATTTTTTACACTTATCTAAAAGAGTTTTCAACGTTAGATATGATATGATTATATTCAAATTTGAGTCTTGTTAGTTATATCAGCGTTCAGATATATTTATATATACCTTCAGATATAATTTTATATCATTTCAGATATGTTTATATATAAATATAAATATATAGGGTTATATATGAATATATAAGGAGTTATATATAAATATATATGGACTCAGATTTAATTATATATGATCATATCTAACGTTTTTTACACGGGAATTGTTTAAATGGCTTATGTTAAGATATTTTCAGTATAGTTTTTTTTTTGTTACTATTTTTTGCGTAATAATTTGTAACTTTTTGATACTTTCATCAAGAAAACACTTTAATATAATATAATAATAACTCATAAAACTTTGAGTTGCGTATTTAAATATTTTTTTTCATTCAAAAGTATAGAATCAAATTCATATATTCTAAACATGGTTTAAAAATCGGGTTGTGCACAACGAATGCCCTTATGGCACATTTTAGGCTTCGTTTAGCCACTAATCGAAAATTTCGTGTATATTTATTACGCTTTTCAATTAAAAACTTTCAAATTTCTAAAATATCAAATGTTTTTAAAACATATTTCTATTGTTCATAAAAAAATCGGTTAGGAAGCTCAAAAACACAAAAAGCGGGATTTTGGTTTATAAAGCCGGACAAAATTCATGTCGGGATCAGCATTAAAAAAGCTGGATGGTTGGTCAGGTTAACTATGCATACCCGATCAAACAAAGTTATATTTCAAATAGAAACGAGATATCATTTGATATAGATCGATATTTATTTTATTCAATTTTATCTCAAAATTGGGGTATCCCATAAGTTAGATACAAATTTATCTCAAATTGGGAATTTTAATACTGATGTATTCCAAAATATTCTGTGGGATGAATGCAGATATACTTGGATCTAATAAAATCCAAAAAGTTGAGTAATTTTTGGTGTATAGAATGAGATATTTTAGATTAAATTGGATCTACTTGTATCCCATGGCATATATTATTTTTAATAAAAAATTAAAAAAAAAAATGACTTTCCTTTAAACGAGCTTAAGATTTTTTATTTATAAATTATTTTATTTATTATTTATTTCCAATATTTCGTCTCCCAACTGGGTGACTTCTTCAGGGAAATTATTATTATAATTTGATTGATAAAATTTTTGTTTTAAGAATTAAAAACTTATTAGCACATATAACAAATATTTTAAAAAAGGCGGGAAATCAAAAATATTTTCTGTCAATATGAAAAAATAAAAATATTCCAGAAAACAAAAATGAATTAAAATATCCCAGAAAACAAAAAAGACTATAACAATTGTTACAATCTTGACTAGAATATTGAAATAAATATACTATTCACCATCATAATAGTTATGTTACTATTAAAATACACTTTTCAATTCGGTTGGCACTTTATTTCTCTGTGTGTAAGACCATATATAACTTTTTTTTACTCAGGTAAATATTTACTGGTATTAAACTTATATTTTGTGATAACAGGACTTAATTTTAAGATTCTTTTATAAGATTAAGTTAATTAAGATTATGAGTAAGACAAGTTTTCCTGGCTTTTGTCATAAAATGCTTTTTTTTTCCAATAATTTTGAAATTTTAAGTATCCTTTCCACGAAATGCAATTTTTATTGGTTTGCTTATACTTTTCGTAAAAACTTTTATAAAATACAGTCAAAACCCAACATTTTATTGCCAATATACGGCCACAAAAAAAAGTCATCAAAAATTGGACCTCCAGATTAGACTACGTCCGAGCCAGCCGTGGGGGTCATATGCTAGAAGTCATATTTAAATTATAATGCCAGAAGATTATCTTTCGAGTAAAGTAAATTTCATGTCAATTTAAAAAACTCATCTTTGTTTTATTCCATTTCAAAGTTCTACACCTCTATAAAAAATACCCTTTACATATCATATCACTATTAAATATCAACATTTTTAAAATTTAATTGTGATGTGAATTTAAAGAATTCTTCATCCTATTATGTAATTAGAAAAAAATTTTGTTACTGGATTTCTAAGTTAAGTTGGATTTTACTTAAATTGCAAATATCGAGGTGTCCTCATAAGGAGATAGTGGGCTTTAATAGGTTGAACAAAATAAAACTTACTCTTTTAGATGCCGCATTTTCTTTTTAACAACGTAACACTATAAATGTTTTAAAAAAAATCTAAAATTTTATATTAAATGTTATCTTTTGAAGTATGCATTAAAAATTACATTCTTAACATGAAAACTGTGTAAATATACAACAGTTGATCACAAAATTGCTCACAAATTTGTAATAGTGCAAAAAAGTAACAATTTCTCTGATATTTTATACTTTTTTAAAATTTATATTGAACACACTTCTGTTAAACTGATCAAGTAGAGCGTTATATTTAAAATGAACCCAAAGTAATGAATTTAAAATACACTACGTTGCAAACTATAATTACACATTAATTTCGCAAGTTAAAAAAAAGTAGAAGAATATAAACGGCATAAATGTAAAATGGAAAATTAATAATATTTAATAAAAAATCAATTCATTTATTTTTATTTTACTATTTAAAAATTAATAATAAAATGAATTAATATTCCATAACAATAATACGCTTAACTTAATATATCACAATTTACAAAAATTTAGGAAAATTAGTTTAAAGTAGCAGTTTTAATAATGCGTGAATCAACTCAAAATTCGATCAGAGACACACCAACAAATGTTTCTTTTGCTCTAATAATATTAAATCTTGAAAATTATAAAAATAAGGACAATATTAAAGTATCCCATTAAAACAAAATTAAAAACTTTTTAAGTTAATTAGTCTGTTTTTTGCTGTTTTAAGTAAAAAACTGGTCAAAACTCGCATCACAGCACACAAGAAAATAGTTTTGAAAACATCCGTCCTGCCATTTAACAGATTTATTCGCAGTTGTTTCCTTATAGTTCTCCACGCATCAATGTCAGCTTATTTTAGATGAAAAACTCTTTCATATTGATGGTTTTCTGCGTAAACTCAACGGGTTAATACTCCTTAATTATTCTCAACGGGGTTTTGATCCGAAGAACATTCGGGACATTCCAATACTCTTTTATTTTTTGATGATAGCTATTAGATAGTCTGACGACTTATAAAGGGTGCGCCAAACAACATTTTTTTTTTTTTGAAATCCTGAACCAATTGGACTTTGTATGGCCTCATACCAAGGTCTTTATGCAAAATTCGTCTCAATGATGTCTCCGAAATGTTCAATTGTTGAGAACGACGGTGAATTAATGTTGATGGCGCTTCACGCACACTTTCTGCCACAGCAGCAATATTCTCGGGTGTACGCAATGTTTTTGGCTTTTCACGCTTTGGTTTATCGATGAGGATGCCAGTTTCTTCCACTTTTTTCACAAGACACCCAACATACGCACACTATTCGTTCAGCGGAAGAATAACACTAATTATCTGTCAAATCAGACATGAGCTAAGTGTTACCATTCACGAATAAGCACTAGTTGAAAGAAAAAAACGTTAGATGGCGGACCCTTTATGTACTGATGCACTGTCTTGTCTATTCCCTTTAATTACTATAATGTACTCAGAAGAATTCATTCTGGTGCTTCGAAATGCCATAGCAAGCACACCGTAGAAACACAAAATACCCCAAATCATTATGGATTCGCCTCCGAAATTTCTTTTTGAGAAATATCTCTCCAATAGTAGTTAAAACAATCTGTACCATTAAGATTGAACGTTTTCTCATCAGAAAACATCACCTTTAAAAAAAATCATGTTTAAACAGTCCTACGACCAACAGAGATTATTGACTTACCTTTCTCCAGTTGACTTTTAATATCTTTTAGTGAATTCAAGTCGAGCAGTTTTGTGGCGGGGGTAATAGCCCTGGCACAGACATTAGTAATTCTCTGTGAGTCCTCCTAGAGCCTACTATTGGTTTGATTTGGATTTATTTGATTTACCGTCTATTTGTCGATTATCTAATTAAGAATCTCTCTTAAGTTGCTGGTACAGTTGATTAATTTACGGCCGGTACCGACCAGGAAGCTATTTTTTTTGGGCCGCCTGTTTTATTTTTACCATAAGTATTCGGATTATTTGCGAAATTTCTGACAACCACATGTGTGGCCCTTTGTTCCTAATAGGAACTACAGGCCATAATATATATACGTGGGAAAGTTTATCTTGCTAGCAATTTTCCGAAAACTTCAGATACTTTTTAAATATACTGAAATTTCAAAATCAATAAGTTATGAATCACAAATCAATCAAATCAAATTTATTAAAATTGCATAAAACAAAAACAGTTTTTTAATTTGTCTTTATTTGCTATTCTTCTTTTGTTTACCGTTAAATGTAATTATAATTACGAAACACTAACAAAATATTATTACAAATTTTTTCTCTTAAATCAATTACGTAATCTCTTAAATTTTAACACAATAAGAGATCAGTTATCACACAGTTATAAGGGGGGGGGGGCTAGACTCCCCCTCCCCATCGAAATGATTTGACAAATTTTAAAACTTAATATAATTCGTTAGGAAGTAACAATGTCATTGATAAATTTAATATAAAAATATTTTTTTTTGACTTGGATCAATAGGAAATTAGAAAATTTACAATTTTTTAAATATATATGATAAAGGGGGAAAAATAGCATACGCTAAAACAAATCCAATTAATAATCACGTTATATTTATATACCTAAACATTTCAAAATAATATATATTTTGATATTATATCATATTTAAAAAACAAAATTTTATTTTGAAAACAATTGTATATTAGTGAAATTAATTGTATCATTTTGTGTATAATTTTATACACAAAATTTACCCCAATTTTTGTCTTTTCAATTGATTTCTTTCTGGTTCTTAACCCTAAAAAGAACTTGTTTCATTTGTAACATTATGAGTTCTTAATTAAGTCTTAGATTTTTTTCAATGTAAGACTCTAAATTTAGTTTCACCGTTTTTTCCGTATTTGTTATTCCATGGTGTAAGTAATAAATGCCACAAAATCTTCATTTTCATTATATCTTCATTTTTTTTTTCTCAATCAACTTAATTTTTTTTTGGTAATTTCAAGAGAATTTTTTTAATATACTAAAATGTCCAAATGGAAAGGAATTTGTTACAAATTAGAAAGTTTGTAAACCTTCTGCAGGTGGCTAAAGTCTAAAAGGACTAATAGATATTTCGGATTTTGGTGAAGATTTTAAATCAAAAACCGGATACGACTATAGCTTATTTTGTATATATCAGTATCAGTTCAGATATAAATTTATACCGTTGTATAAAATCGTATTAAATTGTATCGCGTCATTATTCGGATGTTGTTTAATCTTAAATTAAAACTAAACTAATGCAAACTTATATAATTGTATAGGCCCATTTCTCGGATACAACTGTATTAAGACTCATATTAAATTTCGTATGATTATATAAAGCATCATATTAATTTTAATCGGGTTACTAAAAGTCGAAATTTTTTTACATTTTTTTACATTTATCAAGTTTTAGCTACCCTAGACTTATATGAGCACATAAAATTATAAAGTAACGCAATTTTATTTTTCACGGTTTTCAAAAAGTTTTCCGCATAATCCTTTTTTTATTTAATTAAACTAAAAATTAATATTTAGCTAAAATTTTAACGTAATTAGACAATAACGATGCATATCCAACTTAAAGGACACAAACGTTTTCAAATTTGACGTGTTTCGCGGATTGAGATCAAACAGATTAAAGCGTTGTTTCGCGATATAGACATCAAAATTCGCAAAATAATGAACACATTAAGAAAAAATTTAAATGAATTAATTTTAAGGAAATTCACTTTATGCGGAAGGTTTTTGTTTAAAATGACCTGAGAAAGCGATTTCTATTATTAATACCCATTACGTGTTGATAGGTAAAAATTTTGTTAATATTACAGTTTTTGTTTGCTATTTTGAGTCTATAAGTAAAGGGTGTCCCAAGAAGAGCGCAATTTTTAAATTTTAAATAAAACACAAATATTTAAAAACGAATCGTGAAACTTTATTATATCGTAAAGTAGACAGAATGAGGTTATGTATGGAACAATATATCGTGCAGATGGCCGCCGCGGCTTTGCTGCCATGCACGCGATCTTTTAATTAAATTTTCAATGACCGTTTTGCATGAATGCTGCGGTATTTTATTAATGCAGCGTCCAATTTCCTCTTTTAAGGCTTGAGTCGTCGTCGGCTTATTCGCGTAAACCATCGACTTCAAAAAACCCCAACGAAAAAAATCTAATAGTGTTAAATCGCACGATCTAGGCGGCCAATTCTGATCTCCAAAACGCGAAATAACACGACCGGGAAATGACTGATGCAGTAATTGAGTTGTTTCTCTGGCTGTACGACATGTGGCGCCGTCTTGTTGGAACCACATGCCCTCCACATTCATTTCTTCAATTCTAGGCAAGAAAAAACTGGTTATCATGTCACGATACCGAACACCATTGACTGTTTGCGCTTGACCTGCCTCATTTTCATAAAACAAAGGTCCAATGATTCCTCCAGCCCAAAAACCACACCACACAGTGACACGTTGAGGATGCATTTGCTTCTCGTGAATCACTCGAGGATTTTCCTCACCCAAATGCGACAATTCTGCCTATTGACGAAGCCATCAAGATGAAAATGGGCCTCGTCACTGAAGATGATTTTATCGGCAAAATCAGCATTTTCATGTTGTCTCTCCAATACCCAAATTACGAACTTCCTTCGCTGTCCATGGGCAGCTGGCTTCAGTTCCTGAGTCAATTGAACTTTGTATGCATGAAGATGCAAATCTTTCGTCAAAATTCGCTGCAAAGTGGATTTGGAGACACCAATTTGCTGAGCTCGGTATCGAATTGAGGTGGATGGATTTTGAGCGACATCATCACGTACAGCTGCGACATTTTCGGTCGATCGACCTGGTCGATGGCGCGTTGTTGTCTTTACATCACTAACAGACCAGTTTCGGCAAATTTATCCATTAATCTCTTTACAGTTGACTCTTTTGGATCATTATTGTGACCCCAAATTGATCGCAATTTGCGAACTGTAGCCGCAAAACTTTCACCATTTTGGTAAAACAATTTCACAATGAGAATGCGTTGTTCATTCGTGTAGCGCTCCATTTTTACTAACCTCGTACCTTCTACTAGCAAACAATAACAATTGTTCAAATGTCAAACAATGACACTTCGAATGCTGCCAGATTTAAAAGTTGCGTTCTTCTTGGAACACCCTTTATTTAATAAAAGTTTTTGCTAATTTTACAACGTAAAATGCTATTTTTAATTAACTAAAGTTCACATCGAATATAACTTAAATTTTGTAAAGTTAACAGATTTATTTTTGCTGTTTTTATTTTATTTATATTTAGCAAAAAAGTAAGCTAAATTAGCAGTTTTTTCTGCAAGGTTATTTGTAACTAATTTTTAGTAGCTTTTTTTTTTGCTATTTTTATATGTTTATTTCTATGAGTGTAGCTTTTTTACTTCCGGTAGTAAATGAAATTTCTGTATATTAAACACCTTAAAAATTAAAACAAATTTCATAATGTTTATAATCATCTACACACGATCAAATAATATTGAAACATTAATAATCCTTTAAAAAAATTTCTTTCTTGTTACCAACTTTCGAAATTTTTTGCAATAATTTATTGATACAAACTGAGATGACTAGTAGATAAAAATCATCAGTAGGAAAAAACACTTTTTAAAAGCATATCGGAGTCTGTTAAGTGTAATTATTTGAAAAATTGATAATGAAAAATGAACTTCATGTAGTACCAAAAAATATATTTATTTATTTTTTGAATAGTTCTTCAGTGCAGACATTGAAAGCAAAATGCGGAGATTTAGTTTTAAAATACTTAAAGTAATAATATTGGCTGCTATTTCAATTATATTACTAACGATTTCTTTTCGCACTTATTTTGTGAAATTTAACAAAGATATAAATTTTATACGATTGGATAGAAGGGCAGGTAAATAAATATAGTATATAAACGCAAAGTTAACGTAATAAATAATAATTAAAAATAAAAATAAAAATAAGTAAAATCGTAAATGTGGGACTAAAATTTAGCGTATACAAATTTTTTCTCGTTAACGAAAAACTATTACCACAAAAAAATTGCAATAAGATATTGCGTTGGCAGAACTTGGGATTAACAATCTTGACAGTATTTTCCTATTATTCGATTGATAACAGTGGCCAACCGTTGGTATGAGCGAACTTGTCACCGTTGGCATAACGCTGGTAATTCAAAATATTTATTGCTTTTAAAATAGCTTAAATTAAATTTATTTTGAGAAATATGTACCGGGTCCTACAAATAACTTTTTTTTTTTTTGAACTCCTGAACCAATTGGACTTTGTATGGCGTCATACCAAGGTCTTTATGCAAAATTCGTCTCAATGATGTCTCCGAAATGTTCAATTGTTGCGAACGACGGTGAATTGATGTTGATGGCGCTTCACGCACACTTTCTGCCACAGCAGCAATATTCTCTAGTGTACGCACTGTTTTTGGCTTTTCACGCTTTGGTTTATCGATGAGGATGCCAGTTTCATTCACTTTTTTTCACAAGATAATGAACATACGGAGCTGACGGTGCTTCTCTTCTTTCCAAAATCCGTGCGCAATTTTCGCACACATTCTGCAACATTACCATGATTTTCAAAGTAATGTCGCAATATTTCCCAGCGTTGTTCAAGTGTATACACAACCATATTCGTTCAGCGGAAGGATAAAACTAATTATCTGTCAAATCAGACATGAGCTAAGTGTTACCATTCACGAAATAAGCACTTGTTGAACAAAAAAAAGTTAGATGGCGGACCCTTTATTACGAAAGCTTCATAACAAACAAAATGTTGCGTTTACAGTACGGTTTAAAAAGAACCCGACACCGTTTTCTAGATTACTATAAGGAACAGAAAATGGATTTTGAGAAACATCGACTCGGATTCCAATCCGTTGAATGTCCGCCAATGACGGACCGATTTCCTACTGTTATGATGTGCTGAAAACGGAGTTCATATTGAATTAAAGGTCCATATGAAACGGTCCGTTAACGTGTCAATAACGGACCATGAAAACATATCCGTATCCGGTACGTATTTCTGTTCTGATAAAAATGCATAAAATTACTCTTTCTTTTAAATTTTCAAATATTATTGTTTTATGGATTTATAAATACACATTAAATTAATAAAATAACTACGAAAATTAAACTGCCACTAGTTTGATTAGTTATACAGATCGACCCGTTAAAATTGTGGCTGAAATTATTGCTTAAAATTTCTTTGTTATTTTATTTAGACAAAATTTGTGTAGTCCGTATTAAACGGCACGGAAACTGATACACAAAAACGTGTTATTTTCGAAAATCCGAATTTGCGGTCCGTTATTGTTCCATTTACGTACAATCTTTGACGAATACGTGTTTACGAGCCGTTACCGTACGGCAAGAGTACAATCCGGATTCATAATTCCGTACTTGCCTATAAATCCGTGAAAATGTTTTTGGGTTAGCATGGAAATTTAATATTAATAAAAAAGCACCTACACTACAGAGAACGGGTTGAGTGCCTTATTTCATGCTTTTGAAAGCAATCACAAAAAATGAGTACATTGTTGTCAACTCACATCATTTCAATAAAGCAACAATTGACAGAATTGAGATAAGTGAGTGTAACGAAAACCATGCATTGCATTGCTTGTCTAGTGTTAACCTCACTTAACACTCACGAAAACAACGAATACACAACGATTCGTATGAATGGTCTCAATGTTAAATGCATAAAACGTTAACAAATTTTTTTCTGAAACATATTACTGTATTAAGAAAATTAAAAAATTGTATACATATTTCATGTTTAATAAAACTAAAAAAAGTTATTGTTATTGCTACAGGTCAACGAATACTACTCGAATGTTGCGATTGTTTTCATGTTATTCATGTGTCATCATTTCATTGCTTGACATGTAACGGCATTATAAAAAAAAATGAATGTTAAAAAGGCATTCAACAAAAACAATAAATGGAATAAACATCAACAGCATAAGCTGTTATTTTTGAATAAAACCAATGCAAAAGCAATGAATGTATGAATGGACAACAAAAACGAATGGTCTCATTCTGTTCTCTGCTACACTATTTACAAGTATATGTCTTTGAGTTTCTAAAACTATGTAAATTTGCTTATGTACACCATTTCCATTTAGTTTTAAAAAATGTAGTAAATGAAACTTCGCTACACCATTTTTAATTAAATTTTAAAAATTTTACATTGTATATCGAAGTTTTTAACAACACCATTTACAGTTGTGTACCATAACACGGTAAGGTAACTTTATGATGAAACTTAGCTACACCAATTACAATTTTTTTTTTCAGAAAATTCCAGAGGTACTTTTAACACTAAGATTATAAACTACTGTACACCATTTTTAGTTACATTTAAAAAAGAGAAAAAATCTTATAAACACCATTTTAATTTCAATTGCGTACATATTGAAATATATTTTAAACATTTCTTGGTTACACCATTTTTAGTTGAACTTCTTTAGTAAAGAAAACTAAATAATGATAAAATAACTCCAAAATTGGATCATCTAAGTTGTCTACACCATTTACAATTGAATTTCTTAAAACTAATTTAACTACATCATTTCTAATATAAGTCCGTGAATTTCTGATCGTATTTCAAAATTAGTTAACTACACCGTTTCCACTTCTGTTCCCGACATTAAGTAAGAAAACTAATGTTTAAATTCGACAGCACCATTTACAAGTATATTGGAGAACTTTTTAAAGTTACGGCTAAAATAAAGTAAATAAACCAAGGTATACTGTTTTCAATAAGATTAAAAAAAAAAATACACAATAAAATATAGCAACATTATTTCCAATTTAATTTAATACATTTTCTACACCATTTACAAGTTTATTGCAAATAAATCTATATAAACCATTTCCAGTTGCAATTAAAAAAAGAAGACAATAAAACTAAGTAAAAGAAAATACACCATATCCAATTGTATTTGAAAAAATACATCATATCCAATTGTATAATGAAGTTAATTAACTTTACCCTTGTAAATAAGATCTGATCTGTCCAAATCTAGTTAGATCTATTTTACCAGATCTAAACAGATCTCACAACAAATATGATAACATCTAATTAAATCTCAAAAATGGGGCCAAATTTTGATCTAATTAGATCTGATCAAATCTTTTTTTTTATTTTTTTTTTTTCTAGATAAGTGATTCATAAAAAACTCTTATTTTAATTAAATGCGTTTATTTTAAAGTTTATCTAAAATTAATGGATAACAAACTGGAGCAAACTCACATTTTAACTTTTTTGAAATCCAACTATTGACTACGGAAAATCTTGGGAGCAATCAATTGTTAGAGCCTTAATAAATCGCAATTTATCTGCTGAGTAACCGCCGTCTTCGTCTTTTTCTTCTGATCAGATACGGACATAGGGAAATAGCAATTTCTCTTCTAGCATTTTAATGCATATGCAGAAAATGTTTGTTAATGCATCTGAAAAGAAAATGTCTTTGGTAAACTTTCTTTAATATATATCGCTCATTTACAAAAGACAAATTTTTGAGTTCATGATGATGTTCCATGCTTCATATTGTGTACAAATTTCATATTAATGTCATGTATATTTTTCGAGTTACAGGAGAAAATATATTTTTTTTTCGGGAAAGTGCGGGCAAAGAGTATGTATATACTTTATAGAGAAACTATACTACTCACGGATCTCTGGATTATTTGCGGATTCGCACGCAACTTTCACGAAGAGAAAAAAAACCAGTAAAAACGCTATTTATAAAAAAACGTGACCAAATAATAGAGCGAGGCAGATTTTGATTGGAAACTTTAAACGCGTTTTCTGCAAAATCGCGTTTTTTGAATTATATCAGTCTCTTAGTAAATGAGCACACAAAGTTTGTTGTTGTGTTTATGAAAAAGGTTACACTTTTGCCTTTTTCCAAGACCGAAATTTCTGAGATGAATATCCTTATCGTATTGTTTTTTATTGTTAAATTTAAGCTCTTAATGGTAACATTACAGACATTTCCTTAAAATTTAAATATATATTTGTACTATTTAAAAAAAAACATGCATAACTTTTTAATCCAGCTGCAACAGAATAGTGGGAGAATAATAATTATACTATGATAATTTATAAACATTTCATTAACCATTATATGATAATAATAAGATCACTTGGAAATCATATTATGGTGATCTAAGTATCACATTATGATTAAGTTGCAACCATAGTAACATGGTTGTTCTAATCATAAATCTTGAAATTTATGATGCTCTTCGAATATGGTTGCCCCAACCATGTTTTTGCTTTGAGTGCTGTTAAGCAATAAATGATCAGCTCACTTCTTATTCTATATTCTTTCAGATCCCAATGAAGCCTTAATAACCCAATATATATCAAATGAAATGCCCTATCTACCAATTGAAGACCTTATTAATATCGTCAATGAAAACCGTAACTTAAATTACTCATGTGCCTGGTATCCTAAATTAACGAATTTACAGATACGTAATAATTATTGGCAAGAATTTAGTAATACTAATATTTCGTACTATATATTTGGAGCATATCTGGATAATAGGTTAACAATCGTAAACGATGAACCTGTGGTACGAATATTAGCAATGCTAGATTTTATAGCAGAAAAACCAGAAGGATATCCCGCAACATATTGTCAGTTCTGGTATAAAGAACAAACCCAGCCGATTATAATGCCCACCAAATCTGTGCGAGCCCTATGGTATTATGATTGGGATCATAGACCTATACACAATTACCCTCACTTTTTAACTTGTCTTCTGCCAAAGGAACACAAAGATTGGATACCACGTTCTGTGTCACTTGTAGCATCACCCTGTGATCAGGCCACAAATAATGTACGTGTTACATATTTTCCTTTGCAAGAAAATGAAATCAAAAAAGAATTCGCTGTGTGTGTTAAAGGTTTAAATTATCCAAATGTTGATTTGTCTCATCGTTTTGTGGAATATATGGAAATGTTACGTATCTTGGGTGCTGAAAAAATTACAATGTATCAACTACAGGTTCATGCAAATGTAACAAAAGTTTTAAAACATTACGAAGAAAAAGGATTTTTAGACTTACGTCCCTTCAGTTCTTCAATGAAAGTAGGAGATTTGCCCGAATATCGTTATATGGATATGGCGAAAAATGGTTTTGCCTATGTTAAGCATGAAGTTGTTTCCTATAATGACTGTTTGTACCGTAATATGTATCGTTATCAATATGTGGCAGTTATTGATATAGATGAAATACTAATGCCCTTGGGTAACTTTAGTAAATGGCATGATTTAATGGAATATGCCGAAACTATACAAAAGGGCAATTGTAATAAATATGCTTCCTTTTGTTTTCGCTGCATATATTTTCCACGTTATCCCCAAAAACCCAGATACACACATGAATTTCCCGACTATTTTTATATGTTGCAACATGTAGAACGCGTTCGGGAACATATAAGGCCGGATTGGGCTACAAAATGCTTACATAATACTGATCGTGTAATAGCTACACATAATCATTTTCCTTTGGACTGGGCATCGAACACATGTGTAGGTTATTCATTTAATGCCTCTGATGCTCAAATGAATCATTATCGTGAACCCGATATTAAGAAAACATTAGATGATCCTGTACTGGATAAAAGTTTATGGCGTTTTAAGGATGAAATTATTCAACGTTCTATGAAAGTTTTTGAAGAATTAAATTTTGTTGATTAGGTTTGTTGTTTTTAATTTCAGTAATAATAACAAAAATTATTAATTATTGTGTTTTTCTTTTTAGTTTATCACTGGTTTCTAAATATGTTTTTCCGTCCCGCGAAAACTTATAAAAATTTGTGCATACTAGGGTTACAAGTTTCTAAATTTTTACGTAATGGTCAATAATGTATAAAAAATAGAAATCGCCTTTTCCTTTTTTTACTTATTGTGTTCGTTAGTTTGCGAATTTTGATGTCTATATCGCGAAACAACGCTTTAATCTGTTTCAAATTTGTAAACGTGTGTGTCCTTTAAGTTGAATATGCATCGCTATTGTCTAATTACGTTAAAATTATAGCTAAATATTAATTTTTAGTTTAATTAGGCGGAAACCTTTGTGAAACCCGCGAAAAACTATAAACGGCTTGGTGGCTAAAATTTGATAATTGCAAAAAATTCAGAAGTTATAACCCTAGTCACGCAGAAACTTTCGACTTCTAATAATCCGATTAAAAAAAAATAATATGATGCTTTATATAATCATCCGACATTTAATATGAGTCTTAATACAGTTTTATCCGAGAAATGGGCCTATATAATTATATAAGTTTGCATAAGTTTAGTTTTAATTCGATAATTTCAGATTAAATATCCGATTTTATATAGCGGTATAAATATATATCTAAACTAATACTAATACGAGTATATACATATACAAAATAAGCTATAATTGTATCCGGTTTTTGATTTTAAAACTTCATTTAAATCCAAAATATTT
The DNA here is from genome assembly GCA_021234595.1 of Delia radicum. Taxonomy (NCBI): domain Eukaryota; kingdom Metazoa; phylum Arthropoda; class Insecta; order Diptera; family Anthomyiidae; genus Delia; species Delia radicum. The sequence goes on along the minus strand of CM037852.1, from coordinate 31,705,108 downwards.
GCAGAAATAATTACAGTCAAATACGAGTTTTGCATCAACTTGATTAATTTTACAACTTTATAATGTGTAGCAAATTTCTTTCCATTTAGACATCTATACCTTGACACATTACTTTTTGATTTTTTGTAAGCATGACGGTAAGGTATAAATGTTTAATTCATTTACATTTTAAGCAACTTATTATTGTATGTGAGGATATCTGAGTGGGTGGAGTTCTCGCCTAACAACCAAAAGACCCCAAGTTCGAATCCCAGACCGCGTTATTAATTTAATTAAAAAAATGTTTGTTATATTTTTTAATAATGAAATATTTTACTTTTAAGTTTTAATAAATTAAAACCAAAAGTTTATTTTTCGATCTTTTATCATAAATTTAGATGTGAGCAAGATTATTCAAGTTCAAGATCATTTGTTTTTTGTTAAACAAAAAAAACCGTGCAACGATATTTATACATCAAAAAAATCTTCATCCGCAACTTAATGCAGATTTTAATCCACTGACAGGTCCTTACATGTTTCATGTAGCGTCACCTACAATCCTCAGAGAACCAATGTGGACGGGGGTAGAAGAATTACCCAAAGTTATAATTTTCTGATGGCAAAAGATGAACACTTTACCCGTAGTGTTTTTTAAACTCCATGAGAAGTTTAAAAAACAAAGCACGGAAGCATCCAACCAATTCAAAAAATGAAAACCTTTTTTCTTTAACTAACAAATATCGTTGTTGTTTCTGTAAAGGCTATAATCTCTAGCCATAGTACACAGTGTTGTTAGTGATTAGTAACAAACAATAACAGTTTCTGACTATAGAATTAGGACCATAGATCAGTTTTTTGCCGTTTTTTTAAAACCAAAAGTTTATTTTTCGTTCTTTTATCATAAATTATGATGTTTTTTGTTTAACAAAAAACAAATGATCTTGAACTTGAATAATCTTACTCACATCATAATTTTTTAATCATTTTTTTTTAAGAAAATCTATTTATAGACCCATTACTTTTCGAACCCCGTAAACCATATAAGTAACCAGTTACTTAACCCCATCACCATATAAGTAACCAGTTACTTAACCCCATATTATGTAATTAGTCCACCCACTACTTTTAGGCTCATCGCCTGTAAAATTCATTAGTGAAGTAAGGTGTATTGTAATGAGTGATGCCCTATGGCGATACATTACTTTACCCATTATTTGGTAATGTGTGGTTTTGCTGGGTAAAAACATGTATTTGAGTCACCGCTCTATGGCTGTATGTTTTAACTAAATGTCTTAAGTACACGCAGTTTCATCATATTTATAAATAAGCTGAACAATTACTAATGTTGGAAAAGGTTCGGACACCGCCTCTATTAAATTTATTATTTATTTGAGCTTAATCCAACTATAATTCTTTAACAAAACGCCAGTTTTAATATCACTTAAAACACATTTATTTTCTCTTCTTCATCACATGTCCAAATTTCATTAAGATCTCAGACCCATCGGGAGGGGGAGTCTCGTGAGATAAAAATATGAAATTTAAGTGCTAACTTTAAAAATATTCAATTCTGCATCTTAATAAAAATAAAATGTTTTACTTTTAAATTTTAAAAAACTAAAACCAAAAGTTTATTTTTCGATCTTTTATCATTTATCTCACATCACAAAATAAAATTTTACCATCTCTAATTAAAAAACAAATAAAATTTTACCATCTCGAATTTTATTTATATTTGCAACACTTACAAGGAAGGTATACCGACCCGAACTCTCAGATTTGTAAAAGAGCAACAAAAAGAAACACACATTTTAAAGGGTAAAAAGTAGGGTTAAAAATTCATTTGTATTTATAAGAAAACTTGGATTTTAATTTTTAGATTTATTTGTACCTAAGAAAACAAACATTATAATACCCATATTGGGTATATAGTGGACCCCGAGTTGCCACATTCCTCAATTGTTGAAAATAGGAAAAAAAGTTCATCGGGAAAAGTCGCACAAAAACCAAACGATTTCGAATATCGGAAAAAGCTCAGATACTTTTCGTAAAAACTTTTATAAAATATAATAAAAACCAAACATTTTACATAATTTTTTAGAAATTTTTTTTAAAAATATTTATTTTGCTGTTTGTAGAAAAAAATTTCGGTAGGCATAGTTCCTTTTACAGAAACTATACTTAAAATCATGCATAATTTCACGTCATTTTCTTCGTGCCATTTTAAACATGCACACAACCAGTGTTGCCAGGAGATTTTTTTTTAAATCCCTACGTTAATAAAAAAAAAATCCCTTTTTTCCCTACAGACAGAAAAAATATTCCCTACATTTTTCCCTACACATTTCTTTTAATAAATGCAAAAATTTTGTTTTTAGCAGTAAATTATATTTACTTTTATTATAAACTTGTACAGTAATTCATTCAGGTACAATAGATTTTCATTAAACAAAAATAACATAAAGTAAAAAATAACATAAAAACTTCCAATAAACGGTAAACAAATAAAAAATGCCATTTTTAAAAAATACTCTTATAAACACTTATGTTTGTCGATTTCGAAAGAATGATTTGGGTTTCTCTAACTAAATTTCTATGCGAACGATGACTTGAAGTACAAGTCGAATGAAAACGTAAAAGTCTTCATACAAAATTTGGTTTCTCTATTTCGAACGAGTTGTCAAAAGTGCGAACGTAAATGTCAAAACCATTTTCATTTATGCAAAGCCAGGAGCACATGCAAACAATGGTACTAAATGTTTAAACTTATTTCTAACTTTTTTAGTGCCACGAGATTTGTTGGTTTTATTCTGTTACACTAAAAAAAATAAATGGTTATATTTTTCATTGTTTATTATAAAATATAAATAGAATAAAATTTTTAATAAAAAAAATCCCTTCAATTTGACTGAAAAACAAAATCTGTCCTTTTTTCCCTACAGATGAAATTTTTGGAAAAAATCTCTACGAAAAGGGAAAAATCCCTACACTTGGCAACACTGCACACAACAACACTACGAAAATATATTTTTGAGTTCATGGGACATTAAGTGTAAAATAAAGCAGTGCTTGAGATAACTTCGAGCTACTTCAGTACGGTAGGATGTTGTTGTAAACTAACTTTTTTGCTGAGATATTGTAGTTTAAGGAAAACGGTGCGTATGATTTATATTTTATTATAACACTCATACGTCACAGCGGTCAACAAGGGCACTTGATATATTACTTTTTGGTGATATATATGAGAGTGGTCCAAAAAAGATGAAAGTTGGATTTTGTGATCTTTCCAATGTTGCCCATAGTCCTTAATGTCTAAAAACTCTATGTGCCAAGAACATTATTTTTGCTCTATTAATCGATTATAGGTTATTACAAATAACATAGCGTTCTAACAAATAAATTTGATTTTTCAAAACTAGACTGAATTCCAAAAAATCTATTTTCTGGGTGTGTTTCTTAATATTTTTTCAAGAGCAACGTTAACTACTTAATATTTTTTTTATCCCATGTAATTTTTGATGTTTGTAAAAAATGCACAAATTTATTTGCCTATACAAATTAAATTTGTTGTTAACCCTTGAACGCTCAACAGATTCGATTTGAATGAAAATATGTATTTATGATGTAAAATCCTAAATAAACAAAAACTACGTGCCTCGATTTTTAAAATATTTTTTTACGTTTTCATAACCGAAAATTTAAAAATTAAAAAATTTTGTTAGAAAGTGTTTTGCAACCGTCAGATAATGACAATCAATTGAACAAGGTATTTTATATTGTTAATTTTGCTCTATATGAAAAACTTTTTATTTTTTGGTGTCGTACTGTGATTTGAACTTTTGGTTTACCCCTACACCAAAACAAAGCGATATATGGACAAAAAATATATTTTATTTTTATTTGCCTTAAATACTCGTACTTAGGTATTTTATTTCAAGTTTTTGAAATTATGTGTGTTATTTCACACATTTTAATTTGTTCGACTTTCATGATTAATTAAACGCGCAATTCTAAATATTTATTGAAAAATGTGCTCGTATTTTATTAAAGAGCGCTTGGGGGTTCTTAACACAATACATAGTGCAGTTTTAATCGAGCTCAAAATATTTTCAATGGTTATATCTTTAAGATACAGTGATCATTTAAGGTTAAGTTAAAAAAAAAGTAATCCATACTCTAGCACAGCGGTTCTCACAAACTTTTGCTTGACGGACCCCTTGAGACACTTCTACTAGTTCACGGGTCCCCAAAAAAATATTGTTTGTTTATATATAAAAAAGAAACAAATTTGAAGAAGAAACAAAAGAAAATGTTTTTTTTTTTTATTTTAAAATTTAAAAAAACATTACAAAAACCAAATACAGCAAAACTCTATTAACATAAACTCCTAGGGACCAGAAAAATTAATTCATTAAAATCGAGATTAGTTTTTGCTTTAGTAAATTTTTTTTGTCCACAAAATTTAAAAAAAATTTATAACCTTTTTAAATTTTGGTAAATAATTTCATTTGATTGCACAAATCGATAGTTTTGGTTTTGATTAAGAAATTTCTGTGTGCTCGGTATAAAATTTGTTCAAATTTAAAGAAATTTTAGGAAAATTTGCAAAAATTTTGGAAATTTCGTATTGAAAATGGAAAATTATAAAAAAATTGGTTTGTCGGACTGCCAAAAACAGTTCATCTTAACCGAAGGTTCTTCTTAAATTCGTATTGAAATTATTACCAAAACGCCAAGACGTTCAAATTAGTTCTTAATAACCGAGAACTCATCTGAACCGAGTTCGTTTTAAACATGTTTTTAAAACCACAAAAGTGTGAGCAAAGTTTATCAGGTATGTGATGAGTTTCGATTTCGATAGAAAATGGATTTGAAATCGGTAAATGGTGTGATGTGTTTTATTTTTCGTTTTTATGTTATCGATTTCAAATTCCATTTTGTTCTATGAAAAAAGCAACCGATTTGATACGTGATGGAAATCGATAAAAACGGTTTGAATTCATTTTCAAATCACGTTAACATTGCATTGTGGTTTTGTTTCGTATAAAAAAAAATATAAGAAAATGTAAGTAAATTTTTTGTTTGCATAAAAAATAATTAATTATACAAATATTTTTAACCTTTAAGGGGGAAACACAAGAATTTGCGCCAAGAGGATGCTTTTATCCAGTTTATGGAAGACCATCCGGATATAGCCAGAGGCTTTACTAAAGGTGACAGGATAGATGTGGAAAACCTATGGAAAGAATTGACCAAAGAATTGAATTCGTTGGGTCCACCTTTACATGACATGTCTGGTTGGAAAAAAGTAAGCTTTTGGAAAAATATTTTTTATTTCAAATACATTAATTCTTTGTTTTTACAGGTATGGTGTGATTGGAAGGCTGGCATAAAAAAGAAAATTGCCACAAACAAAAAAGAAGCTAAGGCAACAGGCGGTGGTCCATATAACCAACTCTACGTTTCCCAAAAAGAAGAGGTAATTGGACGGTTGTGTGGACTGTATGTTATTGTGGAGGGAATACAAAATTCCCATTCTTTTGGTACAGAAAAAAGCAGTAGTGAATCTTCATCTTCTGATGAAGAAGATCCATCAAATTGCCAGGCAAGTAAATCAAGAAGCACACCTGTTACTAACAAGAGAAAGAGAACCGAAAACGAAACTTTAGATGAGACTCCAAGCACGTCTAAGCGGGTCGACTTTAAGTTTTAAAAAAAAAATGACAACTTAAAGAACCATTTAAAACAGTATATTGGTAGTGACATACAGAATAGTAAGGAGTTGACGGAATCGTTAAAATTATTAGGCAATATATGTCAGAAAAACTCAGAGCAATTTGACATAATTGGCAGTAATATAAGACGTGTCTACAAAGCCAAAGAAAATTTATCAAGCACTCTTACACATGAGCTCAAAAGACACCATGAAGAAATGGAAAAAGCAGCATTTGAAAAAAATAAGCTGAAGAAGAGAGACCTCGAAATAAAACAAAAATTATTAGAATTAGAACAATTGAAGAATTCAAATAAATAATTTAATTGTTGTTGCATGTTTTTTATCAATAAAAATTTATTGAACTAAATGTAAGCATTGTTTTTTATTACTGACAATTTTAAAAAATTGAATTTAAACTTTCAGCAATGTTGTTTCTTATAGCAGTGGCAACGTTTAGAAGATTAGGTTCGGTATAGACTTCTTCTTCATCACTATCACCACCATCTTCTCTAACAAATTCAAATCTATCTTCAATGTTTAAGGAATTACATAGATTATGCAAAGCGCAACATATATTGATAATTTGAACTGCTTTTAGCGGTGAATACCAAAGGGTTCGGGTTAAACATCTAAACCGATATTTAAGCACGCCAATTGTCCTCTCCACAATATTTCTGCCCGAGGCATGCTTCTTGTTGAACTTTTGTTGAGTAACACTTCTTGGGGTTCTGTACGGTGTCATAACAAATGGTTCAAGAGAATATCCTGAATCGGCTAGTAGCCATGAACCGCGGTCACCATTTTGGTACTTTGCCATAAAAACATTTCGAGCACTGCTCATGTTCCATATAAATGAATCGTGACTGGATCCAGGTCTAGTAGCATCGACTGCTTTAATATTCATTTTGTAGTCGCAAATCTGTAATTAAATAAAAAAGCATTTGAAGAAAACCTATGTTAATTGAAAATGCATGTTAATTGAAAATGAACTTACGATCATAGCATTAATACTGTAGTATCCTTTTCTGTTGAAATAAATGTGTTCTTGGCCTGTTGCACCTTTTATCGCGATATGTGTACCATCAATACACCCTACAACGCCAGGTATACCATATTTTTCGAAAAAACACTGTTTTGATTTTCTTAAATCTTCTTCGCTTGATTCCAATTTTATTAGCTCGGGACAAATTTTTCTCTCTAGGCAGTTCAACATTTTTGTTAAAGATTTTGAAAATGTAGTACGATGCATTGAAATGTTTACATCGTTTCCAACAGACCTTTGTTTTTAATTATCGAATAATTAATTTATTTAAATAAATTAATTTAATTTTTTTAAATAAATTTCACTTGTCATATCGTCGGCTTATTATTGGTTTGACCCACCGACCATTTTTGAAAGAAATGAGTTAGGAATGCATTGTATATAATGTAAATATCCTCTTTCTGATTTCGAAAACCGTTTCGCGTTATTTCGTATCATATCAGAGATATCAAGTAACAAATTTGACCTAACTGCAGATTTTGCATACAAAAATTGAAATAACTGCACCTTCTTTATCGTTTTTCTCGATAACAACTTTTTGGCGTATGGGTCAAACCAATAATAAGCCGACGATATGTCAAACTTTTCATAGTTGTGTTTGCATTCAGAGTTGTTTTTAAGTTCAGAGTTGCTTTTTTTAAGAAATGGTATGGTAATAGAACAAAATTGGAAAATGAAATCGGTAGAAATTCGTCACACCTTTATCGATTTGTAAACTCGATTTACTTTTAAAATCTATCGAAACTCATCACATACCTGTATATGTATTTTTTGAGCTATTAAAAAAATCACAAAAAAGTTTTAATATTTAAGATAAAGATATTTTAAGGGCTTTTTAAGGTGTTTTTTTTTTTTTTAATAAAAAAGAGCTCTTTTTTGACGAATTTCTTTCATAAAAAATTTTAGTTTTTAAATATATTTTTTAATAAAACTGCAAAAGTTATTGTGAAATATTTTTAAAATTATTTTAAGCAATTATGTTTTTCAGCGCAATTAGCCATTGGAAACCCTCCATTTGGAAACCTCTATACAAGTTTGTAACATATATAAAACGAAACGTCATCCTTTAATAAAATTTTTATTATACTTTTTTTTTTTGCACATTCTTTAAAAATAAATGACTTTTATTTAAATCTAAATTTGTCATGTGTAGGTACAAGAGGGTGAGGTGTTCAGGTTTTGTAATAGATTAGAAGAAAAAAACCACACTATAAACAACCGTGTGTAGTTACGGATAAATTTTTATTGCTTTTTTGACAAAGATGATGTCGATTTGTTTTGGGGAAGAAAAAAAATATAGAAAAATGGAGATTCAGGAACTTCCTTTTTGGATTTTGCGATGAGAGAGAAAGGTCAGACAATTGGTCTGGGTAAAATAAAAATTGGCTGCAACAACAACACTGGAAGGAATTTCGGCATATTTTATTAAAGCTTTTACATACATACATAAAGTTTTTGCATACAAACATAAAAATAAATTTTCAACAACACACAAGTATATTCCTTTTGTTTTGCTAAACGTCATCTGTCGCAACAACCACCGCTGTCTGACCCAATGGAGTAGCTGCATCGCACTATGCTTTGTCCCATAGACAAAAATCAAAAAAAAATGTTTGTCTCAAATTGTTTTTAAATACAGATTTTTTGAAAGATAATAAGGTATCTCAAATAAATGTTAACAAAAAAAATTTTCTGATTGCTTTTGCCACCACGAGAGGGCGTTAAAGGCAGATAATTTCTTCCAAAAATTACTTAACAGAAAAATGAGTTTTAGTTGTTTCACAAAAATAATTCTGAAAAATTAATTTTTTTAAAAAGTCGCTCGAAATTTGGTTTTTAAGTACTTTGATATATTTGCAGTTAAATTAAAATTTAGTATTTATTTACAAAATAACTTTTTTTATTGCTCTGAAAAACACATTTTTTTTGTTGAAAATCCAAAAATTACTTAAGTTTGATGGAGTATAAAAAAAAAATTATATAAAATTAGATATTTTTTTTTTTCTGTTTTTGTAAGTTTATACTCTTAGCTAACAGGGTATTCAAAAATTAGTGCCTATTTTTTACCACAACTTAAAAATGCCTAATTTTATGATTTTTAATCAAATATCAGGCATTTAAGAGTGTTTAATATCATTGCGCAACACGATTTTATATTTTGAATGTTAAAAAATAAAAAAATTTAATTATATCATTAGTAGACCAAAACCACTGAAGTATTTTCAAAATTTAGCTCGAGTTTTTTTTTAGGGCCCACTAAAGTTTTTAATTTTTTTTAAAGGCGTTTTGAGTAAGTCAAAAAAATGTATTAAATCTAATACAAGGTTAATAGATGATTTTAATAAAATTTGATGACGGTTCTTTTCATAGAACTAATTAACCCTCTATCTGCCATTTTTAGGGGCATTTCCGCCCCTCCTCATAGAACACCACTAACACGTTTAACATTTAAGATAAACTCGGAGACCCAAAATTTGTTGCACAGTGTATGCAACTGTAGCTTTAAGTTATGTAAAATATTTCATTAATAATTAGTTAGATCCAATCCAAATATAGCACGATATTTTTACAGCGGATATGAATACTACTCGTCGATTTTTTTCGAAAAGTGGAAAAATAAAAATTTTGATGGAAGTGCGATATGATTTTTTCATAATTTTTTAATGACGTTTACATTGCTAGTTTTCCTCTTTAATTTTTTCATTTATGTTATCTTTCAAATATCCTTATAGTTTTATTTTTGCAAGAGCATTTTAACCGGTTTATCCTATTTTTCAATAAATGATTTACATACCAAAATTTATTACGATCAGACAATTTTTTTAGGAGTGGTAGCGTTTTTAAGAAAAAGGATATATAGCAGGACCTTGAGTCCTTAGTCCGATTTAAATAAAATTTTACACACACGTTGCTAGTTGCATGTGTATCAGCATGACCACTCTTTGTAATTTTGTGGGCATTATTGAAGCTAAAATTATATTTTTCAATTTCAGGACACATGGGAAGTAGGCGTGTCCTAAGGCCGATTTTTCCAAAAATTCTTATTTTTCTTAACTAAGCTATTTTATGCTAGTGTATCAAATTTCAAAAATATCTGACTACTCCTTCTATTTTTGTCCCTTCGTTATATGGGAACGAAGCATAGTGCATCGGCACCACCAAGCCTGGGGTGTCAGGTATATTAAGGTTAAGTACGGATAGGTAACGATTTACCAGGACGACTTCTAACGGACGGAACTGGAATTAAATATATTGAAATTGATTTTTTTTTACATGAATGATTACCTAAAACATATAGTGTCCACATAACCTTTTTTATATGATATCCTCTGCTTTTTATAACGTTTATATGAAAATGGTAAAATGTTGTCATTTATAAGAATGGCCTGCTAAATAAGTGAGCAGTGGTAGTAGGGAAAGGTAAGTAGCCTGCGGAGTGACGGCGTTTGGGACATCCGGTAAATTTCTGGCGCGGATGTCAAGGTGAAGTCCTTATAAACTTCAAGAGGGAGGGCTGCCGACTTGGCATGACACCGGTCCAGTGTTTTTATAATTTTTGAGTGTACTCTAGGAAGGTCGTGGAGTGTCATTTAAATAAATAGTTTATGGGTTGCTTCGGGTCTTCATCCCTTATTCTTTATTTTTTTTAACATTAAGCCTGGCATGGTTTTTTTGTAAGTGTCAAAATATCCAGAGGTTGGCAAGAATCACCCCCAATACCGGCGAGCTCTAGCCGAGCTAAAACGCGGGCATGCCAGCACAGCCGAAGATCTGGCCACTGCCCAGCTGACACTACAAATTTTCAGGAAGTAAAGTGTTAAATTGTTCACATTGTTAAGCAATGCTATTGACAGTGTTATCGTTTAGAAATGTTTAAAAGAAACATTGTTACCATAGTTTAAACAATGTAATTCATTCCTTGAATTAAATAACAGATTTCAATGTTAGGGAATTAATTCCTAAATTGAATGAATTCTTTAAATCATCATTATATTAGTATAATTAATTCATTAGTACCATGTATGATTTCCAATTAGGTTCGTTTGAAAGTAATGTTGGGTGAAGCCTGTTAAAATGACATAAAAATGCCCGAAATACCTGGCTGGGATTTCAGTAGGACTATCGACGATTATCGTCCACTTTTCAAAGTTAAATTACGGCCATATTGCATTCAAATTTTGAATATTGTTAACAATTTTGGTTCAAAACAGCAATTTTGCATTATTTAATTTAACGTTTTCATATGTAACATCGTCAAAACGATAGTAATTTAGGTATCGTTTTGAACAAAACGATATCGTTTTTTTTAGAGAATCTGTCCTCTGACATGTTGCAGAAATTTAAAAGTTTAAATTAATTTTTATCATGTTTTTAATTAATAATTTAATAAAATGCTTATTTATTTAAAATTTTAACAATCAAATAAACAAGATAACATTAAAATGCATTAAATTTTAAAAGAAAATAACAATATATAAGGTGGCGCAAAAATAACCTTCCGATGTTTTTTTTATTATGTATTTATTATGTATAGTATTTTCTGATAGGAGGATTACTTTTGCGCCACCTTATATAAGCAAATTCATTGTTTTAAGCAACAAATTTGTATCAACATGTTGCAATTAATTTTCAGTGTAAACAAACCGCTGGTACGATAGCTTCTCTATTTGTTTATACTCTTTGGTTTTGCCACTTTACCCGAACAAACAGTATGGGTAACTTTTGGCAAAAAGAGAAACACAATTACTCTTTCATTAACGATTTCATTTACCAAATTTTTGACAACAAGAACGCTTTTTGGTAAGATTGGGATTCCGCGGTAACGGATGTCGAACAGACCTATTATTTAATTGATGCGAATGCAACAATGTGATGCTTAAATGCTATTATTAATGAAAAATAGGAAGTTTATCTGATTTTGCTGTTGTAGGTTTACTGGTACCATGATTTTCATGCAAAGGAATTTTCATATAAATAAAATTTTTGGTCGAGTTGATACATTTTAAAAAAGTTTTCAGACGTTTGTAAACGTAAGGCAAAATTTGTTTGTACGTTCTGTTCTGTTACGAATTAGATGTTTTGTTTCTGTTCAATTGAAAGTCTGTATGTGTAGTTAGTTTTCACTTTTTCGTTCTGTTCTGTTGCGGACAAATCTATTGAAAATAGAATTCAACGTTAAGTGACAGCCTAAAGTGCGTATGTATTGGTTTGTTGTGAAATCTTTTTGAATCAGGGATGATAAGGTTGATACTATAGTACTTTTTATGGTACTAATTGAACCTCATATGTAAAAATTTTTCTATGTATGAATTTCTTGGTCCCTTTAAAACTCAATAATTATATAATTCGATTTGCAGTCCCATATGAACAATGAATTAATTTTGACACCAAACGCTGTGAATTCAATCACATGAATTCACTAAGTGCGACTGATTGCAGATGATTATATTAGAGTTTAAACCAATTAGTTAATTCAATCACTAATTATTAACTAATTTTGATTTTCAAAAAAGTAAATACAAAAAATGTGAAATTGACTATTAGCAGCGTGTTTTTAAAATCGAATGAGTTCACGAACAAATTTGTTTGCAACCAATCACAAGGATTAAATTCGCAAAAAACTGTGAGAAACGTAATTCAATACAGCAAGATATTAATAGCACATTCAAAAAATATTAAAAATTTGGTGAATTTAAGAAAAAATCTCGACGTTTTAAAAATTTTTATATTAATATCGGCTAATTTTCTTAGTACGCACTGCTCATTTTTACATAGCTTTATGTACATTTTTCCGAAAAGTTCGGTATTGAAAATGAGCAAAATCGGTCCAGCAGTTCAGAAGTAATGAGTGACAATGTGAAAGTACCTCTAAACTTTCCATACAAATTGGTGTATAATGCACTGTATGTTATTAGAATTCATTGTAGTGTCTGGTGTATAAAATGAATAATATTTAAAATTCACCGCAAATTCTTTTTTCTCTACAAAAACTATTTTTTCACCTCAAAAATAGTTTTGTTACCTCAAAAAGTTTTTCACTACAGAATTTATTTTTTTACATCCAAAAAAGGTTTTCACCTCAAAATTTAGTTTTCACCTCTTAACATATTTTTTTTTAAATATATTTTTGTTGTTTCATTTGTAATGGTTCATTTTGGAGGGTACAAAGATTTGTTTGTTAATTTATATTTAAATTTTTTTATACTTGTGATGCCGAAAAAGTACTATTTTATATGCAGGTTGGTACTATTTTAAAATCGCATTTATCATCCCTGATTTGAATGTTTTTGGTTGGAGTTTCTTTTATTTTTCAAAACGGCTGATTGCTTTCACAGAAAAAGTAATTACAAAATATTACCTACAGAACAGAACGACACAGAACGGCAACAGAAAGTAACAACTAATGAGGCCTGTATTCACCAGACGTGTTATGCATCGTTGAACAGGTGGAAGCCTCTACTTTACAAAATAAATAATTTATTGTAAATTTTAAAAAATTCTAGAACCAGTAGGTAAAAAAACAAAAAAAAAATATATATAATAGTGTTTTTTGTATTATAACAACTTAATTTTGACAAATAATATATAAATAGGTGTTTATGCTATGTAAACAATTTTAATATGAATTAAAGATTATATTGTCGTTAATTAATAAAAAATAAATGAAAGTAAAAAAATTGGATCTAAATATGATTTTTTTAAAAGCGAAAAAATCTAATATCAAAATTTGACTTTTTTTACAAAAACTCCTCCCAGGACCCCACTTATCATTTCCCGGCGGCAAACTTGACAAAGAATAATTAACGTTTTATTACTCTATAATATTACGTTTTAAAAGTTAAGAAATGGGAGTGCCATTTTTTGCCCACGTATGTAAACTTGTAGGGTGCATGTCAAAAATTAATAACACTTTCATTTAAAACTATTCTCAAAGCCTGTTCTTTTCGAATATTTAAAAAAATATTTACTTTTTTTCTATTAGATTATAAAAAAAAACGTAGGAGTGAAGCTACTTTTTTAATGTCTTACCACTTATTATAAAGGAGTTATTAACTTAAAACCTAAAAAAACTTGTCAAAAAATTTAAATTTCAACATCACACAACTTTTAAACTTTAAGAGGTAACATATTACCGTAAGCATGTTTTTTATTATTCTTATCAAGCGGATTCAAAAAAGTCTAAAATCATCGAAATCGGTTCATAATTGTAGAAGTTACAGCTTATTTGTACTCGAGGTGGTCTACTTTGGCGCCTTAGTGCTCACCCTGTGTTAGCACAGGGTGACTTCAAAATTAATTTTCTGAAAGCTATACTCCTCCTTAACGATTACATCTGCATTTGGTCTTAATCGGTCCAGTAGTTAAGAAGTTCTATATTTATTACCACTTTTTTTTTTATTCACTACACTGTGCGCCTGTACAACGCTTCTAAATTGTGCAAATTTATTTTAAAAATTATGGTTCAGTTCTATTTCTGGACTAGTTTTTGTGGGGATATGTGAAGTCGCTAATCTACGCCGATAAGCCGGAAGCGATTGACTTGGAGGCCAACATTTGCCTCGTTATCCAATATACGGCCACAAATGTTGGAAAAATTCATCAAAAATTGGACTTCCAGATTAGACTACGTCCGAGTCAGCCGTCGCGGTCATACGCTAGAAGTCATATTTAAATTATATTGCCAGAAAATTATCTTTCGAGTAAAGAAAATTTCATGCCAATTTAAAAAATGCATCTTTGTTTTATTCCATTTCAAAGTTTTATGCCTCTATAAAAACACCCTTTTCATATCATATCACTATTAAATATCAAAATTTTTTAAAAATTAATTTTGATGTGAATTTAAAGGATTCTTCATCCTATTATGTAATTAGAAAGAACTTTTGTTACTGGATTTTTAAATTAAGTTGGATTTTACTTAAATTGCTTAACTCGAGGTGTCCTCATAAGGAGATAGTGGGCATTAATAGGTTGAACAAAATAAAACTTGCTTTTTAGATGCCGCATTTTCTTTTTAACAACGTAACACTATAAATGTTTTAAAAAAATCTAAAATTTTATAACATGAAAACTGTGTAAATATACAACAGTTGATCACAAATTTGCAATAGTGCAAAAAAGTAAAATTTCTCTGATATTTTATACTTTTTTAAAATTTATATTGAATACACTTCTGTTCAACTGATCAAGTAGAGCGTTATATTTAAAATGAACCCAAAGTAATTAATTCAAAATACACTGCGTTGCAAAACTAAAATTACACATTAATTTCGCATGTTAAAAAAAAGTAGAAGAGTTTAAACGGCATAAATGTAAAATGGAAAATTAATAATATTTAATAAAAATCAATACATTTATTTTTTATTTTACTATTTAAAAATTAATAATAAAATCAATTAATGTTCATAACAATAAATTACGCTAAACTTAATATATCACAATTTACAAAAATTTAGGAAAATTAGTTTAAAGTAGCAGTTTTAATAATGCGTGAATCAACTCGAAAATTCGATCAGAGATACACCAACAAATTTTTCTTTTGCTCTAATAATATTAAATCTTGAAAATTATAAAAATAGGGACAAAATTAAAGTATCCCATTACAACAAAATTAAAAACTTTTTTAAGTTAATTAGTCTAGTTTTTTGCTATTTTAAGTAAAAAACTGGTCAAAACTGGCGTCACAGCACACAAGAAAATAGTTTTGAAAACATCCGTCCTTCCTTTAACAAATTTATTCGCAGTTCTTTCGTTATAGTTCTCCACGCATCAATGTCAGCTTATTTTGGATGAAAAACTCTTTTATATTGACGGATTTTCTGTGTAAACTCAACGGGTTAATACTCCTTAAATATTCTCAATGGGGTTTTGATCCGGAGAACATTCGGGACATTCCAATACTCTTATATTTTTTGATGACAGCCATTAGATAGTCTGACGACTTATATGTACTGAGGCACTGTCTTGTCTATTCTCTTCAAATACTATAATGTACCCAGAAGAATTCATTCTGGTGCTTGGAAATGCCATGCATACCGTTGAAACAAAGAGCGCCCCAAATCATTAAAGATCCGGCTCCGAAATTTCCGGTCCCGATCAAAAAGCTTTTTTTTTCTCATCCTGTTTTATTTTTGCCATAAGCATTCGGATTATTTGCAAAATATGTGACAATTACATGTGAACGTTTTATTTTTCTAGCGATTTCCTGAAAACTTAAGCCACGTCTTAAATAGCGTGACATTTGCCCTGTTCCAAATCACTTAGATATGAACCACGCTGCATTTTAGTGCAAATTTATTAAAATTGCAGAAAAATAAAAATAAATATAATTCTTTAATTTTTCTTTATTTGCTATTCCTCCTTGTTTACTCATAAACGTAACTATAATTACGAAATACTAACAAAATATTATTACACAAGTTTTCTCTTAAATCAATTAATTAACCTCTTAAATTTTCACACAATAAGAGATCAGTTATCGCACAGTTATAAGTTTTCAAAAATGTTTGTAATATTAGAAAAATAGCAAAAATCATTTGTAATTATAGTCATGCAACGCACTGTAGATTCTATAAGTCATTTGTATACTTTTGCATAACTGAATAAAATCAGGGCAGCGACTTTCATGCGCTAAATAATCGATAATATGCACTTAAAATATGCAGTAAAAATCCAAAATATGTGCTTAAAATACGCACTTAAATCGAAATATGCACTTAAAATCCAAAAAAAATCCACTTAAAAAAATAATAATAAAAAATGTGAGAGCGTTGGTGTAAAAATGTAATTCAATATAAGTGTTTAACAAATGAGAACTATGTGATATTTTGAGGGCTACAAATGCTTTATTTTGTTTATTTTTAATGAAATCATAATTTTAATTTTACAAAATATAGATAAATGTGCTATTAAATTAAAAATATGCAACAAAAAATGACAAAATATGTATTGAAATATGCATTTATAGCAAAATATTCAAAAGTTTGCAAAAGCAAATCGATGTCATTTGGTCAAAATCGATTTTGAGCTATTGACTACAACCATGCAAGTGAATGAAAGACGCTGCCCTGATATTTATATTTCCACACATATTTGAAATAAATATTGATTATAAAGATAAGAAAAATAACTTTTAATATTTTTGAAATCAAAAGATTAAATATTTGTTCAATTTATTTATTTAAAAAAAAAATCAACAGATCTTTGTTTGTATATCGAGTATGAACAGTTGTTAACACATGCTGTAGGGTATTCAAATTAATTCGTATTTTGTTTTGTTCGAGTAAACGAGTAACTCGATGTTGACGCTTGCAACTTATTTGATTAATCGAGTAAGATTGTACGTAAGTAACTCGAGTAAGTAACTCGAAGTAAGTAACTCAAACAATTTTAGTAGTTTTATATCATTTATTTTTCCTCAAAAATACATAAAAAAGCACACAATATATACAAAATCAGGAATTCCGAAATGTTTTTTTTTTTATCGAAACTTAAAATAAACGTTAATTAATATTATTAATTTCAAATTAAAAAGAATTTCTAAAATAGTACTATTGAAGTGTTTGACATTTGAAAGAGTTTTACTTTCGTTTCCATTAACTTCGACTTTGAGAAAACATGAGGTACATAACTTTTACCATTTTTTGCAAATATAAAAAATAATACGATTTCGCGATCGTTAAAAAAGATTTCATATCAAATCTGTTGAAGTTTTGAGTTTTTTCGACTTTATTTTTTATTTTTTTTCGAAATATGTTACTTTTAGTTTATGTGATTAAGAGGGATATGGATCCGAATGAAAGAAAAAAGTGAACGGCAAAATCCGAGTTGCAACAACACAAGCTGATCATAATTTAAGTTCAATTCGAATCTTGCTAAAAGTTTTAACACTTTCTAATAATTTTGCGTTTGTTGTTATTTTTTTGGTGAATATTTATATATTTTAAAATTTCGGACCTTTTGGTTTTCATTTTTTTTATAGTTTCGATGTCTTCATAATCTATCAATAGAGTATAGTAATATCTGCAATTGTTCAAAAATAATTTAAAAAGAATTTTGAAAATTTTGAAAATTTCGAAAAATGTGATATTTTAGGATTGGTCTTGGTGGGAAAGATTTTTGCTCTAAATCGTTTCTCCCATATCGTGGTGACATATAACAAGTTATACCCCTACGCAACAAATATGACATACTGGCATATTGCTTTACATTAGGCTTTTTTTATTCCTACACAATACTTGGCATTGGGCATGTTAAGCGTTAATTTTTTTAATTTTTCCAACTTTGATAAGTTGTCAGTTTGTATTCGTATAAGTATATTAAAAGTTCTGCCAATAGTTTATTTTTCACATCCATGTTAAATTCGAGAATCAAAACAAAGCTATTTTAGTAAAAGAATGCTCCCAGGAAAAAATTACACATTCCAAAAGAAGGTGATGCCCACACTTGCTTACATATCTCATTGCCAAATTTAGTAACTGCAATACCAAATACATTCCAACGATAGAGTCAAAAATGGAAGTAGTATTGTAATCAATTCTTTAAATTTAAACCAGAAAGCATGAACTCAATAACAAAGTAATTATTTACTTAAAAGAAAATAACAATGTTATTAACTTATATTTTTAACTTTTTGTAATCAAGAGTAATCATATACTTTTTCTGAATAAGAGGACGTCATTGGAAGTAGTTCCTCATTTTGAAGAAAGAAATTATACAACTTTAAAGAATTTATCTTATATATTTTTTCAAACAATATATTTTTCAGAAATAATACTAAAAACAGAAATTGCATGTTGCCTAAATTTTGTTAAATTGTGGTTAGGTATAAATTAGGGAAGCGCACGTGAGCAGAAAATTGTGAGTGGACGTTGAAATTACTGACGTTATCGTGAGTGAGTGTAAAAAAAATTTTCGAGGGTGATTGTGCGTGAGTCATATTTTTGTTTTTCAATTTTGAATTGTTCTTTTTTTTTTGAAAAATTTATATTTTCGTGGTTTATAGCTCCAAAATTATGACAATCCCATGTTATCATAACAATTCGATGTTTACACTTTTTAGGATTTTATTTCCGTATGAGTTTAGATCGTTATATGTATTTGAGTGACCTAGGAGAATCACGTGTGAGTAAAATTTGAATTAACTTATGGAACTACTTCTTTTTTTTTTAATGTAAGTACTTCTTATTTTTTCTATGGAACTATTTATTTATTTTTTTTGTGTAAGTACTTCGTAGTTTTACAATGGAACTATTTCTTTATTAAAAAATGTATGTAGTTCTTAAAAATATTAAGTAAATGGTTCTTCGGTAAAAAAATAATCAATTCTAAAGAATCAATTATTTTAGTCTCACGCCCTGTTAAAAGAATCGAGTAGGTAATCTAGTAAGGAATGCGTTCTGCTTAAAATGCTTGATTACAAACCAGCTTACCTTTTTGGAAATTTTTTGCTGGGCTGTTTTGATCTACTCGATTAACTCGATTAATCGACCAAAATTGTTTGAGTTATTCTATACTCGAAATTTCCATATTAATTTACTCGAACAATTGTTTGATTAAAATTCGTCGATTAATCGAGTAACGGTTAACAGCTTGAATACCCAACATGTACTTTCCTATTTACCAAAGCAATGCTTTTAGAAGATCTGAGCATAAATGGAATTTGTTACTGTTTTAAGTTTATAAAATTAAATTATATCTAGTGCAAATGGCATCAAACAAAGCCAACACTATGTCGACTTCATGTGAACTCGACAATAGTGTACTTTTTAATAAATTAACGATTTTGGTACTTTTTTATATATCTACGATGTTAGTACTTCTTCAAAAATTTTTTTGCTTGGTGGTTTTTCTTTAAGCTACGGTTTAAGTACTTTTTTATATATATGCAATTTTGGTGCTTGTTTATAAATTAATGATTTTGGTATTTTATTATAAGTTCACGATTTTGGCACTATTTTATAACTCTACGAGTTTAATACTTTCTTATAAAGCTATGATTAAGTAATTTTTTTATAAATCTATTATAGTGCTTTTTTTATAATTCACGATTGTTGGTGCTTTTTTATAATTGAATGATTTTGGTACTTTTTTATACATTAGATTAGACTATAGTGGCACTATGCACCGCGACCAGAGTTGGTATTTTGTGCTGCCAGCGAATACACCCTATAGGTTCAGGCTCCCTACGAAGCCAACTATCCTTCTAGGTGAACAGTTCCAAACGTCTGATGGCGTCACTATTCCACCACCAAAACAACGCACCCTCCTTTCGGAGAGCCTCGGACATTTGCAGAGAACATGCTCAGAGGTCTCGAGTTCCAATTCACAAAACCTGCACGTATCCGTAGAGGATCGTCCCATCTTTTACAATTGATACCTACCACAGTGTTCTGTGAGGTAACCCGTTACGGTCCTTAGTTCGCCCCTCGTCGTAGACAAGAGTTTCCGCGATCTCTCCCCATAGGGAGATATAAGCAGCCTCGCCTGTCGCTGCCCAGGCGATCTGGCCCAATAGGCTCCAAACTCCGACTCCCTCCATCTTCTGAGCCTCTCTCTGACATACCCATTGTGTGCGCCACAGAAGGGTTCCGGGCCAATGAATTGTCAGCCCGTTCGTTGCCCTCATGGCCTGGAACCCAGCCCAGTGTCAAGGAGTTGTTAAGTCCTAGAAGATTTAGAGAGTCAATACATTCCTTAACCAGACCAGACGACACATCTTGAGCCCTCAAGGCACCAAGTGCCGCCTGGCTGTCAGACAGAATGTAGATCGTGGCCCCACGTGTCCTCCTCCGCAGACACTCTTCCACACAGATACGGATAGCGAAGACCTCAGCCTGAAAGACGGAGGGATATTTGCCCCTGGGCAAAGCTCAAATCCAGGTCCGACGACACCCGCCCCCATATACATGTTTTAAACCATCCGTGAACCAGACCTGTGCACCAAACACCGGTACCCAAGATCCAGTTAACCACGTGCTCCTGTCGAAAATCACAACAACAAAGTGCCTTACAAGTACCTGCAGTATCCTGTCACTGACCCTAATAACCGGGTCATCAAAGAACATTTTCGCAATCTCAAGATGCCCCTTCAGACCCTCACTCCTCATACTGCCAATCTCCCGCAGCCTTAGGGATCCCATGCACGCGTTCTCCTTTACAGAAATATGTTCAACCTTTGTCCACCACGCCAATGAGGCGTATGTGACCATCAGTTTTACAATGGTGATAAAAGACCAGTAGACCAGTTGAGGTCTAAGGCCCCAGGTCTTGCCAAAGAGCCTCTGGCAGGCAAACATTGCCCTAGTTGCACTTTTAGAGATCATATCAAGGTGCCTATTCTAATTCAGAGACCTATCCAATATTTTTATACATTATTATAGTATTTTAATATATTTAAGATTTTGGTATTCTTTTATAGTTCTACGATTTTAGCAATGTTTTATAGCGCTTCATTGGTGTTACTTATGTTTTTGTAAATTTTAAAACTTTTTTATTAAGAATTGTTTTTTTTTTCTTTATTAATCTGCGATTTTGGTATTTTCTTAAAAATCAACAATCCCACTTTTAAATAAACTTATGATGTTGGTACTTTTTTAAAATCTACTATTTTAGTAGTTTTTTTTTATATATATCTATCATATTGATATAAACTCATGATATTAATATTTTTATGAATCTTTTAATTGATTTTTTATAAAACAACGATTTGGCACTTTTTTTTATCAAAATACGATTTTGGTACTTTTTATAAATCTATAAATTTGGTACTTTCTAAAAACCTAGATTTTCGTACTTTTTATAAAGAAAGAATTTTTGTCTGTTTCATATATTACGATTTTGTTTCATTTTTTAAAACCACCGATTTTGGTAAGGGAATTTTCTGAATTGTGGGAAAGTTCCCTAAAGTGAAAACTTTAGTTTTTTTTCGTGTTGTTACATGAATATTTCAAAACTATCAACTGTTATCTAGTTTAATTTTAGATATAAACAGTTTAGATATTAAAAGTTCGGCGGCGGACCTATTTTCGATTTAGCCGAACTTTCTGAGGCCGAACAGTGAATTCATTGCTTAACTACAGACTTTTCTTCAAATTTGACACACAAAACTGGCATCTAATCAAATTTGTCCGTAATGCTTTAAAATACCGAATACAGAACAAATGCATTTTCTGGACGAACTGTTCGGTCGGACACTATAAATCAATGGATTGGAAAATTAGAAGTGATTTCAATTTGACTAATATGTGATGCCATATACACCCAATCATATATAAAAATAATAACATTTTTGTCTTGTTTCTACCACCCGATGAAAAAAGCTGCGATATAGGTAAATATATGTAGTCATATAGGTATATATTCCATATCACATCATATATCCATGGGATCTCATATGATATAAAAATCGGTCTAACTAATTTGATCAAATTATATATAATTGAATACAATTTGATCTTCATAAAATTCTTTTGAAATTCGCGCTTAAATTTTATTTCACATTCCAAATAATAAAAAAATTATATATAAATCAATGAATTGGAAAATTAGACATGATTTCATTTTGACTAATACACTGAGATTCGTAGCTATAACGTCATTTTGTTTTCCAATTATTTCTTAAACAACTGAGCCGATCGGTTAAGTGTCTTCAGAATATTAACTGAATTTCTACCATATACAAAAGTGTATGAATTTTTCTTTTTAATTTTAACACATGTACTGATATAGAATTAAATGTGATACCATATATAATTGTAATATAAAAATTGTAGAATTTGTTTGGGTTTACTGTTTTATATGTACTTATATATAATTATACATGAAAGTATATATGATCTGATATATAGCTATATTAATTATATATGATGAGATAAAAAAATTAACTTATACATAAATAACATAAGATTTGTGATATATTGTATATAGCGCCATATTAAATGTTCGTAAAAATAAGTATGAGATGTAAGTATATATTGTTAGATATGGCCACATAGATAATAAGATACCACTATATCAAGCTATATACGACTATATATAAACTTTTATTATTTTTGGCGACACTTTTCCTTAGAAATGTAGATTCGATAACCCCAAATCAGCTTTTGCTAATTGCAAATTTTCCAGCAACTTAAGTTCGGTCGTGAAAGGGTTAATATTTTTTTTGTTGTTTTAATACGTTATTTCAAAGTTTATATATTTTATATATTATTTTTTCTTCAATTTTATAAATATTTTTTTTATAACATTTGTCTATCAAGAAGACAAAAATAACAGAAAAATACAATTTATATGTAGGTAAAGCCACTGCAAATGTAGTTAAAATCAAATGAAATTTCACTTGAAAAAAGGACGACTTACATATCAGTAAATTCAACTAACATTGTCATTTGTTATTTACTGGTCAAAAAATGAACCATAATGGCATGAACATGAACCACATATGTAGTAAAAAATAAACAAACATTTATATTTTTTTAATTAAAACAACTAATGCATAAAATGAATGTAAAATCATAATACAGTAATTTTATGTGGTTTGTTTTTTTAAATGAACTGCATATGTAGTCAAACATGAAATTTCTCTACAAATGACTTTTCAGTTAATATTAAAGATACTGTATTACAACTCAAATAACTACAAGTATTTACAGCAAAAGTTTCTTCAGAGTAGCTTTCTGAGGATGATTATCGATTATTTTCAAATTTTTAACGTCTGTCTAAGACAAAAATAACTGAAATTATGTTAAAGTGTTGAAAATGTTGAACAAAATCAATAATAAATGCATATTTTTTTAATTTTTAGTACATATTTTACGATTTTAATGTATATTTTATGTACATAAAACACGATTATAAATACATCAATTTTCGACCCCTAGTAATTATATATAATTATATCAAGCTAAATATGACTATTATTAAACTTTTTTCGTCGGGTAGAAAATTATCTTAATTTTATTGTTCAATAAAATTTCTGTGTATTAAAACCTTTAAAAATCATAATAAATTTCATTATATAATCAATTACAAAGGTCAAATAATATTGAGACATTAATAATCCTTAAAAATTTTTACTTTCTTGTTACCGAATTTCTAAATTTTTTATAATATTTTATTGATTCAACTGAGATGACTAGTAAATAAAAATCATCAGTGGGAAATACACTTTTTAAAAACATATTGACGTCTGTTAAGTGTAATTATTTGAAAAACTTATAATGAAACATGAACTTCATGTAGTTCCAAAAAAATATATTTATTTATTTTTTTGAATAGTTTTATAGTGTAGACATTGAAAGCAAGATGCGGAGATTTAGTTTTAAAATATTTAAAGTAATAATATTGGCTGCTATTTCAATTATATTACTAACGATTTCTTTTCCCACTTATTTTGTGAAATTTAACAAAGATATAAATTTTATACGATTGGATAGAAGGCCAGGTAAATAAATATATATAAACGCAAAGTTAACTAAATTAATAATAATTAAAAAATAAAAATAAGTGAAATCGTAAATCTGTGAACAAAAATTTCGCGGATACAAATGTTTTCTCGTAAACGAAAAATGAACAAATTTCACAACGAAAAACTATCACCACAAAAAAATTGCAATAAAATAATGTGAAAATATTTGTTAAATCCGCGAAAAATGAGAAAAATGTAACTGAAATCGGACACTAAAAAACTGGACAATAAAAAATATTTTCGATAATAATATGCTTGCTTGGTTTCTTATTACAAATTCACAAATTAATGCGTTTTACTAAGAAGACTGAATCTAATATATACTCGTACATAACCATACAGAAAAATACAATCGGCACAGTGTTGGCAAAGCAAAGTGACAGTGGCCAACCGTTGGTTGGAACGAACTTGCCAACGTTGGCATAACGTTGGTAATTCAAAATATTTATTGCTTTTGAATAGGTTAAATTAAATTAATTTCCAGAAATGTGTATAATAAAACGCATTTCAAAAGCAGCAATACAGTCTTTTACATCATATTTAAATGTGTGAAATATAATAAAATATTTAACAAAAAATTCTTCTACTTGGTTGTAATATTGGTAAAAACAGTATTGTCACAAATTTTGCGGGTGGTAGAGGCAAAACACATGCTTTGCAATCAACATCGTGTATTTCTGGTACAATATTAGTTGTACCTTTGGTAATTTTTAGAGCGGTGGGTTTTACAAAAATAGCAAAGGTTTACCAGTACAATTTTTTTTTGGTACGGTTGGCAATTTCTAACTGGTTAGTTTTACGAAAACCAATTAGTTGAAAACTATTCATCAATAACGTGGAAAAAAGTTTCGTAAACAAAGTTTCCGCTAATAAAATCTTTCAGTGAATTTTTTAATTCTCTATTAGAAGCAGGGATGGAAAAATTTCCCGAGGGAGTCAAAAAATATACGTTTTTTAAAAAAGTTCGCATGCCAAAATGAAACGAGCTACTAAAATTAAAAGGCTCGTAACAAAAATAAACAAAAAACTTTTTAAAATAAATGTAATAAAGCTTAACAACATATGATAAAGCTTTTTAATTTAAGCAGCTCATAACCAATAGAGCATTATGAGCATTATGAAATCGAGCAGCAAAAACAGCTACGCTCCCAAGCTAATCCATTCAAATTATTTTGGAATTGAAAAAGAAAATTTACTAATTACACTACCTCTAATAGCTTTTCTTACACAAATAAACAGATATGAATGACACGAAAGAAGACGAAAAAAACAACATATCCACTTTTATTTTTTTTTAAATAGAGAAATATAATGACACCTTTTCCAATTAAACGTCATGAGTTTCCATTTTCATTATATTACGAAAGCTTCCCAACAAACAAAATGTTGCGTTTATAGTACGGCTTTTAAACGGAATCCGACACCTTTTTCTTGATAAGTATACAGACCAGAAAACGGATTTTCAGAAACAGCGAATCGGATTCGAATCCGCTGAAAGTCCGCCTATGACCGACCGATTTCGTACTGATATGATGTGCTGAAAACGGAGTTCTTTTAAATTAAATATCCGTATGAAGCGGACGGTTAACGTGTCAATAACCGACCATGAAAACAGATCCGTATCCCGTCCGTATTTCTGCCTTTTTTCCAATAAAATCGCACCGATAAAAATGCATAACATTACTCTTTTTTTTAAATTTTAAATATTATTTTTTTATGGATTTATAAATACACATTAAATTAATAAAATAACTGCGAAATTGAAACAGAAACTAATTTCCATACACAGAAAAATATATTTAATTACTTTTTTCAATTAAATCGGTTTGTTGAAAATTTTAAAAGCTGTCAATTGAAAATTAATTGAATTAATTAAGTATTTGCTTAAATTCGAAACTTGCTTGACATTTTTTTACATTATCGCTCAAAAGCAAACATCAACACATTGTTGTTGTTTTTGTAATATTTATGTATTTGTTTTTAATAAATGTTTATGTCTGGTTTTTGGGTAGGTATACGATATTGATCACTTTTAATCAAATGAGTTATTGAAAAATAATTCAATTAAAGAGCTATCAATTTCTAATTGAATTAACAATTTTCGGTGTTGGCGGAATTCCAGCAATTAAATTATTGAATTGGTGGTTTTCGTAATTGAAATGGGTTTTTATTTTTTGTGTGTTAGTTATACAGAGCGACCCCTTAAAATTATTTCTAAAATCAGTCCTTAAAAATTCTTTGTTATTTTATTTAGACAAAATTTGTGTAGTCCGTAGTTAAAGGCACGGAAACGGATACACTAAAACGTATTATTTTCGAAAATCGTATTACACGGTCCGTTAATGTTTATTTACGCACTTAATAGTTAAATTACACACATTTGCTTAAAACTTATAATATATATTTCTACTATTAAAAAAACATACATTACTTTTTAATCCAGCTTCAACAGAATGCTATGAAAATATTTCCCAGCTTCAACAGAATGCTGTTAAATTCTATAACCATAATATGATAATATTGAGATTATTTTGTAACCATAATATGGTGATCATATTTTTATTAAGTAAGAGATAAGAGTATGGTTGTCACAACCGTAGTTGTTGGTTGCCCTAATCACAAATCCAGAAATGTATGAAATTCGTCGAATATGGTTGCTCCAACCAAGTTTTTGCTTTGTGTGTTGTTAAGCAGTAAATAATCAGTTCACTATTTTTTCTATATTCTTTCAGATCCCAATGAAGCCTTAATAACTCAATATATATCTAATGAAATGCCCTACCTACCAATTGAAGACCTGATTAATATCGCCAATGAAAACCGAAATTTAAATTCCACATGTGCCTGGTATCCCAAATTAACGAATTTACACATACATAATAATTATTGGCAAGAATTTAGTAATACTAATATTTCGTACTATATATTTGGAGCATATCTGGATAATAGGATAACAATCGTAAACGATGAACCTGTAGTACGAATATTAGCAATGTTAGATATTATAGCAGAAAAACCAGAAGGATATCCCACAACATATTGTCAGTTCTGGTATAAAGAACAGAAACAGCCGATCATAATGCCCACCAAATCTGTGCGAGCCCTATGGTATTATGCTTGGAGTCATAGCACTATATACAATTATCCTCACTTTTTAACTTGTCTTCTGCCAAAGGAACACAAAGATTGGATACCACGTTCTGTGTCACTTGTAGCATCACCCTGTGATCAGGCCACAAATAATGTACGTGTTACATATTTTCCTTTGCAAGAAAATGAAATCAAAAAAGAATTCGCTGTGTGTGTTAAAGGTTTAAATTATCTAAATGTTGATTTGTCTCATCGTTTTGTGGAATATATGGAAACGATACGTATCTTGGGTGCTGAAAAAATTACAATGTATCAACTACAGGTTCATGCAAATGTAACAAAAGTTTTAAAACATTACGAAGAAAAAGGATTTTTAGACTTACGTCCTTTTAGCTCTTCAATGAAAGTAGGAGATTTGCCCGAATATCGTTATATGGACATGGCGAAAAATGGTTTGGCCTATATTAAGCATGAAGTTGTTTCCCTTAATGACTGTTTGTACCGTAATATGTATCGTTATCAATATGTGGCAGCTATTGATATAGATGAAATACTAATGCCCTTGGGTAACTTTAGTAAATGGCATGATTTAATGGAATATGGCGAAACTATACGAAAGGATGAATGTAATAAATATGCTTCCTTTTGTTTTCGCTGCATATATTTTCCACGTTATCCCCAAAAACCCAGATACACACATGAATTTCCCGACTATTTGTATATGTTGCAACATGTAAAACGCGTTCGGGAACATATCAGGCCGGATTGGGCTACAAAATGCTTACATAATACCGATCGTGTAATAGCTACACATAATCATTTTCCATTGGACTGGGCATCGAACACATGTAAAGCTTATTCATTTAATGCCTCTGATGCTCAAATGAATCATTATCGTGAACCCGATATTAAGAAAACATTAGATGATCCTGTACTCGATAAAAGTTTATGGCGTTTTAAGGATGAAATTATTCAACATTCTATGAAAGTTTTTGAAGAATTAAATTTTGTTGATTAGGTTTGTGGTTTTTAATTTTGAGTAAAATATCAAAAATTATTAATTATTGTCTTTTTTCTTTTTAGTTTATCACTGGTTTCTAAATATGTTTTCCCGTCCCGCGAAAACTTATAAAAATTTGTGCATACTAGGGTTACAAGTTTCTAAATTTTTACGTAATGGTCAATAATGTATAAAAAATAGAAATCGCCTTTTCCTTTTTTTACTTATTGTGTTCGTTAGTTTGCGAATTTTGATGTCTATATCGCGAAACAACGCTTTAATCTGTTTCAAATTTGTAAACGTGTGTGTCCTTTAAGTTGAATATGCATCGCTGTTGTCTAATTACGTTAAAATTATAGCTATATATTAAGTTTTAGTTTAATTAGGCGGAAACCTTTGTGAAACCCGCGAAAAAATAAAAAAAGGCTTGGTGCTAAAATTTGATAATTGCAAAAAATTCAGAAGTTATAACCCTAGTGCACGCAGAAACTTTCGACTTCTAATAACCCGATTAAAAAAAAATAACATGATGCTTTATATAATCATCCGAAATTTAATATGAGTCTTAATACAGTTTTATCCGAGAAATGGGCCTATATAATTATATAAGTTTGCATTAGTTTAGTTTTAATTTGAAAATTTCAGATTAAATTACATCCGAAAAATGGTGCGATACAATTTAATCAGATTTTATATAGCGGTATAAATATATATCTAAACTAATACTAATACGAGTATATACATATACAAAATAAGCTATAATTGTATCTGGTTTTGGATTTTAAAACTTCATTTAAATCCAAAATATTTGCAGAAATAAATACAGTCAAATACGAGTTTTGCATCAACTTTATTAATCCTTTCAGACTTTAGCCACTTGCAAAAAGTTTACAACTTTATAATTTGTAGCAAATTTCTTTCCATTTGGACATCTATACCTTGACACATTACTTTGTGATTTTTTGTAAGCATGACGGTAAGGTATAAATGTTTAATTCATTTACATTTTAAGCAACTTATTATTGTATGTGAGGATAGCTCAGTGAGTAGAATCCTCGCCTAACAACCAAAAGACCCCAAGTTCAGATCCCAGACCGCGTTATTTATATAATTAAAAAAATGTTTGTTATATTTTTTTAATAATTTTTTTTTTTAAGAAAATCTATTTATAGAAAATCTATTATTCGAACTCCGTAACCATATAAGTCACCAGTTACTTAACCCCATATTAGGTAGTTAGTCCACCCATTACTTTTAGGCTTGTCGCCTGTAAAATTCATTAGTGAAGTAAGGTGTATTGTAATGGGTGATGCCCTATGGCGATACATTACTTTACCCATTATTTGGTAATGTGTGGTTTTGCTGGGTAAAAACATGTATTTGAATCACTCAGGGAAAAAGCTTCATCATATTTATAAAAAAACTTCATTGATTTTCGTCTAATGTAACACTTCATATAATGACGTTGTGTGTATTTATGAAATGTTTCATAAATATGAAGAAGTTCATCCGCTAATTTAAAGCAGACTTTATCTACTGACAGGTCCTTACATGTTTCATTTCGTGTCACCGAAAATCTTCAGAGAACCAATGTAGGAGAGGTAGAAGATTTAGCCAAATTTGGAAGGAAAAAGATCACCGCTGATAAAAGATCGAAAAATAAACTTTTGGTTTTAATTTTTAAAAATTTTAAAGTAAAACATTTGAAAATTAAAAATCACTAATGTTCATTTTACAGCACGATCAATTGATTTTGATTTAATTGCATTTCTCCATCTAATTCTCTCCACATTTTCATTCTGGTGATCTGAATTTCGTTTGTCAGCCTTGGTACGTGATTTTCTGAAAAAAGAGAATTCCTTTGGACTTGCAATTTCTTTAATAATTAATGTAATGCAATTTGAACTCACCTTTATTGTTGCAATTTTGTTTGAAAAAGTCGTGCAGAAATATTGTTTGATAATTTTTAATTAATTTTTTATATTACCTTTAAAATATTTTTCCTTATGGCTAAAATTTACATAATTTTGTTAATGTTCATTTGTTTTAATATTGCCAATATATTTTCTAGATGATAAAAAGAAGATTTGTGCAAAATACTACTTTTTGAAATTAAAAATGGGAGATATTTTCGTAATATCTTCTGGGTGATATATATATCTTCCAAATTCTAATAATAGGGAATAATTGAGAAGTTTTTCAATACATGAATTTAGGAAAATTATAATCAATACACATATTTTAATTTTTATATATTCGAAATTAATGTATATATAGAAAGTATATGTTTGGATGGTATATAGATTTCTAAAGGCCAAGTAATTTTATTTAAAATGCTTTTAAAATTAAAATAAAATCGGTTAAAAAATGACTGAGTTACAAATGTTTAAATGCGCCAGTCCCAAAAAATACTCTTTTACCGTTATCTCCAACATTTTAGGGTATATTGAAAATCTCTCAAACCGGATTTGTAATACACTCAGCTAGACTTACAACGTATACTAAAGTCACATAAAGTCGCAATTTTCTTATGTTTTTGTAGCACTGTGTGATTATTTATACTAGTATTTTGTTTTTGGGAAAAAGACAAAACTGACGAGGGGAGTCTTCCGACTCAAAATAATGAAATTCAGATTTTGTTGAACGCAGTTTTGAAACACTCGAGAAAACAAAATATTGATATTGTAGTGCCTATGTAGTGTGTTAGGATTGCCATTTCTTTAAGATATATGTGAAAAAGCTCTTCGGATAATGTCGCATAAAAGCTGAACAATTACTAATATTGGAAAAAGCTCAGACACCGCCTCTAATTAAATTTGTTATTTATTTGAGCTTAATTCAACTATAATTCTTTAACAAAACGCCAGTTTTAATATCACTTAAAACACATATTTTTGACCAACAAAAATAAAGGGTCCGCCATATAATTTTTTTTTTTTTTAATATGCTATAAAAAAAAACTACTGAATATTTTCTCCAAATTTCTTTTTTTATTTAAAAGTACAATCGTTCCGGTTAATAATGGAAAATAATTTTATTCAAATGGCTGCCTCGGCTGGCCATGCACTAGCCTACACGATCGGTCCAATTTTTTTTTTTTTTTGATAATGCGATCTTCAAAAACAGGGCGCAAAACATCGAGTGTAGCTGTGTGGCACGTAGCGCCGTCTTGTTGAAACCAAATGTTGCCAATATCCTCCTCTTCAATTTTTGTAAACAAAAATTCGTTCAACATGGCCTGATAACGATCGCCATTGACCCCATTGTTCGCCGTACGCAATTTTCGCACACATTCTGCAACATTGCCATGATTTTCAAAGTAATGCCGCAATATTTCCCAGCGTTGTTCAAGCGTATACACAACCATATTCGTTCAGCGGAAGGATAAAACTAATTATCTGTAAAATCAGACATTAGCTAAGTGTTACCATTCACGAAATACGCACTAGTTGAAAAAAAAAACGTTAGATGGCGGACCCTTTACTTGTAAGTTATCGGACATTTTTCGTGTACTAGTTAATGCGCTCTTTCATTTGGTACCCCATTTTGTCTAAAACTTGTCTAAAACAATTTGAAATATGCCGAAAAAACGAGACATGAGTTCATTATTTTCTTGTCGGACCCATCAGGAGGGGGAGTCTCGTGAGATATAAATATGAAATTTAAGTGCTAACTTTAAAAATTTTTGATTCTGCATCTTATTATTTATTTATTTTCGATCTTTTATAAATTATCTAACATTATCTAACATCATAGAATAAAATTACAAGGAAGGTATCCCGACCCGAACTCTCAGATTTGTAAAAGAGCAAATAAAAGACACACATTTTTTTTTTTTTTAGCTGCCCAATCTCACGTTTAAAGGTTAAAAAGTAGGGTTAAAAATTCATTTGTATTAATATGATCTTGGATTTTAATTTTCAGATTTATTTGTACTCAAGAAAACAAACATTATCATACCCATATTGGGTATATAGTGGAGCCCGAGTTGCCAAATAGGAAAAAAGCTCACCTGGAAAAGTCGCATAAAAACCGAACGATTTCGAATATCGGAAAAAGTTCAGATACCGCCTCGATTAAATGCCATTTTAATTGGATTGCTTAGACTTTTCGTAAAAACTTTTATAAAATATGGTCAAAGCCCAACCTTTTTACATAATTTTTTTAAATTTTTTTTTTTAAATATTTATTTTGCTGTTTGTAGAAAAAAATTTCGGTACGCATAGTTCCTTTTACAGAAACTAGACTTAAAATCATGCATAATTGCAAGTCACTTTCTTCGTGCCATTTTAAACATGCACACAACAGCACTACGAAAATATATTTTTGAGTTCATGGGACATTAAGTGTAAAATAAAGTAGTGCTGGAGATAACTTCGAGCAACTTTAGTACGGTAGGATGTTGTTGTAAACTAACTTTTTTGCTGAGATATTGTAGTTTAAGGAAAACGATGCGTATGATTCATATTTTATAATACCACTCATACTTCACAGTGGTCAACAAGGGCACTTGATCAATTTCAAAAAATATTACTTTTTTATGGATATGTATATGAGAGTGGTCCAAAAAAGATGAAAGTTGGATTGTATGATCTACCCAATGTTGCCCATATTCCTTAATGACATTATTTTTGCTCTATTAATTGATTATAGGTTATTACAAATAACATAGCGTTCTAACAAATAAATATTATTTTTTAAAACTAGGCGGAACTCCAACCAATGTTTTTTCTGAGCGTGTTTCTTAATATTTTTTTAAGAGCAACATTTACTACTTAATATTTTTTATGCCATGTAATTTTTGATGTTTGCAAAAAATGCACAAATTTATTTGCCTATACAAATTAAGTTTGTTGTTAACCCTTGAATGCTCAAGGGTTAACAACGATTTATGATGTAAAATGCTAAATAAACAGAAACTACGTGCATTGATTTATGAAATATTTTTTTAAGTTTTTGTAACCGAAAATCTACAACCAGAAAACAGTCCCAGTTGTGGCCACCGAATTTGTTGCCAATCGAATTCTGGCGGTTACTACAATTATCTTCATATTAAATTTAATTTGAGGTAAATTACGACCATATTCCATTCAAATTCTGAATATTGGTAGCAATTTTGGTGAAAAACAATAATTTTCCATTATTTAACTTAACGTTTTCATACGTAACATCGTCAAAACGACAGTAATTCAGGTATCGTTTTGAACAAAACGATATCGTTTTTCTTACAGAATTTGTCCTCTGGAAGGCACAAAACCACATTTCAACAGCGATGCCAACTAATTAAAAGCAAAAAGCGCCGGTCGGACACTAAATTTAGAGCTTAAAAACGCTAAATGTAAATAAAAAAACTTGTTTTCCATTTTAAATCCACTATTTCAATTTAATATTAAATTTTGTCTATTTGAGATCAATTTATTTATTTATTTCCTTACAAGACTTGTTTTTGTACAAAAGTTATACAAAGAAAATAACAAAAATAAAAGAAAAAACTAAAATATTTAAAATATTTTTTAAAACAGTCCATTAAATTTGTCATTTTCGAATAAAACTGCATTTTCCTCTTCTTCTTCGGGCCAGAATATAGTTTTTATAAAATATTTCGAGTTTTTATAAGTTTGGTTTGAATTAATTTTTGAACAAACGTGTGGTGGTATTTCATAGTTCGAGCAACAAGTGTTTTTTTGTTTTAGTCCATATTTTATGTGAATTAAATAATTTGAAGTGTTTAAAGACATGCCGTTACATATTTTATTTTTAAAAAAATTCATAACGCTAAATGTTCTTTCAATTTCAGCATTAGAGTAAGACAATGTTAATAGCTTCAGGACAAAAGTTGAAAGGTTATGATATGGATTTTCATCTTAAGAATTTCTAAAGTTATGAACTTTGATCCAAAATGCATCTGTCCTATCCAAATTTTTCCATTTATACAAATTTAAATTTTTTATACAATTTTCCAACTTTTCAATTTGGTTTTCATTGTTTATAAATTCTTTTATAACAGCTGTTGTATATTCTGTATTACTTGTGAACATGTTGTTAACGCTAAATGCAGAAATCTTTTCTAAAATTTCAAAATTTGATGGTAGCTTTGCTCTTATTTCATAAATAAGACTTTTAGTAAATTCTACTAACTTTTTTTTAATAGCTTTTTTTTCACTTTTTGTAATATTGGCATCAGAACAAGCTTTTTCAAAACTGTAACCTAAGTAACAATGTTTATTTATAACAGGTTAAATTACACCTTCCATATAATCAAAATCATCCATTGGGATTATTATTTTATTTGTTACGCTTTGCAGTAAATGATATAAATCACTAAAAGGTTTTGTATGATCTGCACTTTGAGCTTCAAAGGCTAAATTAACTTTTTGCACTTCAGCCAACACAGACGCTAAATACGTTAAATAAATAAAATTTGTTTGGTCGTTATACATGTCTTTGAATAAAGATCTTTCAAATGATTTATCATTCACTATATTAAAATGCGTTTTTAATTCTAACCACATTTCTAAAATAATTTTAATTGCTTTTTCTATGGAAAGCCATCTTGTGGGTGCCGCTAACGGTATCTTTTTTGGAGTATCATCATCAGTATTTATTAACTTAAATATTTTGTGGAAAGCTTTTTGTCTTATGGATGAGTTTGAAAACCAATTATGAGTTTCCTTGACTAAAAAGTTAATATTTGCCGGAAAGCTTTATTCAGCAGCACACAGTGGGATAAATCACAAAATTTGTGGAAATAATTCGGAGTTTAAGTTTTGATTTTGAACCTTCCAGACCCTTTGGGGGCGGCAAAATGGCTGCCCAAAGTTGGGTACTTTTTTTATAAAAAATTTTGAGTGTTTGCCATTTTTTTTGTTTCTCATCCGATTTTCAAAGTTAACATATTAAGGAGCATATACACGACATGTATTTGTCATCTGACATGTCAAATTTCCCACTGCAAACTACATACATGTCGTGTGTGACCTTTTTAACTTTGCTTCTGTAAAAGTCAGACGCAAAGTCATCTGACAAAATTTCAATTAGAGCGTGCTCTATTTTCTTCTGACAAACCATCTGACATCAGCTGTTTTAAATATGAAACAAAAAGATTGTCATAAATCCATGCCGTGAGAAAACAAACAGCGGCGGTCCCCTATTGACGGAATCATTAGCCGGCTAAAGTTAACATTTTACAATACCAATAAATGTATATACATTTTCCCATTTAATAAAATTATGTACATATATATGTTTATAAAAAGTTTTATAATTATATCCCAAATTGGTATGTCCGCATTTAAAGAAAAATTATTTAAGATGGCTGAACTATTTTGCGGCGCAAAAAAAATTTTTGCTGCGGCAGCATGCCATGTTGAAACCCAGATCGACTTGATTGTTGGCTCCACAGAGAACAGTTTCTTTTCCTCTTTTCTTTTTTTTTTAATTTCGATTTCATTGCAGTTATAATTGAAATTACACTGCACACTGCAATTGCATTATCCTTTGATTCCATTTGACTACCACTTTTAAAAAAAAAATTATTTTAATAAAATTTTCGCGCTGATCAGCTGTTGAAGAAAAAAAACAGAGACTGTGTCAGAAGCAAAAAACATGTACGTTTGTGACCAAATATTATAAACCTTATGTAAAACAGCAATTTTGACAGACATGCACAATTCTATGTGACTTGAAAACGAGTTCTACCGCTTTCAAAACGAGTTCTGATGATGGGAACCTAGAAAATTCCCGAAATAGATCTATCAACACATTCCTGAAAGGGTCAAA
Source organism: Delia radicum (assembly GCA_021234595.1). Taxonomy (NCBI): domain Eukaryota; kingdom Metazoa; phylum Arthropoda; class Insecta; order Diptera; family Anthomyiidae; genus Delia; species Delia radicum. Next base: position 31,669,035 of record CM037852.1, on the reverse strand, counting down.
TAATAAATTTGAAAACAAAAAAACTCTATAGATTATTTGTTAGGACAATATCCTAATAAAGAAATATAGAGGATGGCCTCGAACTTGAATAATTTTTCATTTTCATTAAAATATTTATTAATAGACATAATCCAATGATTTTTTGGATTTGACTAGACTTTAAGGTCAACAAATCGAAACAAATGTCAGAATTTATGATTTTCTGAAAACAATCCCACAATTTCTAAAAATAAAAAAAAAAATCTGAAAATGGGATTTTTTTCGTTTTTTGCTGCCATGTCGTCATTTAAAGCGGGGATTGGAAATGACTTACACACTACATTAGGTATCTGTTGGAGTATCTAAAACCGGTTTCCACTACTCAATTCGATGCGTGCACAAATTTTAACTGTGAGTTAAAGTTGATATTTACATCAAAAATATGGCAACTTTGGAAGCGGATGGGGGGAAAAATATTTACAAATCAAATTTTTTTTTACCATAACTCGCATTTATATAAAAAGACCTTCTAGAAAAGTATACATACTTTATATGTTCAGAAGAAAAATATTTGTCTGGAGCAATAAGAATTTTGGTGCTTTTTGGGGAAAATATCGCCAAAATTTACTTTTGTTTAATTTCTACTTTAAACTAATGTAATTTTTGACTGAAACAAGATATTGAACTAATTTTTTTTTTTATTTAATCAAGAATTTTATTTTATTTTTTTATTATTTTAAAACGAAAATTGGTGCCAATTTTCTCCCGATATTCGACTAACTTTGGACCTGAGTCGGACAAAATTTGGAATTTCACATTTTCAAATCGGAATATCTCGGAAACTATTGGAGGTAACCCACACATGTAAGCATGTTTTTTGTTCATCTTTACAAGAAGATTACTAATATGTTAAGTTTTTGAAAATCGGATGAGAAACAAAAAAATGGCAAACATTAAAATTTTTTATGAAAAAAGTACCCATTTTTGGGCAGCCATTTTGCCGCCCCAAAGGGTCTGGAAGGTTCAAATTCAAAACTTAAACTCTCTTTTATGTCTTTTATGCATGTTCCAAATTTCATTGCAATCGGATTACAAGTTAACAAATGGCCGAATTATTTCCACAAATTTTGTGATTTATCCCACTGTGCAGCAGCACATACCGCTAATTGCAACGAATGGCACACACATCTGACCAATACTAAATTTCTTAAATTATATTTATCTCTTATTTTTTTGTACAAAACATTGTTTATTCCAGTCATTACTGCTGCATTGTCAGTTGCGATTGCCACCAATTTGTTCATATCTAAATCCAAAAGTTGTATAAGGCGTTCTAATCCAATCAAAAGATCATTGGCTTTGCCGCCATTGAAATCAATTAGTCCCAAAAATATTGTTTCATCAATGAAGTGAGGATCTAAAACATTAGTAACTTTATTGGAGCACTTTGTTCGGTGAAGTCTTATATTTGCTGCTTTACTATCTGAAAATATTTTGCAACACACGTCCCCAAGGTGATCCATAGCTAAAAATGGTGTGTGGACTGCAGTAAAAAGAGCAATATTGGCTTGGCAAACTTTCAGTAGGAACTCCTGGTGTAAATGAAATTGCCGGCTGGGAATACAATACATCGTTAAACGGTTCCATGCACTTTTAATGTTTTTTGGTTTGATTGTGGCGTATAAAACAGTGTTGCCAGTTGGTTTTTTTTTTTAAATACCTACACTAAGCAATAAAAATCCCTTTTCTCCCTACATTATCGAATTTTTTCCCCTACAAAAATCGATACGAAATTTTTTACATTTTTATAAACTAAATATGCTTCGTAATTTTCATACTTTAGACGACAATTAAAATTATTTTCAAAAATTAATATCCAAATGCTACTATCGAAAAATTGTTCGAAAATTATTTGAAAATAGAAATTTGTTAAAATTTCCATAATATTTTTTAGAATAGATTTAAAATTGTCAATATTTGCCAAAACAAAAATAATACCAGCTATCAAAATGGTTTAATTTATACTAGCGTTTTCTATTTCATTTTCATTTGGTGTTTTTTTACATAATCCATCAAAAATTGTATTGCTTTTCGTCGGTGAAATTTAACATTGGTTTTCCATAGGTGGGAAGCTGTTTATACAATGCTGCACAACAACTTCCAAAGGATAATTTCCTAAATAACTTCCAAAGGGATTGTTAGTTAAAAAACAAACAATCATCTATTAAAATGACAAATTATAAGAAACTAATTTTTTTGAAATATCTCTCAAAATATAAACATTTTACAAAAAAATGTAGAAATAGCTGTTTTTGAAAAGATTTGAATTATTTGGAAAAAGTACCTACATTTTGACTCATTTGAAATATCTGTCCCTTTTCCCCTACGCCGTTATTTTGAAGGCAAAAAACCTACATGTAGGGATTTTCCCCTACTTCTGGCAACACTGGTATAAAATCACAACGCTTAGCAATAATTTGACATTTGCAATAAAAACACAATGCTTTTGTTTCGTCTTTTGCTGGCCTTATCCAATTTTTAAATGCTGGGTCTTTTTCCCAAGCTTTGCGGTATTTTTGCAAGTAGCGATTCATCTAAAATTATAAAAAGCTTAATTAATTTACAAGAAATTATTTAAAATTGTCTTACCTTGTAAAATCTTAAGCTTCTGAAAAAATATCTGTTTTTCTTTTTCTACTACAGAAAACCCCCAATTTGAAATGCAGAGTCGTAAAAAAAGTATTTATTACGCTATCAACTTTTGGTGATTGACAAAAATAATATTTTTATTTACTGAGCTGCCAGATTATTCAAAAATTTACCTTTATAGAAAAATCTGTGTTGCAATTAAAAACGAGCAAAAAGCGCTAAAAAAAAATTAAAAAATAATAGCGCTTTTTTTTTAAAAAAAGCTAAACGAAACTCTTTGAGAACTCAGAAAGCGCTAACTCTAGCGCGAAAAAAACTAAGTTGGCATCGCTGCATTTCAAGAACAAAAAATAAACGTTAACATTTTGAATACAAAAAAAACTTGTTATTAATGTTACGTTTCGCTCTCTTTTTATTTGTTCGTAAACTCGCACCGAGAAAACGAAAACATATTGCAGAAATTTAAAGCTTTAAATAAATTTTTATCATGTTTTTGAATAAAAATTTAATAAAATGTTTATTTATTTACAATTTTAACGAGAAAATAAGCAAGATAAAATTAAAATACATTCAATTTTAAAAGAAAATAACAATATATAAGCAAATTGAGTGTTTTAAGCAACAAATTTGTACCAACATGTTGCAATTATTTTTCAATTAAAAAAAAAAACGCTATGTGCGATAGCTTCTCTATTTGTATATACTCTTTTGTTTTACCACTTCACCAGAACAAACAGTATGGATAAGTTTTGGCAAACAGAGAAACACAATTACTTTCTCATCAACGATTTCATTTACCAAATATTTGACAACAAGAACGCTTTTTGGTAAGATTGGGATTCCGCGGTAACGTGCGTCGAACAGACCTATTATTTAATTGATGCGAATGCAACAATGTGATGCTTAAATGCTATTATTAACCCACACTCATAATAATCCATGCTAAAAATACGAAAAAAAAAAATTTAAAACAGCGAAATTTTTTGTAAAATAAACAAATATTCGTGTATTTTACGAAAGTTCTTATTATTTTGACATTTTTTTCGTATTTTTACGCATGGATTATTATCAGCGCATTAATGTTCTAATGAAATCTGTCGAAGAGAATTCAGTGAAAATGTATTTATATGATAGAAAAAGGCGTCAAATAGGGTAAATTGAATTCAAAATTGAGAAAAGTTGATATTCTTGAAAGAAGATATTTTTGAAATTTGACAAGGAGCAAAAAAGTGAAATTCTGTATTGTAAAAATTGATTTATGAGGTTTAATTAGTGCCTGCAAAAATAATAAATATTAGTATTAGGTGGGTTTTTTTTATACAGGTATAGAACTTAAAGTTGGCAACACTTTTTTAAATGCCTGCAAAAATAATAAACATAAATATAGAAGATTTTCTTTCGAATACAGTAAATTTCATGTCAATGTTAAAAATTCATCTTTGTTTTATTCGATTTCAAAGTTCTATACCTCTATAAAAAACATCATTTACATATCATATTACTTTTAAATATCAAAATTTTTTAAAATTTAATTTTGACGTAAATTTAAAGGATGAAGGAATTATGTAATTAGAAAGAACGGAGCAAAATTAATGATTATTAGGTTTTTTTGTTAAAGTTCTGCCTATTATGGAGGCTCTAACTTTTCTAAAACTTCGGGTTCTGATTAGATCTTAGCCAAATCGAAATACTAGTATCAACCTAGCTAATATGTTTGATTTGCTTTATTTTTGTAAATATACAGAGGTTGGATGCTCGTTATAAATTAAAAAGAAAGAACTTTTGTTTCTGGATTTCTAAATTATGTTGGATTTTACTTAAATTGTTGGACAAATAGTTCCAGAGAAAATCGCAATAATCGAGGTGGCCTCATTAGGGGACAGCGGGAGTTAATAGGTTAACCAAAATAAAACTAACATTATATGTCTAAAATTTTAACAAAAAAAAATTAATATCTGTAGAATTTTATGTGAAATATATTATATTCACATAATTACTTTTATTTATCATAAAATTACTTTTAATCGTAATAATGTAGACATGAAATATGATTTACTGAAACCCATGAAATCGCAGCTTTTTGTAAGCGCTGAAATCCGCGCTTACGTTGCCCAAAAGTAATGCTTCCAAGTGGGAATTCGCCATATAAAAATCATGGCATATGTAAACAGGTTTGTAAGGGATTCTTTTTGGCTTACTCCCTTACAAACCTGCTTGCATGTGAGCAGCGTTGTTTACTGGGAAATTACATTCTTAACATGAAAACTGTGTAAATATACAACAGTTGATCACAAAATTGCTCACACATTTATAATAGTGCAAAAAACTAACAATTTCTCTGAAGTTTTATACTTTTTTAAAAGTTATATTGAACACATTTCTTTTAAACTGATCAAGTACAGCGTTATATTTAAAATGAACCCTAAGTAATGAATTCAAAATACACTGCGTTGCAAAACTATAATTACACATTAATTTCACTTAATTTCGTAAGTTAAAAAAAAAGTAGAAGATGGAAAATTAATAATATTTAATAAAAAAGCAATACATTTATTTTTTATTTTACTATTTAAAAAGGAATAATAAAATCAATTAATCAGGCATGTCACAGAATTCCATTCCGATCGGAAGTGGAATAATTTTCACTTTTTGCTTCTCCAGAAAATGTAAAACGAAAAAGTTTCCCGGAATGAAACCACTTCTAGTTTCCTATGTGGAATTGATATTTTAAGTGACTTAAGATAAAAAAAAGGCTTTTAAAGTAGTTTTTATGAATACAAAATATTGTTGACAGTTTATTTTACAGGCAATTTATACGTTTAACATTTGTTTTATACCAATTTTCTGATTTTAAACAAAACCACATTTCTTTTTTGCAAAATAAAATCACTTTTTAAGCAACACGTTGCCACTTTTTTTTTTCGTCCGAACCACTTTTTTCTTTGAACAAAAATTATCAGTTTTTGAAAAAGTATCGTACTTACACTGCACTTGGGTATGACAAGGGATCAGACGCATCTCTCAAAGTTCGCCTACGCAATTTCTCATCAGAGTATCGACTTCTCTGTGCTTCCATTGCAGCAACTATGGAGGTCCCGGGCATATTTTATAAAATTTTATAAAATTTTACGGATTTTATTGAATTTGTTTGTTTTTTTTTTTTCCTTAAATCATATGGTTTTTGTTTTCATATGCACAACGCTGCCATATTTAATTCGAAAAAACATATGGTTTTTCTTCTGGTATGCAAAACGTTGCCATATTTAATTTAATAAAACAGAGTTGTACAAATATTTGGGAATCATCAAAATCGATCGGAATTTAAAGAAGCTAATGCAAAATCGATCGGAATGGTAAATACGGAATTGAAACCATTCCAATCGGAATCTATGACATGCCTGAATGTTTCATAACTTTAAATACTAGAGTGTCCCTTAAGGTGTTTTACAAGTTTAAATGTTAGAAATGTTGATTCGCTACCCTCTAATTTTTTTGTATTTGTCTTGAAAATAACTCATGTGAAATTTTACGCCCCTACGACCACGCCTTCCCTACCTGATAGGACCTTAAAGATCTAAACATGCGTTTATATGGGAAAAGGGGATATTTTTTTAGTTTTTACTGTTTTTTTTTGTAATATTACAATAGTTTTTACTATAGATAATAAATTAATCGAGATGAAGATAAAATTATGTATTCAAAAAGGTATAAAAATCCAAAATCGGTTAAGAACTACCCCAGTAATAAATAATGCCCCAGACCACTAATGTGCCAAATACCACTTTAGCAAGAAATTAGAGCTCAAATTTTAAACGTTTTTAAAATTGATTACTGAAACATAATTTTTTTTAATACACTCATAATTGTGGGACATAAAAGAAGTTTTTTGTTTTGGATGGCGTTAACCTGTCCTACGGTGATGTCAAAAACGAACAAAATTTTAGGGGTGTTTTTCAAATCTCTAATTTAAAATTTTAAAAAAAATTCTTCAACAAAATCGAAAAATTTTGCTTTTTATTGCTTAAACTTGTTAAAAACATCTAAGAGACTAAAAATAAAAAAAATTTTAAATTATCCCCCCGTACACTTGGGTAGGGCAGCGATTTAGATTTTACGGATTTCGAGGAAATTGTGTTTTTTTAGTAATAAAAAGACTTATTTGTTGACATAAAATATTTTAAATCAAAAATTAGCTACTTTTGTAACTTTTGTAGTTTTATTTTATAAGCATTACTTAAAGTTAAAAATAAAAATATTTCGAACATTATTAACACATGTGGATCTGCGACCCCAAGTGACCTCAGACTTATTTATTTCAATTTACAAAAAAGGTCAAAGCTTAGCTTACTACTATTGAATTTTAAGAAACTTGATCTAAAATAGTATAACACAATATTTAAAGATTCTGTGCCAACACTTTTAAATAAATTAAACAACGTTAACCCGTGCCTTGCCGCATTTAGATCAAATTATACATGGACAAAATTTAAGTATCCCATTAAAACAAAATTAAAAACTTTTTTGAGTTACTTAGTCTGTTTTTTGCTATTTTAAGTAAAAAACTGGTCAAAACTGGCATCACAGCACGCAAGAAACTATTTTATATATATATCTCCACGCATTAATGCCAGCTTATTTTAGATGAAAAACTCTTTCATATCGATGGTTTTCTGTGTAAACTCAACGGGTTAATACTCCTTAAATATTCTCCATGGGGTTTTGATCCGGAGAACATTTGGGACATTCCAATATTCTTATATTTTTTGATAATAGCCATTGATAGTCTGACGAATTATATGTACTCAGACACTGTCATGTCTATTCTCTTCAAATACTTTAATCTTCAAATACTATACTGTACTCAGAAGAACTCATTCTGGTGCTTGGAAATGCCATATAATATAATGCCATAAAATTTCCGGTCCCGATCAGAAAGGTTTTTTTTTTGCGCATCCTGTTTTATTTTTGCCATAATCATTCGGATTATTTGCAAAATTTATGACAATTACATGTGAACGTTTTATTTTTCTAGCAATTTCCTGAAAACTTAAGCCACATTTTAAATAGCGTGACATTTGCCCTGTTTCAAAATCACTTAGATATGAACCACGCTGCATTTTATTGCAAATTTATTAAAATTGCATAAAAATAAAAATAATTCCTTAATTTTTCTTTATTTGCTATTCTACTTTGTTTAGCGTTAAATGTAATTATAATTACGAAACACTAACAAAATATTATTACAAAATTTTTCTCTTAAATCAATTAAGTAATCTCTTAAATTTTACACAATAAGAAACCAGTTTCGCACAGTTATAAGCAGGGAAACCGCAAATATGCAATATCATGATTTTTCCTGTGTGTCGTATGGATCCATGGATAAGCTATTTATCCGATTCAGAGCAATTTAAGAATTCTGGCATCGATTTGTTAGAGCATATTTTATCCCTTAGAGCATATTTTTGCATAAATCAGTATTAAGAGCATATTTTGCCTTAAAAGCTAATTTTTAGGGCATATTTCTACATTTTAAGAGCATATTTGTGTCTTTTAGGGCATATTTTGAATTCTTTTATACATACTTTTTTATTTTAAAATACAATAAACAAAGTGCAAGACACGTAAAGTTAAAGAAGAACCGTCAAAATAAAGAAAAAACTTAATTGTTTATCGCGGAATGTGCACAACCAAAATAAAGTGACTTTTATAAAAAGTTGTGTGAAGCTTCTGTAGCAGCTGACATTCCTTTATTTAAAATGCGAAATGAACATCTTAAGAAATTATTTGAGGAATTTAAAATTTGCAAAGTACCCTCAGAAACGTTTCTTAGAACAAAACTTGTAAAAGATCTCTTCGAAAATTGTTAGAAAAATTGTACGTTATATATATAATGTAAAGATATTTGAGCATAATTATGTTTCAGAATTAGTTCCTATTTTCTTACGATGCAGTCCTCAAAAATACTTGGATTTACGTATTCTGCTACATTTTTATAAAATCATGAAATTAAGACAACCCGAAATCCTTGTAAATGAATTTTCTTTTATTAGTTCAACGCGTAATCTTCAAATTGACGTACCTCTTGGACATCTTGCAATTTTCGATCGCTCTTTTATAGTACGAGTTCATCGTGCTTGGAATCATTTACCAAATAATCTAAAACTTTTTTCATACTCATATTCCGCTTATAGAAATAAACTTCTGGATTTTTTTAATAATAATAATTAAAATTGATATAATAACGGTGAATTAAATATCACCTGGTTATGGGTAAATATTTTTATTAATTTTTGTTACAATATTTATGTATATGGCTGGGGAGTCAATTTGTTAGGTATTCTTATTAAAAATAAGTTATATACATATAATATATACATATATACAAATAACATAGATATTTATCTTACAATACATGTATAATTGGCCATGAAGGCTTTCTTTGTATTGATATTAAATAAATAAATAAATAAATAAAAAAAAAAAATAAATAAATTGCCTAGACAATATACGTAAATGTTTAAAAAATCAATATACATATATGGATCTCAATAGATGAAACTACTGATGCGGCTGGCAGAAATGTGGCAAATGTTATAGTTGGTGTTTTAAGTTCTGATTGATGAAGAAATTTCAAATTAAAAATTTTTAATACATACTGCTGTATTGGATAAAACTAATCATTCCAAAATTGCCAGACTCTTCAATGACTCGATAAAAATACTGGATGTTAATTTTGAAAGAAACTTGGTTTTGCTTTTTGTGACGGACGGTGAAGCTATCGCAGTATTCTATCCAAAGATGACACATGTGACATGTATTGTCCATGGTCTCTACCGTTTATATGAACGTATTAGAGATTCCTATGAAAATGTAAATAAAGTAATTGCTAACGTCAAAAAAGTGTTTTTAAAAGCTCCATGTAGAGTTGATATTTTAAAATATATGTATCCGGATCTTGCATTACCACCTAAGCCCATAATAACTCGTTGGGGAACTTGGCTTGCAGCGGTTAATTATTACGCCAACAACTATGAACAAATTTTAGAAGTTCTTGGTGATTTAAACAATGAAGAGGCTCAATCAATTAGAATTGCAAAAGAAATATTAGAAAATTCCAATACCAAAACTGAATTGATCTTTATTGCTTCTAATTTTGGATTTATTGAGAAATTTATAAAAAAAAACTGCAAACAACAGTTGAGCAGTATGGGTTAGTAACAGAAACAAAATAAAATATTGACAAGGTACCAGAATGCTATACCAAAAAAGATATTAAGAACAAACTTGAACATTTTGTAACAAAAAACGATGGTCTGCAAGTCATAAAAAGAATTAGCAAGCAGCTCACTGGATCTTCTTCAATCAAATCAGGTTTGCCATATGATGTCAAAGAAGTACTAGCTTTTAACTTCGCCCCCATTATATCAGTAGATGTTGAAAGAACTTTTTCAATGTACAAAAATATGCTTAGATGTAACTGACAACGCTTTTTATTCGAAAATTTAAGTCAAAATATTGTATTTTATTGCAACAACAACCTCTATTGAAAATCGTATTATTTTATAAAAAAAACGACCAAAAATTTAAAAGCTGGTAGGATGCAATTTTTGAAACACTTTCCTGTTCTTTTATTCTACTTATTGTTTTAATCAAAAAGAAGAAACCGTTAAAAAAAAAACCCTAAAATCAGACACGAAAGAGTTCGGAAGAGACAGCATACCAAAAAGAATTATATATATTTTTTTCTTAACTAAATGTAGAAGTGACTGAAATATAGAAAAATTTACAGTTTTTTGTAATACCTTTTAAAAACTTAAGTTCCTATTGCTTTGCATTAATTTGTATTTTCGTTTTAGTTGTTATGTTTATGTTAATTTTTTTAATACGCAATTTTTTTGTGTATATTAGATTGAATTGTTTTGATTTTTTAATAAAATATGATTTTTTTGTTTAAAAAATTTATAAACTTTGTTTTTAGAGCATATTTGTTAAATTTTAAGAGCATATTTCTATGCTTTTAGTGCATATTTTATGCGCATAAAACACTTTTTTTAGAGCATATTTACGGTTTCCCTAGTTATAAGTTTTCAAAAAATGTTTGTAATATTAGAAAAAATAGCAAAAATCATTTGTAATTATAGTCATGCAACGCACTGTAGATTCTGTAACTCATTTGTATACTTTTGCATAACTGAATAAAATCTGGGAAATACCACACTAGAAGTAGTTCATAAGTATCAGGGCAGCGACTTTCATGCGCTAAATAATCGATAATATGCACTTAAAATATGCAGTAAAAATCCAAAATATGTGCTTAAAATATGCACTTAAATCGAAATATGCACTAAAAATCAAAAAAAATATTCACTTAAAAAACTAAAAATAAAAAATGTGAGAGCGTTGGTGTAAAAATGTAATTCAATATAAGTGTATAACCAATGAGAACTATATGATATTTTGAGGGCTACAAATGCTTTATTTTGTTTATTTTTAATGAAATCGAGCAATTCCATATGAAAACGAACAAAATTGGCAAATTTTTGGACGACCCCTATCCGATTTTAAAATAAATAGTCTCAATCGATTGCCCAGCAAAAAATAATGTACCTACATATTTTTTTTTTTTTTATAGTGACTGGTTTAGTGGTGGTGTGCACCACTGTCATGTGACAAAATTGAAGAATTCTTCATAAGGGACCTCATTGAAAATACTAAAGCGATCGCAATGAGTGATAGCTCATTGGAAAGGTATTGAATCAGGCTTTAATTGAAAAATAAAATTTTTCTAATTTTTCTTGTTAAATAATTAAAAATAATTCAATTATAAAAAATATAAAAACAATGAGAACAAGGTGGTCTCTTAAATGCTCTTCTCCTGTCCAAACAAGGAGTCGGGGCCCATTTTTTTATTGCTGATTCTTAAAGCAAAAATTATGAGGAATCCAAAAAACATAAAATTAGCCGGAAAATTTAGGAGCTTCTGTGGAAAATCGGAAAATTTAATTTTCATGGGAAAATTTAATTTTCATGGGAAAAAGGTAAATTTCTGAGAAAAATTAGGAAAATTTTATTTTTCAATTAAAGCCTGATTCAATACCTTTCCAACGAGCTATCACTCGTTGCGATCGCTTTAGTAGTTTTTTAAAACAACTTTCAATGAGGTCCCTTATGAAGAATTCTTCAATTTTGTCACATGACAGTGGTGCACACCACCACTAAACCAGTCACTATAAAAAAAAAAAAAATATGTAGGTACATTATTTTTTGCTGGGCAATCGATTGAGACTATTTATTTTAAAATCGGAGAGGGGTCGTCCAAAAGGTGATCGCTTTCATATGGAATTGCTCAATCATAATTTTAATTTTTACAAAATATAGATAAATGTGCTATTAAATTGAAAATATGCAAATATGCATTTATAGCAAAATATGCAAAAATATGTAAAAGTTTGCAAAAGCAAATCGATGTCATCTGGTCAAAATCAATTTTGGGCTATTGACTACAACCATGCAAGTGCATGAAAGGCGCTGCCCTGATATTTATATTTCCACACATATTTGAAATAAATATTGATTATAAAGATAAGAAAAATAACTTTTAATATTTTTGAAATCAACAGATTAAATATTTGTTCAATATTTAAAAAAAAAATCAACAGATCTTTGTTTGTATATCGAGTATGAACAGTTGTTAGCACAGGCTGTAGGGCATTCAAATTATTCGTATTTTGTTTTGTTCGAGTAAACGAGTAACTCGATTTTGACGCTTGCAACTTATTTGATTAATCGAGTAAGTCCCGGTTCACACAGGGCAATTTTAGTTGAGCAAGTTTTCTTCAATTCTCCTTTGAACTGGCTTTTGTGTTCACACAGGAAAGTTTGTTTCAGCAATTTTCGTATATCAACCTGAAAACAACTTCGTGTTGAAAATTGCGGATGACAATACATTCTCTTTTCCTCCCTCTTCTATAAGCATAAGACTATATCATTTATTTTTCCTCAAAAATACATAAAAAGCACACAATGTATACAAAATCATCAGTTCTGAAATGATTTTTTTTTATATCAAAACTGAAAATAAACGTTAGTTAATATTATTAATTTCAAATTAAAAAGAATTTCTAAAATAGTACTATTGAAGTGTTTGACATTTAAAAGAGTTTTTACTTTCGTTTCCTTTAATTTCGACTTTGATAAAACATGAGGTACACAACTTTTTTGGCAAATATAAAAAATAATACGACTTCGCGATCGTTAAAAAAGATTTCGCATCAAATCTGTTGAAGTTTTGAGGATAGATTTTTGTTCGACTTTATTTTTTATTTTTTTTTTTTTGTTTTGCGAAATATGTTGTTTTTAAGTTATGTGATTAAGTTGGATATGGATCCAAATGAAAGAAAAAAGTGAACGGCCCAATCCGAGTTGTAACAACACAAGCTGATCATAATTTAAGTTCAATTCGAATGTTGCTAAAAGTTTTAACACTTTCTAACAATTTTGCGTTTGTTGCGATTTTTTTAGTGAATATTTATATATTTTAAATTGTCGGACCTTTTGGTCCTAACTTTTTTTATAGCTTCGTTGTCTATATATATAATGTCTGTAATTGTTCAAAGATATTTTAAAAAAGAATTTTGAAAATTGCGAAAAATGTGATATTTTAGGATTGGTCTTGGTGGGAAAGATTTTTGCTCTAAATCGTTTCTCCCATATCGTGGTGACATATAACAAGTTATACCCCTACGCAACAAATATGACATACTGGCATATTGCTTTACATTAGGCTTTTTTTATTCCTACACAATACTTGGCATTGGGCATGTTAAGCGTTAATTTTTTTAATTTTTCCAACTTTAATAAGTTGTAAGTTTGTATTCGTATAAGTATATTAAAAGTTCTACCAATCATTTATTTTTCACATCCATGTTAAATTCGAGAATCAAAACAAAGCTATTTTAGTAAAAGAATGCTGTTTTGATCTACTCGATTAACTCGATTAAACGAACAAAATTGTTCGAGTTATTCTATACTCGAAGTTTGCCATTTTAATTTACTCGAACAATTGTTTGATTCTAATTCGTCGATTAATCGAGTAACGGTTAACAGCTTGAATACCCTAACATGTACTTTTCTATTTACCAAAGCAAGGCTTTTAGAAGATCTGAGCATAAATGGAATTTGTTGCTGTTTTAAGTTTATAAAATTAAATTAAATCTAGTGCAAATGGCATCAAATGTCAAACAAAGCCAACACTATGGAGACGTCATGTGAACTCGAAAATTGTCACACACCCAGCCAGAAGCAAAGTTCAGTTTAAAAAAAATAATGACAAAAAGTGACTATGCCATCTTTTTGTGAGCGATCTGCAATTCCAGAAACCGTATTCCCTGAAATCCTAGCTGATCCTGTTTCAGAAATATCAACATTTCAATTTCAAAGCCAGACTCTTCGAGTTTTCAAATTTAAGTCTTACTAAAAAGTCCATAATTTTTAAACAACTTAAAATAATTTGATTCTGGGAAATTCCGTAGATATTCTCTAAGCTTTCTTATGCTATTTAATATTGGTATGGTTAATTTCCCAAAAAATTCATAATTTTTGTTCAAGGTGAAAAAATATTTAACTGCAGAGTTGGTATCAGTTGCACACCATCCTTGGGATAGACACCTCGGCTATAATATTCTAATACTATTCTGTATATTACCAAATATAAAAGAAACTTACGAAAATGTAAAAAAAAATAGTAGATTTAACAAAACTCATTAACATACCATTTAAATTTGTTTCGGATTTCAAACTTTTATTAATTGCTATAGGCCAACAGACTACAACTGCAACATACCCATACCCTTATTGCTTTGCAAAGTTAAATCAATTACAGAACCATGATGTCCAAAGTATAGAGCTAAAGATCTTTAAACACTTTAAACAGAATTGTACAAAATTTAAGTCTTCTGGTAAGGCTAAAAAGAATGCACCACAATGCCATAGTGCAGTTAATCACCCCCTATTTGTGAAAGAAGATGACGACGAAGATGATAACATCCATGTAATTGAGAAATGTATTTTACTTGAACTCCATCTTTTACAAGGATTTGTCAATCATATCTTTTGGAATGGCATAGTTCCAATTGTAGGACGGGAAAAAGCTCTATTATGGCCAAAGAAGTTGAAGCAAATTCCGAAAAACCATCACGGCGATATTTTTGAAGGAAGCGCTTGTAGAAAACTTCTAAGAGAAGCGGATAAATTGTAGGATCCAGAAATCTATTATGAAGTTGGAATATATAAAATTCAGCCTTTCATTGCATCATTTAAAGCCATGAATACTATTGTGGAGAATTACCTGACAACGAACATAGTCAATATTACTAACATAAATAAGCACTTAACTGAACTCCGTTGATCTTTTCAAAGTACGAATGTTTCCCAAACTCTTAAAATTCATGTAATTCTTGATCATTTAGAGCAGGGTCTTATACATTTGAATTATGATGGTTTGGGGCTATGGTCATAGAGAATTTCTCAAATTTTGGGATAGATTCAAGATGAATATTATCGATGATCCAACTTTTTTGGCAAGATTAAAAAACGCGGTAGTTACTTTTTCTTTTCAACATTTAACATTGCTTATTAGTGAATTAGGTCTATTGGAGATACCACTTAAAAAAAAAGCACCGAGGTATCTATCCCAAGGATGGTTTGGAAATTATATCAACTCTGTTAATTAAATTTGCAGTTAAATATTTTTTCATTAACTCTTCATAAAGAATTTAAAATTCTTTTAGGTCCTTTAAGAGCAAATGGATATACATTTATTTTTGTTTCCTTATTTTCAATAATTTTATTTAATAATTTTATAGGTTTATTTAAATATATTTTTACTAGTACAAGTACAAGTCATTTAACTTTAACACTTACCTTAGCTTTTCCTTTGTTTTATAATATTTGGGTGAATTAATAATACCCAACATATATTTGCTCATTTAGTACCTTGAGGTATATATATTTGCCCATTTAGTACCTCAAGGTATTAAATGAGCAAATATATGGGAAGTTACCCATACAATATTACATAGCATAAGAAAGCTTGAAGAATTTTCTATCAACAAAAAATCAAATTATTGTACAATAGTGTACTCTTTAATGAATCTACGATTTGGTACTTTTTTATATATCGACGATGTTAATACTTCTTCAAAAATCTTCTTGTTTGGTGATTTTTCTTAAAGCTACGGTTTAAGTACTTTTTTATATATATACAATTTTGGCGCTTTTTTATAAGTTCACGATTTTGGCACCTTTTTTTTAAATCTACGATTTTAATACTTTTTTATTAATCTATGATTAAGAAATTTTTTTATAAATCTATTATAGTGCTTTTTTATAATCCACGATTTTTGGTGCTTTTTAATAAATGAATGATTTTGGTACTTTTTTATAATATCACGATTTTGGTACTTTTTTATGCATTATTATAGTATTTTAATATATTTAAGATTTTGGTACTCTTTTATAGTTCTACGATTTTAGCAATGTTTTATAGCGCTTCATTCATTTACTTTTTTATAAAGAATTGTTTTTTTTTTTTTAATAAATATTGTTTTTTTTTCTTTATTAATCTGCGATTTTGGTATTTTCTTAAAAATCAACAATCCCACTTTTTAATAAACTTATGATGTTGGTACTTTTTTAAAATCTACTATGTTAGTAGTTTTTTTTATATATCTATCATATTGATATAAACTCATGATATTGATATTTTTATAAATCAACGATTTAATTGATTTTTTATAAAACAATGATTTGGCACTTTTTTATAAAAATAAAATGTTGGTTCTTTTTATAAATCTATAAGTTTGGTACTTCCTTAAAATCTAGATTTTGGTAATTTTTATGAAGAAAGTATTTTTGTCTCTGTTTCATAAATTACGATTTTGGTACTTTTTTTAAAAACCAACGATTTTGGTAAGGGAATTTTCTCAATTGTGGGAAAGTTACCTAAAGTGAAACTTTCGTTTTTTTTCGAGTTGTTACATGGTTATTTCAAAACTATCAACTGTTATCTAGTTTTATTTCTTTATTGTTTTTTTTTTTTTATTTGAAATTATATAAAAAAGTTCACTTGAAAGTGATTTCGTTATAAAATGAAGATGGTTACATGTGAAGCCATATGTAATAAATAATTAACTTGTAGGTAGCTTAATTTGATATTGAACTTTACCAAAATATATATGGGATTATATTAGGCGCGGTTCCAGGGGGAGTGAAAATGGGAAATTTCCTGCCCCAAAAATTATATTTTTCAATACGAAGATGAAAAAAAAAATTAAAAATGAATTAAAAATACTCGAAGTTCCCTCCCAAAACCTTTTTTCAGTATGAAGTCACATAGTTTAATAAGAATTATCATGGCACCATATAATCATATCGATCAATATATAAATTTAGATTATTATTATATCGTTTATGTAATTATATAAACTAAGATTTGGAGACATATAATACATAATATCAAGTACCATATAAAAAATTCTGTCAATAAAAATGATTAGATGTATTTGTATATAATTAACCTTAATGTAACTCCAGTCAATGTCAGATAGGAATTAATCATATTATATAAGACTAGATATAACTTTTTTTACCCCGGGAATTACAAACAAGTTTTAACACATTTTGCAAGTCAGATTTTTGTAAACTGTAAGAATTTTATTCGTAGTTTTTACAAAAATAATTGATTTCATAAAAATCAAAAGTGTGGAAAGTTCAATTTTTTAAATATTACATAAAGTGGACTTTTGATATATTTTCCAAGTTTTAGTCTTTTTTAAATGGTTTACGCATCACTTTAACTGTTCTTGTCTATTTTGAACAATTTTTCAATATATTTCACAAAAAATATCGTTTGTTTACCGCAATTAAAAATGTTAGCATTACATATGGTAACCGTTTAAGCAGTTTTAAACGATGCATAAAACGTTTTAATAAACAAAATTAAAATATTTTTGAATTTAAATACAAATTTTTGTCGATTTTACTTCTATTTCTACACTGATAGAAATTTGTGCGTAGTATTAATGAATTTCTTCATTAATCCAATGAATTTTTTCATAAAAAAGTCCCTAAAGAACCGTTTCATTGAGTCAATGAAAGGTGTTTCATTAAATCAATTTTAACGAATGGTTTCATTCATCCTAGCCTAATCGTTATGAAAGTTTCATGTGTTTAATGAATAAAATTCATAGTTTGTATGAAATTTGATCGTAGATATTTATTAATTTGCACTTTTTATGATTATTTAGCATACAAATTAAAAATTTTGAAAATAAAATTTTTTTATCCATTAAAAAGAAATATTTTAATTACTGTACTTTTTTAAATTATGTATATTAAAAACTTTAATGATTGAAAAAATCGTTTAAATATAATTAACAGGCATTAAAATATTAAAAGCTGAACTAAAAAAAAAAACAATTTTAATTTATTTCTGTTTTTATTGTTTTATTTTTACGAAGTTGTTCAATCATCTTCAAAACGATAACAATTTAGGTCTCGTTTTAAACAAAGAGAATCTGTTCCCTGGAATTTAGTGACCAACTATACAAATTCGTCAAAAACTGTTAGCTCTAAGCTAATTTAATAAAAAAGATTTGTTTATATCAAAATTTTGGTTAATTCTGTTTAAAAGAAATTTTTCAGTCTTTTTTATTTCAAAATGATAGCGCAAAAAAAATTTTTTTTTGTTATTACAAGTCAAAATTTTTATTGAAAAAAATTTGAAAATTTTTCATTCATTTATGAATTTTTTTTTATGAAATTATGAAAAAATCACAAAAAATTTTAATGAAAAAAATACCAATATTAATGAATTTTCATTCAGTTAATGAAATTTTTCATTAAACCAATGAATCGATTTTAATGAAATCGTTTCATTAATACTATGAAGGAAAATTCTATCAGTGTAACAATATTATATACTTTAGAGAGTTTTTTAATTTAGGTCCTCTTTAGGGTACATGTTTCCTAATGTGGACCTATTGAGTTGTTTTGAAAATTGTAATATAATTTTTTAAATTGGTTCCCAGAAAAAAATGATCTATGCGAGAAAATCTGCCCAAAGAGTTGGCCTACAAACTGGTTTATATGGATTTGTAATACTTTCCTTAGTTTCTTTTATATTGCCCAAATGCCAGGTGGAGAAACCACCTTAAGGTACATTCCCTTACTATATTAAATACACACTTTTTGTACATTTTCAAAAGATACGATTTTAGTACTTTGTTAATAAAAATAAATATTTTTTTATTGAAAATTGTGTTAAAAAAGTTCTCCCAAACATGTCTCAATGAAAATATTTTTCTATAAATTTTTCGGGATAATTTTGTTAGAGTAAATTTTATTCGATGTTTTTTACAGGCATCAGTGAATTTTCTTGACTTTACCCGATGAAAAAAGTTTTGATATAGTTATAAATGTATCATCATATATAGTCATATATATCATTCATTATTACATCATAGCTGATCCGAAAAATGGCATACATAACCCTATCTTATGGGAGCTCATCTGATATAATTTGATCTGAAAAATGGGTCTATCTAATATGATCAAGTTTTATATAATTTGATAAAATTTGATATAACTTCATAAAATTCTTTGGAAATCCCGACTATTAATTTGTTTCACATTCCAAATAATAATGAAAATTTAAATATAAATCAATACACACAGAGAAATAAATTGGCAACCGTATTGAAATGTGTATTTTAATGGTAACAACTTATAAATTCAGTTAGTACAACGATATTTACATTAGATTTCTGAATATTTTGGGTGTTGCAAATAAAATTCAATTGAATTAACTGATCTTTGTTGTGAACACTAATGTTGAGTTATACCAACCGACTAAAATTCGTAATAACCGCATTTGCGACATAGTAGCCGAATTTTAGTTGACAAATACCTAAATTTTTCTCTGTGTGTAGTGTCCGACCGAACAGTTCGGCCAAAAAACTATATTTTGTCGGTTTTTTTGATATCTAGAGGCAATGATGACAAATTTTGGGAATTGGAAACATGTTTGTTGAGCCGATTTAATTCGATTTTGTGTATAAAATTTAAGAGAAAAGTCCGAAGTTTAGCTATAAAGTTAAAAGTTCGGCGGCCGAACAATTTTCGATTTGGCCGAACTTTCTGAGGCCAAACATTGCTTAGCTACAGATTTTTCTTAAAATTTGACACTCAAAATAGCATCTAATCAGTCCAATAAACATTTTTCCATCCGTCAAATTTGTCCATAATGCTTGAAATACCAAATACAGAACACATGTATTTTTCACTATAAATCAATGGATTGGAAAATTAGAAGTGATTTCAATTTGACTAATATGTGATGCCATATACACACAATTATATATAAAAGTAATAGAATTTTTGTCTTGTTTCTACCACCCGATGAAAAAAGCTGCGATATAGGTAAATATATGTAGTCATATAGGTATATATTCCATATCACATCATATATCCCATGGGATCTCATATGATATAAAAATGGGTCTAACTAATTTGATCAAGTTACATATAATTTAATACAATTTGATCTTCATAAAATTCTTCTGAAATTCGCGCTTTAATTTTGTATCACATTCCAAATAATAAAAAAATTATATATAAATCAATGAATTGGAAAATTAGACATGATTTCATTTTGACTAATGCACTGAGTTTCGAAGCTATAACGTCATTTTGTTTTCCAATTATTTCTTAAACAACTGAGCCGATCGGTTAAGTGTCTTCAGAATATGAACTCATCTCTATCTTAGCATTCGGTTGATGCTACATAGAAAGTAGTTATTTTTATAGATTGGTTGGTTTTTTATAAAATATTAATAAATGAATTTATTTAAAGAAAAAATACGACAACTTATTCAAAGAAAAGTTTACAAGAGAGTGAAAATAAATTTTCAATATTTGAAACATATCACACAAAAAGTTCTATGATTGCTTTTCTACAATACCCCTTCTCAATCGTGTAAGTCTATGCCGTCACAAAGTTTAGCAAATCTACCGCCATCTAAAGATTTAGTAAACATATCGGCTAGTTGATCGGTTGTTCCAATAGGTTCCACTTTGATAATTCCTTTTTCAATATAGTCCCGAATAAAATGATGCTTAATATCTATGTGCTTCGACTTTTTGCATTCAACGTTTGAGGCCATACAAATACACCCATGATTATCTTCATAAATGGTAATTGGTTCGTTATTAATAATTTCCAAGTCTTGTAGCAAGCCACGTAACCAAATTCCTTCTGATACTGCACAACTTAATGCAACATATTCAGCTTCGCTTTAAGATGTAGAAACAGTTTGTTGTTTTCTACTAGCCCAGGAGACAGTGCATCTATATATCTTGAAAACATAGTCACTCACTGACTTTCTATCGATTTCGTCACTTGCCCAGTCAGCATCAGCGTAACCACTAAGGCTTTATTATCGTTTACTTCATAATATAGCTTCTTATTTCATAATATAGCTTCTTATTTAACATTGAGTGCCAAGCGGTTTTGACGAAAACCTTCCCAGGAGGCCTAACATTTTTTCTTGTGAAATGAGTGTATTAGTGATAAAAAACGATTTCTGAGATATCCCTAGTCCATTCTACCCCTTACTTTTTATTTGATACAGTCTTTTTTGTGTCGTACATTTCTGTACGACGTGGCACTACATGACGGGTATGCATTTGTAAAAGTCGCTGTCGTACAAAAACGTACGACGCTGAGCATGACATAGATCCTGTGGCAATCGATGATATGTTGTTGAAGATGGTATCAATACGGAAGACGACGCTGAAGAAGACAGTTTAGCAGCAGGCGCGGAAATGTTGAATACCGAAGTCAATAGGACTGAATTTTCATCACGTCAAAAGACCTTCACATTTACTGGAAAATCTGGTATCCAGCAAAATATTTCATCAGACATTTCCTGTTTGGATACATAATTGCTATTTCAAGACAATGATATCATTGATTTAATTGTCAAAGAAACCAACTAATACGCACAACAGATTTTGGACAAAACCGCCGTAACTATTACTTCGAGAAAAAACAATGGGTACCGACAACAAACCTTAAATTAAAAAGTTTCTGGGACTTCTTTTATGGATGGATTTGGTGAGAGTTGGGTCTCTTTCAGATTATTGGTCAAAATATCACCAATTTTACTTTACTATTCTTGGAAAAACAATGTCCGGAAATCGTTTTCATTTCACACATTTTTCACTTTATAAAACCTCAAAAAATCATCCTAGACCCATGAATGCTTTTGCAAAAATGTTCAGTAATGGATTCTTTATTTAAAAATCGCAACAAATTACACTCAATGTCGTATATAAAAGAACTACAGGCTCTAAGTAAAAGCAATCACTGTCGTACGGAAACGTACGACATGGCACCCCCCGACGGGATAGGTGTCGTACGGAAACGTACGACATGGCACTCAATGTGTTAATGTACCTTTTAATGCTTGTATTCTTTTTAATGCTTGCCAATGTTCCTCTGATGGATTTTGTTGAAAAAGTCCAAGATATCCTACGTGATAACAGATATCTGATCTAACGCACAGCATTATATACATCAGACTTCCAAGTAACTCTCTGTACGGTTTATCAATTTTGATTTTTGTTTAAACGTAACTTTAGCCCTTTATCCATTGGCGTTTTCACTGGATTACAATCCATCATTGAGAACTTTTCCAAAACTTTTGTAACACTAGCTTCTTGAGATATCATCATATTTGAAACATCATTTTCAAACTTCATACCAAGAAAGTGTTTCAGAACTCCACAATCAGATAATTCAAACTTCTTAGACAATTGTGTTTTGAGGTCTTGAATTGATTTTATATTGCTACCGACAATTAACAAGTCATCTACGTACATTATTATATATAAAGCTCCGAATTTTAAAATTTTGTATACAAACAATAATCATGCTTTGATCTATTGAAACCCAAGGTGACGAGATGTTGATTAAGTTTATCATTCCAACACTTAGGAGCTTGTTCCAATCCATAAAGTGCTTTTTGTAAAAGGCAAGCCATACCAACATTTACAGCAACCCCTTCTGGTACTTCCATGTAAATTGTTTCGCTTAGGTCACCATACAGAAAAGCTGTTTTAACGTCTAATTGGTGTATGATTAACTTCTTCTTAACAGCTATTGCCAATACCACACGTACAGTCGTTAGTTTAGCCACTGGTGCATAGGTTTCAGTGTAATCGATACCTTTCTTTTGTTGAAAACCTTTTACTACAAGTCGAGCTTTGTATCTCATCGGTTTTCCGTTTTCGTCGCACTTCAATTTGAATACCTATCTAGATTTTAGTAACTTAGCTTTTTCAGGAGGCTTCACAATTCTCCAAACTTTATTTTTTTCCATTGACCTCAGTTCTTCTTTTACAGCTTTATACCAATTATTGGCATCTTTACGATCAGATATATCAGAATAATTTTCAGGAACGTTATCAATATTAAAGTCATCAGAATAAGCCGAATATCAAAATTGGAAACCAAGAAACCTGGAAAGTAGTTTTCGTTCTCTTTGGCTTCGTTTAGGAGTTTGAACTTCATTAACATTTACAGTACCATCTATAGCATTATCATCATTGTTAATTGTATTTTCATAATCATCATCATTGTTATAGTCATCATCATCAGTAAGCAATTCTTCAGGCGTATTTCTACGATCAGTACTACGGTCACTTGTTAAATCAACAATAGAATCATTAGAAGCAACAGGTATATCAACTTCTTCCCCTTCTTGCATGTTGCGTTTTATTATAATATTGCGCAATTATTCTTTACGTTTATCATCATCAAAAGGAAAGCTCGTTTCATCAAATTTGACGTCTCTAGAAGTTAAAATCTTTCTTGCATTCATGTCCCACAATTTATAACCATTTGGAACATAACCAAACCATTACCATTTTTTGACTTTTAGCATCGAGTTTCTTCCGTTTTTGTTTTGGCAGCCAAGCATAAGCCTTACATCCAAAAACTTTAAGGGAACTAATGTTTGGCTTATACCCATTCCACATTTCAGCAGGTGTAACACTATTAGAAAGTGCTTTTGTTGGACTTCGGTTGATTATGTATACACCAGTCAAGGCAGCTTCATTCCACATATTCTTAGGCATTTTGGATTCGAGCATCATCGTTCTAACCACACTGCCACACCGTTTTGTTGGGGAAAGTAGGCAATCGTCTCCTCAACTTGAATCCCCTTCTGCTTGTACCATTTTTTCTGTTAATTGGATCCGTAGTCACAACCTTTATCTACAGTTAACTTAGAAATATATGATCCAAATTTAGCAGTAACCATGGCTTCGTATTCTAAAAATTTATTAAAAACGTCCGATTTTTTTTTGATCGTGAAAATCCTTGAAAAATGAGTAAAATAATACGAAATATTTCGATCCATTCCAATCCGTTGGACTTATGGGACCACATACGTCAGAATGAATTCTTTCAAGAGGACGGGTAGATTTTTCACGGGATTTGTTGAAAGGATCACGACAATGCTTTCCTTTAACACAAATATCACAGAATTCAATCTTTTCTGGTCTTACATCGATGCCAGATACCATATTATTGTTGACCAAATCCTTAAAACACGACTGACCAATGTGACCATAACGTTTATGCCACAGTTGATTCTTCTCAACATTCCATAAATTAGCCACGCGTTGTTTAATACTAAAACTCACCTCGTCCAAACTTCCACGTGAGTAAGCAGTTGCAATTAAGTCGTTATCTTTCTTAATTTTAGCCTTATCTTCACAGAATGTTACCTTAATACCAGCTTTGGTCATTTTCTTCACTGACAGTAAATTATACCTCAAGTCGGGCACGTACAACACATCCTTAAGCGTTATATCAACATCTTTGTTGCTTACCCCTTTAATTATACCGATATGGGTAACAAGCAGGGTTTGATTATCCTTAGCAACGTTAATTTCAATAGGATTTGACAGCTTGTTGATTGCATCAAAGTTCCATTTCTCATTTACCAAATGGTCGCTTGCACCAGAATCCAACTTAAAATTCAAAGATGACTTACCGGTTTTAGATTTCTCAGAATCAGCCATAAAATAAACGGACTTTACATCTTTGTTACCTTTAGCAGCAGCACGAGCTTCACCCTGGCGACACACATAAGCTTTATGACCAGGTTTATTACATATAATCCAGCGTCCTTGAAATTTCTTTTTGAAATTCTTCTTTCCAGCAAAAGCTGTCTTAGTTGAACCGGTTTCTTCATCTGAGCGATTTGACATCTTCGTTTCTTCAATCAGTAAACGTTCCCTTACCATGTTGTAGTTTAGCTTAGATTCTTTCAAATTTTGTGAAGCGGTGATTAAAGGGCCAAATTTTTCAGGCAAGGTTATAAATAATTGCGTAAGAATATCGCTATCTTTAACCTTTGCCCCAGCCATCTTCAGAATTCTCACAAGATTCTCGAATTTAATTAAATGTTCCGCTTCCGTTGCTCCATCCCTCAGTTTTAAATTCATAATTTGCTTCCTTACCAGAACTTGATTTACAATTGATTTCTTGGCAAATACATCCTGGAGACTTTCCCACATCTCTTTGGCAGTTTGCTTTTCACAGATGTATCCCAAACAGTCATTACTTACAAATGATACCAATTTGTCTCTTGCTTTACGATCCTTATTTAAAAATTCCGTCTTAGCAGCAGCTTCAGATGGCGGCAGGCCCGTTAAAACCTCCTCCAAATTCAAATTTTCGAAATGAATTTTGACGCGAAATTGCCACTCATCATAACCGCGACCGCTAAATTGCGGTATACCAACACTATCTCTTTGATCGCCCATAACCTTTTATAGAATGGTTGGTTTTTTATAAAATATTAATAAATGAACTTATTTAAAGAAAAAATACGACAACTTATTCAAGGAAAAGTTTACAAGAGAGTGAAAATAAATTTTCAATATTTCAAACATATCACACAAAAAGTTCTATAATTGCCTTTCTACAATAGTTATTATAGTTTTTGGTATGATTATTAATTTATTAAGGCCGAGTTTTTATACTGCTTCTGAAATGTGATATATTTTGTTATATTATGAATTCAAAAAAAAGATGAAGTGGTTCCGATAAATTTTTGTTAACAAACTTGGAAATGGCAGACAAAATTCGTTACCGGTTTAACTAATCCAAGCTCAACTGACATCCCACTCGGCCTAATTATAATTATAAACACTCGGCCTAAGTGTTTATAATTATAACGTCAAAATAAGAAAATTTTAAAAGTTTATAGAACATTTTTCATAAATCCAACTAAATTTAAGTCGCGACTTGATTATTAGATTGAAGACAAATAATTTTGATAGAAAAAAAGTTAATTGCTCTAGATAAATATCGCATATTATGATTTTTTCGGCCAAATCAGATTTGGTTCTGTTTTGTTATAAATCTTTTTATGGGCTTTTAAGTGCTTATTTTAAGATTTTCTGACTTTAAATGTTTTTTTTACTTATAAAATAATATTTATTCTACTAACTTTGAACTCTTTTTTTAAGTGTAGCTTTTCTAAGTTTTTACTTTTGCTCTTTTACAACTTTATTTAGCTTGAATAGATTGAATTTAGTTTTTTTTTGTGTACTCTGATAATTATATTTAAAAGTGATAGATTTTTTTTGTGAAATTCTACCATATACAAAAGTGTATGAATTTTTCTTTTCAATTTTAACACATGTACTGATATAGAATTAAATGTGATACCATATATAATTGTAATATAAAAATTATAGAATTTGTTTGGGTTTACTGTTTAATATGTACTTATATATAATTATACATGGAAGTATATATGATCTTGTATATAGCTATATTAATTATATATGATGAGATAAAAAATGAACTTATATATAACATAAGATTTGTGATATATGACTGTATATAGCGCCATATAAAATGTTCGTAAAAATAAGTATGAGATGTAAGTATATATTGTTACATATGGCCACATAGATAATAAGATACCACTATATCATGCTATATACGACTATATATAAACTTTTTTCTTAGGAAGTTGCAAAAAACTATTTTTTGCGACACTTTTCCTTAGAAATGTAGATTCAATAACCCCAAATCAGCAAAAAAAAAGTTGCAAATTTTCCAGCAGTTTAAGTTCGGAAAGGGTTAATAATTTTTTTTTTTTTTTTGTTTTAATACGTTTTTTCAAAATTTATATATTTTATATATTATTTTTTCTTCAATTTTATAAATATTTTCTTTTATAACATTTTTCTATAAAGAAGACAAAAATAACAGAAAAATACAATTTATATGTAGGTAAACCACTGCAAATGTAGTTAAAATCAAATGAAATTTCACTTGAAAAAAGGACGACTTACAATTCAGTAAATTTAACTAATATTGTCATTTGTTATTTACTGGTCAAAAAATGAACCATAATGGCATGAACATGAACCACATATGTAGTAAAAAATAAACAAACATTTATTTTTTTTTTTTAAATAAAACAACTAATGCATAAAATGAATGTAAAATCAAAATACAGTAATTTAATGTGGTTTGTTTTTTTAAATGAGCTGCATATGTAGTCAAACATGAAATTTCTTCTACAAATGACTTTTTAGTTAAAAATAAAGATACTGTATTACAACTCAAATAACTACAGGTATTTACAGCAAAAGTTTCTTCAGAGTAGCTTTCTGACGATGATTATCGATTATTTTCAAATTTTTAACGTCTTTCTAAGACAAAAATAACTGAAATTATGTTAAAGTGTTGTAAATGTTGAACAAAATCAATAATAAATGCATATTTTTTAAATTTTTAGTGCATATTTTACGATTTTTAATGTGCATTTTACGTACATAAAACGCGATTATAAATACATCAACTTCCGACCCCTAGTAATTATATATAATTATATCAAGCTAAATATATATATGCAGTAGTAACTCGATTCTTGCACATACAAGGTGGCGCAAAAATAACCTTCCGATGTTTTTTGGATGTAATTTAAAAAAAAAAATGAAAAACTTTGTTTCTTCTTGTGGATTATTTTTATTTGGTATTTTAATTTTTTTTACATCAAGTCGAGAATATGATGTCATGTAAATGGTCGCCGCCACAGTTGATTGTCATTTGAGCCCTTTTTATGGCATTTTCCATCACTTTGGCCAAAACTTCCGGCGATAGGTCCTCACATTCTTGACGGATGTTGTCTTTAAGAGCTGCAAGAGTCTGAGGCTTGTTGACATAAACCCGCGACTTCAAAAAGCCCCACCAAAAGAAGTCTGGAGCGGTCAAATCAGGCGATCTTGCTGGCCAGTGCAAATCGCCAAAACGGTAGATTAGGCGCCCGGGAAATGCATCCTTCAGCATATCGGTTGTGGCACGTGCAGTGTGTGCCGTTGCACCGTCCTGTTAGAGCCACATGTTTTCCAATCCCAATTCATCAAGTTGCGGCAAAAAGAACTCGTTGATCATTGCTCTGTAGCGCTCACCATTCACAGTAACCGTTTCGCCCGCGACGTCTATGAAGAAAAAAGGTCCGATGACTCCTCCAGCGAAAACAGCACACCATACAGTGACTTTGAGCGGGTGTAATGGCTCTTCGTGGGTTACACGCCGATTTTCAGTGCCCCAGAAGCGTAAATTTTGCTTATTTACGTACCCGCTAAGATGGAAATGGGCCTCATCACTCATGATTATTTTTGATGAAAAATCATCTTCCTCTTGGTGGTGATTAAGGATGGCTTGAGCGTATGTTACACGAGATTGGCGGTCAGCAGCTAACAGCTGATGCACCGTCTGGACTTTGTACGGAAACATCTTCAAATCTTGTACCAAAATTGGCTGTAAAGACCGTCGACTGATACCCATTTGCGTGGCACGTCGTCTGGTCGATGTCGACGGCGCTTCCATGACATCCTCGGCTACAGCAGCAATATTCTATGCAGAACGGCTACTCCGGGGTCTGCCACGCCTGGCAGCATCTCGTGTTGTGCCAGTCTCTTCGAGGCGAGCGGCTAAACGTCGCAGTGTTTCACAAGTAGGCGTTGGACGGCCAGGAAATCTGCGACGAAATTCACGTTGTGCCAAAGTGACCGACTGATTATTGGTCAAATAAATAGTCACCAATATTCCGCGTTCTTGAGTAGTGTAGCGTAACATTGTTTATTAACGTGTATTTCGCATGTGTTTACTACACAAATGTCAAAACAGAACTGACATTAGGGGCCAATCGCAAAATTTATAGAATTTTCTGATAGGAGGATTACTTTTGCGCCACCTTGTACTTGATACTTGCACACCTCGATTCTTGCAACATAGGAATATTTTTCATTACGCACTCAGTACTTGCGACATCCGAAAATTTTGAACTCGATACTTGCAACATTTTTGTATTATGTATATATATCAGCGTTCAATATTTGCTTAGAATGGGCGGAGCAAAACAATGCTTCATTAGACGATATTATCATGCTCCAGAGACTAAGAAGCAGTGTAGTACTGAACAAGCGACTTTGTACAAAACAAAAAAAATTTTAAATTTCTTTAATTCCGCTTAAAATATGTATCTACTGTTATACGAATGCGTTGAACTTAAGTGTTTTGAATTGAAATATTAAACTTGCACCGAGCCCGGTTTTCATTACGTGCAAGAATCGAGTTTCTACTGTATATTAGGCCGGGTCGATTTGTATGGAGGCAAAAAAATCGCTCAACGTTCAAGGAAAATTGTATTCTAGGGATAAGAATAAGAGACTTTGCCGAAGGAACCATACCTCTAAAACGAATTCTGACGTCCCGACTTTTGACCCGTAGGGTTAAATTTTGAAAAATTCCACTTTGACCTAATTAGAGTGCCTCAATCGAGTCCAAATGTATGACCGACCCCTACTAACTTTGGAGGGCCGACCCACCCATACCAGTATCACACCACATGGAGCCCCCTGGGGGGTTCCCCATGCAAACATTTCAATAAATCACCATTTTGGGCATTTTACATGAAAAAATCAGCGAAATGGCAGTTTTTTTTTGGAGGAACATATATAATGAAAAAATTAATTTAACTTAGTAATAGAAAAAATAAAAAAAGAAATGAACGTTGTTTTTACAACCCTTTTTGAGGACTTTTTATGGCACCTTCTTAAGAAATGCGCGTTTTTTCTTTGCGACCATTTAAACAATTAAGGTATCACTGTGATGCACCGTAACCCTTTTAAAAAATGAAGATATGACTGTGACACAATTGCAGGTAGTAAAATTGCACAGCTGCATATCGTAAACTTACTTCTGTGGTTTTTTATGGCACCTACTTCAGAAATGAACGTTGTTTTTACAACCCTTTTTGTGGGTTTTTAAAGAACTTTTTATATTCGGCAAGTTGGAATAACGGAATAAAAAATAGTATAAATAAATAGATAATATACCTTTTGTCTTCATTACGTTTTCGACTGTCAAAGAAAGTAAACTTGTTGGTACTTGTTGGAGCCACCATTCACGCGAAGCATTCCGTACGATACATTGAAAGAATATTTAAATCAAGATGATCCATCGTTTTTTGATCCAAAAATTCCATCACACATACAAGGAACAGAACGACACGTTCAATTGATAGCTAGCATTTCCAAACGAGTTATACCGGGAAATGTAGAGGCTGTTATGGCGACGACATTAGAGAGCCGTGCTAAATTGCCCAGACTTGAAAGCAAAAAAGACTTCAAACAATATTTTTTTTTAGTTTCCTCTCTATTACTAAGTTAAATTCACGTTTTCATTTACATATGTTCTGACTAAATAAATTTCTAAAGAGAAAAATAAACTCCAAAAAGAAAAAAACATAGCCATTTCGCTGATTTTTTCATGTAAAGTGCCAAAAATGGTGACTTTTTGAAAAGTTTGTATGGAGAACCCCCAGGGGAGGTTTCATGGGGTGTGCCACTGGCATGGGTGGGTCGGCTCTCCAAAGTTAGTAGGGGTCGGTCATACATTTAGACTCAATTGGGGCACTCTAAATGGGTCATTGGGAATAGTCGTTAAAAGAGAATTTTTGAAAATTTGACCCTACGGGTCCAAAGTCGGGACATCAGATTTCGTTTTAGAGGTATGGTTCTTTCGGCAAAGTTTCTTATTTTGATACCTAGAATACGATTTTCCTTAATATATATAATATATATATATATATATATATATATATATATAATAATGTCCTAATCTTATATATAAAATTCTCGTGTCACAATGTTCGTTCCCGTACTCCTCCGAAACGGCTTGACCGATTCTCATGAAATTTTGTGAGCATATTGTAGTAGGTCTGAGAATCGACCAACATCAAAAAATGGGCGTGATCGGACCAGTGGGCATGTCAGCTCCCATACAAAGTAAATATTTAATATCATATATCTACAGTACTATAACAGCTATAGTCTTAGAAATTTGTGCACGTTGATTATTTGTTAATGTGAATAGTCATGGGAAAAATGGGCGTGATCGGAAAAATGGGCGTGTCAGCTGCCATACAAAGTAAATATTTAATATCATATATCTACAGTTCTCTAATAGCCAGAGTCTTAGAAATTTGTGCACGTTGATTATTTGTTAATGTGAATAGTCATGGGAAAAATGGGCGTGATCGGACCAGTGGGCGTGTCAGCTCCCATACAAAGTAAATATTTAATATCATATATCTACAGTTCTGTAATAGCCAGAGTCTTAGAAATTTGAGCACGTTGATTATTTGTTAATATGAATAGTCATGGGAAAAATGGGCGTGATCGGACCAGTGGGCGTGTCAACTCCCATACAAAGTAAATACTTAATATCATATATCTACAGTTCTATAATAGCCAGAGTCTTAGAAATTTGTGCACATTGATTATATTTAGAATAGGCATGGGAAAATTGGGCGGGCTCATACCAGTGGGCGTGGCAGCTCCCATACAAAGTGATTATTTAGCTCATATAGAAAATTGATATTAATATTAAATATCTAGGGTTCTATATTAGCTATATAGCCTTCAAATTATGTACGAGTCCATCAATTACAAATATTAGTAGTCGAACTGAAAATGGGCGGAATGGGATAAATGCGCGTGGTACCAAAAGCAAAAAATAAATAAGCATTAAAATAAATCATCACATTCAAGACTTTTTGCAATGTTATTTAATAATGTTGTTCAAAAATTGTTTTAGCGTTCCTCATAGTCCTAGAATAAAGGCGATAGAAGGACAAAGAGGCGTTGGGCTTCCCATGAAATTACAAATTTTAAAATGATTTACTAATGTGAATTTATTTTTTTAATTATATATTTGGGTAAAAAAATTTTCTTGATTTAAAGAATTAATTACAATTGAAATTTGAAGGCAAAGCAACGTTTGCCGGGTCAGCTAGTATATATATATATATAATGTCCTAATATATATATATATATAATGTCCTATGGTTCCTTAAGAGGAACAAAGGGCCACAATAAATATGACTATTAATAAACATTTTTCGTCGGGTAGAAAATTATCTTAATTTTATTGTTCAATAAAATTTCTGTATATTAAAACCCTTAAACATCATAATAAATTTCATTATATAATCAATTACAAAGGTCAAATAATATTGAGACATTAATAATCCTTAAAAGTTTTTACTTTCTTGTTACCGAATTTCGAAATTTTTTATAATATTTTATTGATTCAACTGAGATGACTAGTAAATAAAAATCATCAGTGGGAAATACACTTTTTAAAAACATATTGAAGTCTGTTAAGTGTAAATATTTGAAAAATTTATAATGAATCATGAACTTCATGTAGTTCCAAAAAAATATATTTATTTATTTATTTGAATAGTTCTTTAGTGTAGACATTGAAAGCAAAATGCGGAGATTTAGTTTTAAAATACTTAAAGTCATTATATTGGCTGCTATTTCAATTATATTACTAACGATTTCTTTTCGTACTTATTTTGTGAAAGATATAAATTTTATACGATTGGATAGAAGGCCAGGTAAATAAATATATATAAACGCAAAGTTAACTAAATAAATAATAATTAAAGAATAAATATAAGTAAAGTCGTAAATTTGTGAACAAAATTTCGCGGATACAAATGTTTTCTCGTAAACGAAAAATGAACAAATTTCACAACGAAAAACTATCACCACAAAAAAATTGCAATAAAATAAATAATGTGAAAATATTTGTTAAATCCGCGAAAAATGAGAAAAACGTAGCTGAAATCGGACACTAAAAAACTGGACAATAAAAAACGTTTTCGATAATAATATGCTTGCTTGGTTTCTTATTACAAATTGACAAATTAACGCGTTTTACTAAGAAGACTGAATATAATATATACTCGTACATAACCATACAGAAAAATACAATCGGCACAGTGTTGGCAAAGCAAAGTGACAGTGGCCAAGCGTTGGTTGGAACGAACTAGCCAACGTTGGTAATTCAATATATTTATTGCTTTTAAATAGGTTAAATTAAATTAATTTCCAGAAATGTGTATAATAAAACGCA
This sequence comes from Delia radicum, assembly GCA_021234595.1. Classification (NCBI taxonomy): domain Eukaryota; kingdom Metazoa; phylum Arthropoda; class Insecta; order Diptera; family Anthomyiidae; genus Delia; species Delia radicum. Next base: position 31,635,821 of record CM037852.1, on the reverse strand, counting down.
TTTCAAAAGCAGCAGTACAGTTCGGTCTTAGTCTTTTACATCATAGTTAAATGTATGAAATTAATAAAAAAAAATAAAAAAAGAAATAAATAAAATAAAATATTAAAAAAAAAAAATTTTAATTGGTTGTAATATTGGTAAAAACAATATTTGCCAAGAATTCGGCGTATGTCAAAGCATATGCTCTTCACACAAACTAGAGTTTTCCTTGTACAATATTAGTTGTATCATTGGTAATTTTTAGCACGGTGGGTTTAACAAAAATAAAGGGTCCGCCAAATAACTTTTTTTTTTTTGAAAATGCTATAAAAAACTACTGAATCTTTTCTCAAATTTCTTTTTTTATTTGAAAGTACAATCCTTTCGGTTAATAATGGAAAATAATTTCACCCAAGTGATAAAGCTTGTGGTGGAACTGCAATAAAAATAAAAAACAATATAAAACATTTTCTGTTGAAAAATTATGAAACTGAACATATACAAGCTACAACTTTAAATATTACAGAATCAAATATTATAATCTCCTCAATATATAGTCCGCCAAAACATAAAATAACTCAACCAAAATACTTAGAATTTGTTCATACATTGGGCAATAAATTTATTGCCGCTGGTGATTACAATGCAAAGCACAAATATTGGGGCTCAAGACTCAATACCACAAAGGGAAAGGAGCTTTATGATGAAATCTCTACAGCAAAGCTAGACGCGATATCGGGGGGTCATCCAACTTACTGGCCATCAGATCTTAGAAAAACTCCAGACTTAATAGATTTTGCAGTCACAAAAAATATAAGAAGAGATCAAATCTCATTTGTTTCCTCCTTAGACCTCTCATCTGATCACTCGCCAACTATAATGATGTTGGAAACATTTCACCCAAACAATAAACGATACGAGCAGATTTCCCAACAAAAGTACAAACTGGCGTAAGTACAAAATGTATATCAGCTCTCATTTGCCTCAAAATCTCTCATTAAAATCTGAAGAGGAAATTGAATATGCTATCGAAAATTTCTCTGACACACTTTTATCAGCCGCAAAAATAGCTACCCCACAGTCAAAAAGCAAAAAAATTACGGAAACTTTAATACCCTACCCCAAAAAGTATTGAAGATCTTATACACTGATAGAAAAATTCGTCTTCATATTGATGATGCCCTAACATCAGAATTGTGACATCAATGTTATTACAAATGACATCAATGATGCAATAAGTGACATCAATTTAATGACGAACGTTAGCATATAATTTTGTCATATTTTACGCGTCATCCGTGCTATGACTACAGTGACATCAATTCGATGCCACATTTTGTGCATTAATAACAGGAAAAGTATGAATAAAGAATAAAACTAAATAACGTTAAAATGTTTGTAAAGTGTGTTTTAGTAAAAATGTTAATGTTTTATTCCTTATTTTTTGTTTTTAGACGCATTTCTAAAACTTGCATACGATACATCACATTGATGTACATTCGTTGTCAAAGCAAGAAGCACTTTATACAATATATAACATTCATATTGATGACATGTAATCATTATAAAGGGTGGTTAAATTTTAAGGGCCGATGTTGATTCATCGCAATGATGACATTTTTTTTATTAAATTGACTCCGATTCGTCATTTATGTGATGCCGATGTGTCATCCCATTGATGACACAATTTGAGTTTTCGACCCTGATGACAATTTGGTTAAGTGATGTTAAGGCTGACATCACCGTGATGACAAGTGTCATGGGGTCAAAAACGAAGACACTTGTCATAGAACTGATGTCAAAATACATTAGGGTTATGTCGGTTTTTCTATCAGTGTAAGACAAAAAATATATCTTTGTCCACAGTGGCAACAATATCGGTCTAATGCATTAAAAAGCCAACTAAGTCAATGTAAAAAAAATGTTGCAATTGGAGCTGAAAAGCAATGAAGAAACGTCCTTAAAGAATTACCTGCAAAGTCTTGACCAAACATCAAATACTGATTATAGCCTCTGGAAGGCAACAAAAAGTTAAACCAAGCCACAAATTACGAATCACCTCATCGACTCGGTGATGGTACTTGGGCAAAATCAACACAAGAAAAGGTGGACACCTTCGCTGATCACCTTGAACATGTATTCACACCCAATAATACAAATTCTCATGTAACACCTCCAATAATAGATGATACTGTTTATGCACCTTTAAAAATTCGATTTTCAACCCTAAAATCAAACGCAAAAAATCTTAACGTCAAAAAGTCTCCTGGTATAGACAAAATTACTCCAAAAATGATATGCAAGCTTCCAGATACTGCCCTTAAAATTCTTCTTTGGATTTTTAATGCCATTTTACGTATTGGATTTTTCAACTCATCTTGGAAAATATCTGAAATCATAATGATTCCGAAACCGGGAAAAAATGTAGCCCAAGTCACGTCTTATAGGCCAATAAGTTTGTTGCCTATACTGTCAAAGCTTTTTGAAAGAATAATTTCAAATATACTATCATCCTATATATCATCACAAATTATCATTCCTATGCACCAATTCGGTTTTAGGAAAAGCCACAGTACCATATAACAAGTAAATAGGATTGTAACTTTTATTCGAAAGGCGTTTGAAACCAAAAAATACTGCTCTGCTTTATTCATTGACATATCTTAAGCATTCGATAGAGTCTGGCACGAAGGCCTTGTGCACAAAATAGTACCGTTATTGCCCACAAACACACATAAACTCCTCAAAAATTATCTGTCGGATAGGTAATTTATAGTGAAATCCAAGGACAGTATATCTACGAGAAGAAAAATAGCAGCGGGGATTCCCCAGGGCAGTATATTGGGTCCACTACTGTACATTCTTTACACTGCAGATATGCCACCACATTCCGCAATTCATACTTCCACTTCGCGGATGACACAGCATTTATGAGCATTCATACAAATTCCAAAGTTGCGAACAACCGTTTACAGTCTCACATTAAAAATATAGAACAGTGGCTTGAAGACTGGAAAATAAAAATAAACGCATCAAAGTGCGTTCATGTTACTTTTACGCTCAGAAAAGAAACCTGCCCTCGCCTATTAATCAACAACACCCCTGTTCCAACACAGAACCATGTAAAATATCTTGGAATTCACCTTGATCGTCGACTCACATGGGCACACTATATTGATTCTAATTCCGCCCAAATAAAATTGAAAACTGCTCAGTTATACTGGTTCTTAAACAGTAGGTCCACGCTTAGCCTAGAATGCAAAGTATTAATCTATAAATCTATAATTTAACCAATCTGGATATATGGCATACAGCTCTGGGGTACAGCGTCAGCTTCGAATGTCGAAAAACTACAAAGAAGACAATCAAAGATTTTACGATGCATCACTGGTGCTCCTTGGTTTATTAGAAACCAAAACATCCATGCCGATCTCAATATCACAACTGTTCGTGAGGAAATAAAGGGAAACTGCATTAAATATGTTTCCAAAATGACAATTCATCCTAATCCCCTTGCTCAAAACTTGCTTACATTTTCAGGTCACAGCCGTCTAAAAAAATTGGACACCTTGGATCTCGCTTCAAACTAATCTTGTAGATCCCTGCATACTTAAATTTTATTTGTTGCACTGGCAACAAACCAAGAGGAGATAAGATATAAGATTTGATAACTTATTGTAAAGTTTCTTAAAGAAAAGATTCAATAAATACAAATATACGAAAAAAAAAAAAAAATGGCTGCCTCGGCTGGCCATGCAGTAGCCTACACGATCGGGCCAATTTTTAAGCACATTATCGATTGTGTGCAGCTGTATTTCACCAATAACTTCACGAATATTGTCCTTTAAAGCGTCAATTATCTCTGGCTTGTTGGCGTAACACTTATCTTTGACGGCACCCCCACAAATAATAGTCCAACGGTGTCAAATCGCAGCTCCGAGGTGGCCAAACGACATCAGCTCAGCGGCTGATAATGCGATCTTCAAAAACACGCACACATTCTGCAACATTACCATGATTTTCAAAGTAATGTCGCAATATTTCCCAGCGTTGTTCAAGCGTATACACAACCATATACGTTCAGCGGAAGGATAAAACTAAGTATCTGTCAAATCACACATGAGCTAAGTGTTACCATTCACGAAATAAGCACTAGTTGAAAAAAAACGTTAGATGGGAGACCCTTTACCAGTGGTTTGACAGTACTATTTGTTTTTGGTACGGTTAGCAATTTCTACCTGGGTAGTTTTACGAAAACAAATTAGTATTTTTGCACTAATTTGTTTTCGTATATAACAATAATGTGAAAAAAAAAATTAGAAACCAAAGTTTCCGCTAATAAAATCTTTCAGTGAATTTTGTAATTCTCTATTAGAAGCACGGATAGAAAAAGCTTGCGAGCGAGCCAAAATATATATATTTTTCAACAAAGCTCGCAAGCCAAAATGAAATAAATTTAAAATATTCGTAACAAAAATAAACAAAAAACTTTTCAAAATGAAAAGGCTGCTAAAAAAAATGTAATAGAGCTTTTTAAATCGAGCAGCTCGTTAACAACATTTGATAGAGCTTTTTAAATTGAGCCTCTCGTAATCAAAATTTAATTGAGCTTTATATAAATTCAATAAATAAATAATAGCTTTTTTTTAATTAATAAATTAAAGCTTTTCTTACACAAAATAAACAGATATTAATGACACCATTTCAAATTGTGTTTTTAAACGACGGAAAATACAACATATCCACTTTTATTTTTTTTTTTTCACTAAACAAAAAAATATAATGACGCACTTTCGAATTAGACTTCATGAATTTCCATTTTCATTATATTACGAAAGATTCCCAACAAACAAAATGTTCCGTTTATGCACCGCTTACAGTACGGTTGATACTGAATCTGACACCTTTTTCTGGATTAGTATACGGACCCACTGTTGCCAGGTTTGACGATTTATCGTCATTTTGACGATTTTTAGTATCTAAATTACTAAATGACGATTGGACGATTTTTGCTTCAAAAACGACGATTTTTTAACAAACGTTTAATATGTCAGCAAAACATGTTTATTTGCTATTATTAAAAAATCACCGGATCTATTTTTGGATTTTTATTATTTAGTTAAAATTAAATTTTAATTGAAAGTTTAGCACAAAAGTTATTTTATGGATTTATGTTAGGTTTATTTTAATTTATTTTCTGCACTTAATAAAGGTAAGGACCACTGCAAATGTAGCTAAAAACTAATGAAATTTCACTTAAAAAAGGAACGACTTACATTTTGGTAAATTCAACTAACAGTCGTTTGTTTTTTACTGTTCGAAAAACTAACTACAATTGTGTTATTAATGAGTGCAGCAAAAAATAAACAAACATTATAAAATGAATGTAAAATCATAATACTGTAATTTAATGTGGTTTGTTTTTTAAATGAACTAGAATTGTAGTCAAAAATTAAATTTCTTCTACAAATGACTGTTTTTTCACTTAAAAATAAAGATACTGTATTACAACTGAAAAAACGACAAATATTTACAGCAGAAGTTCCCTGAGTATGTGCTTACTTTTTTCATGATTGGCAAACACTACCTTTTCATCACAATAGCAGTTGCCTGACACGGCCACACCAATGCCGTTATGAACGTCTTAAAAATACGATTCCAATAGTGGCATGTATGCAGGGTTTATTTCAAAATTCCACGCATTAAATTTTGTTACATCAACAAAATAACGTTATAAATCGTCGTTTCAGTATTTTAGCATTATTTTGACTTTAACTAGCTCAAGATATTTCAAAATCAAACAGGTTAAATAGACAACTAAGCCCGTTTACATAAGAAGAAACATATCTTTAATGAATCGTTTTTTTTTTTTAATTTCTAATCCTCTATTTGTGTTACTGTGATAGCCAATCGTTATTATGAAAAGTTATTGAATGCCAACCCTGCTTTTTTTAATATTTATATTTCTATAAAGTTTAATTAGTGTAAGATTGAGATAAAAATAAAATATTTTTTAAATTAAAAAAAAACATCCAAGTTTTTGCGAAACAAACATCGAGTTCGAAAATTCTGATTTATAAATCCGAAAATAAATCCGGTGCTTAAAAAGCTTAATAAAAATTTAAATAAAGTGTTCCAAAGTGAAACTTCAGATATTCACAATTTATATTTGTAAATGGAAAAACATGCAATAATAAACAATATTTAAATAATAATAAATAATTTTTATCAATATTAAAAACCCACCCAAAATGAAAAATATGAAATAATCAAAAATTACACTATTTATTGTATTAAACTATGTCATCACATATAATGCAATTTGAAACTTTAATTCGTTAATAGAAGTCCAAATTTAATAATAAAAGAAAATAAAGTTGTTAAAGAATTTCTAAACTATGTAAAAGAATTTAAGATTTAAAAACTGTGCTACTGAAGTGGTGTTTACAGAATTATGTAGAAGGAATTAACATTTGAAGTGGTAAAGTGCTATCGATATTTTATATCATGATTTTCGAAGTTTAAATTACAGAAAAGTGTAAAAAATCGTATTATATTACACCGATGTACATGAGCACTTGATTATTCTTTTTTTTATTAAAACTTTATCCTACTTGTTACAAATATTTTTGTTTTGACGATTTTTAAAAATATAATGGCGATTTTTACGATTTTTATTGGAAATTTGGACGATTTTGTGCTCAACATACCTGGTCCTGTATGGACCAGAAAACTGATATTGAGAAATATCGAATCGGATTCGAATCCGTCGAAAGCCCGTCAATGGCGGACCGATTTCGTACCGTTATGATGTGCTGAAAACGGAGTTCATATTGAATTAAATGTCCGTATGAAACGGACCGTTTATGTGTCAATAACTGACCGTGAAAACAGATCCGTATCCCGTCTGTATTTCTGCATTTTTTCCAATAAAATCGCACCGATAAAAATTACACTTTTTTTAAATTTTAAATATTATTTTTTTATAGATTTATAAATACACATTAAATTAATAAAATAACTACGAAATTAAAACAGCCATTAATTTGCTTACACAGAAAAAATATTTCCTTACTATTTAAACCCTCCATCCCATAGTGCAGGAGGGTATATATCACTTTGTCAAATGTTTGTAATTCTTTTAAAAAAATTCTGGGACCCATAAACTATATATATATATATATTCTTGATCAGCACGAATAGAGAAGTCGATGTAGCCATGTCCGTCCATCTGTGTTAATACAAAATACTCCGCCAATACAGAAGAGGTGTTGCTAATTTTCCGTCAAATTGTTTGCTGATCATGAGCAGTTTCCTAGTGAAAATGATCAAAATCGGTTAACGCGTTCAAAAGTTATGAGTGAAAATGTGGGAACACCTCTTAAAATTTTGAATCAAATTTTAAAATATTCTATTTATTTCATCATACATACGTACATTCAATGCTTATACAAAAGAATATATGCAATCAGGGATGGTAGTCAATATCGCTAAAATACTGTCTCCGATACAAACTGACTATCGTTATCACAAAAATACAGTTACCAAAATAACTGAAATACCGTTATCCGTAAAATACCGTTACCGATAAAATTAAAATATCGATACCTTAAAATACCGTTACCGAAATAATTAAACAAGATCTGAAAAAAAAAACTTCTGTAAATAAATATATTTTCCCAAAGTATGATCATAAACTAGCTAGTCATTTAAACTCGGACATAATGGGGCTAAAACTTGTGGTTAACATTAACTTAATAACTAAAATAACTTTACCCTTAAAATAACGTTACCGCTAGCGAAATATATTACGTATCGTTACCTCTAAAATACCATTACCGAAATATAAGAAAATAACGTTACCGTTACCAATAACCACATAAAATCGGTTACCATCCGTGGTCATAATCAATACGTACAAAAACAAAAAAACCCACAACATATTGTTGTTGTTTTGTAATACAGGGTGGCTGATAAATGCCACTACAAAACAAAAACGTAATAACTTTTTTCTGAGTTATTTATCGGTTCCATTTTTTTTTTTTTTTTGTTTCATTGATTCGTTTTTCAATTTAAGGAAAATGAGCGATTGGGATAATCTAACTAAAATGTATTGCTTTTCAAATGAAAGAATAAAAAAATATTTATATGTATTGAAAAATAGTTATTTGATTTTCTTAAAATAGCAATATTTATCAGCCACCCTGTATCTATGTAGGCTTTATAAATGGTATGTATGTATGTCTAATAGCAATCGCGTGCAGTGTTGCCAGGTTTGACGATATTTAATACCCAAAATAACCAAATGATGATTTATGATTTTTACTGCCAAAAAAATTACGAATTTTTGCCAAAAGTTTCATATATCAGCAAAACATATTTATTTGTCACCGGATCTATTTTTCAATTTATATTATTATCGATTTATATAATTTGAAAAAATACCAGTTTCTTTCCTTTTTGTGTCTCGAAAACACTCTAAACACATAAAATATTTTCTTTTTTCATTTTTTGACAAACTTAATTTTATTACACTTTTTGTTTGATTTATGTGATGTATAGTATAAACACATGTGTCGTAATGTAATGTTATTTCATTATGTATGTCTCCGCAAGCGTGTTTGTAAATATAAGCCTCCATCCCATAGTGCGGAGGGTAAACACACTTTGTAAAATGTTTATAATTCTTTAAAAAAAAAACTGGGAAAAATCACAAAATATTTTTTTGTTTTGTTTTGTAATACAGGGTGGCTGATAAGTGCAACTACAAAAAAAAACGTAATAACTTTTTTTTTGAGTTATTAATCGGTTCCATTTTTTTTTTTTTGGTTTCATTGATTCGTCTTTCAATTTAAGGAAAATGAACGAATGGGGTAATGAGACTAACATTTTGATTGTGCGCCACTACAATGCTTTGGAGGCTGGCGTTTCCGCCTAAACAAACTTAACGGGCACATTAGGCGGCACTCCTCCGAGCAGATTGGGCTCGTAAATTATTTTGTCAATCGTGGTACAATCATAAGGACGCCTTTTAATCAAAATTTCTCAGTTCGAATGTAAGAAACAGTTGTTGCCATAGTTGCTGCAAGTCAATTCTAGAGTTTCGACATGGAATATTTTTGCTCATACATATATGTATCACCAGACAGTCAATACGGACAGTTCTGCATAAGGAAATTCATTTCTCTCCTTTAAAAAAATCAAATAACAAGCAATTGAACGCAGTGACTTGCCCTTAGCTTGGAATTTTCTCTGTAATTTGTACGGAATTTCGCTTGCATTTGATGTCATCAGGCGTCTTAGTCATTTTTAATTGTTTCTTAAAAGCCATTAATATATACTTAATAAAAATGTATGGCTTTTCAAATGTAAAAACAAAGAAATATTTGTATGTATTGAAAAAAAGTAATTTGAATTTCTTATTGTAGCAATATGCATCAGCCACCCTGAATGTATGTATGCATGTATGTATATATGAAGGTTTTTATAACTGGTATGTATGTATGCATTAGAAGCAATCACATGCAGTGCTGCCAGGTTTGACGATTTATAGTCATTTTGACGATATTTAATACCCAAAATAACTAGATGACTATTGGACTATTTTTGCTTCCAAAAAATTTACGAATTTTTTGACAAAGTTTAATATGTCAGCAAAACATATTAACTTGTCACCGGATCTATTTTTTGATTTATATAATTTAAAAAAATACCAGTTTCTTTAACTTTTATGTCTCGAAAACACTCTAAACACACAAAATATTTTCTTTTATAATTTTTTGACAAACTTAATATTCTCACACTTTCCGTTTGACTTATGTGCTGTATAGTATAACCACGTGTGTTGTAATTTAAACGGGTATTTAATAATTATTTCATTATGTATGTCTCAGCAAGCTCATTTTTATAAACCTTTTTTTTTAATTCGCGTCTGCTTTTTAAACCCTAAATTAACTAAAACACTAATTTCCCTCTAAAATTCAATAACAATAAAAATTGCAAAATGGATCTTTGTTATAAAGAATTCATTTTATTTAAATTGTTTGTCTCGTCAACAAGACTCCGTACAAATGATGTCTGATAAAACGAACATCTTATATCCACAGATTTCATAAATACTTCAATTTGCTTTTCCCTTAATTCTGTCCAATTCGACTAAATATATGTAACTGAAACGATTGCCACTTAAACTATGTTAATGTAGTATTTACAAAACAGTTCAAAAGTTTCTACGTAATCACCTTTTTGGACCCCTAAATGTTTTTTTAAAAGTCCATGTGAAAAAAGCATAACTTTGCTTAAAATGTAATATTAAATTCCTGTCAAGTGCATGCAAACGATTTCTCAACTCTTTTCACAGTTTTTATCAATTCTGTAAATTGTCACTACTGATTTTAAAACCAACTATTATTTCATAAAAAAAATTGCTTCATTGAGAACAAACCTGCAGAATAACTTTGGACATTAATTTGTGTTTTAGTGAAAAATAAGACGAAAAACATTTAAAGTTTTTATTAGTATTATTAAAATATAATATTCCTAGTATGTTTAGATCAAATCGGTATGTTTTTCGCTAAAATTAAAGTGTTTTTGTATTTTATACAATTCATTTTCGTTACATTGCTAAAAGCCTATTTGTGGCTTTTTTCTACTAAAATCACGGGTTTGTTTTATAGAAAAATAATTATTTCAGTGCTACATTATATGTTAATATTACATGTACGGATAATATTATTTTCTGCAAATATTGATTACTTTGAGACATCGATTTGTGCTTTTCCCCTATTTCAAGTGTTATAAGCAAACTGCTTTTAATTATTGCAATAAGCTGAGTTTATTTTTGTCTACATAACCCTCGTTAATCGACTGTTAGATTTTTTCTACTAAATTAGTTTCATTTACAAAACAAAAGTGTTTTTACTAAGAATATTTTTTTCTATTTTTTTTTTTTGATAAAATTCCCTTCACAATTTAAAAGGTGGAGCCAGTTATTCTTCTAATTAGGTCCTTTCTCAATTACAATTAGATATTAAACTAAATTACTAATTCACAATATATTTATTATTTTTTAAAACATTTTTTTTCTTATTACTGTCCCTTTAAACATATCCGTTTATAACTTAATAGATGGCGCTATTGCCAACTTTCATAGATATATATATATATGTATGCACAGCGCAATACTTTAGAGACACGCCCAAAATTGTCGCCGGAATATGCGGTGTATAGAAAAAATTGTCCTCATCTTATACGCTAAATGTATGAAAAGGCGCGAAATGCTTTGGGGACAGTCCCCAAAGTAAGCAAATGTCCCTAAACTATGCGGGGGAACGCATAAATGTCCCTAGAGCATGCGCTGTGCATACATATATATAGCGCATACTTTAGGGACACGCCCAAAATTGTCCCTGTGCAGTGCATACATATATATATATATATATATTGTTGCACTTTCTTAATTCAAACAATGAGATGGAGGGTATCCAAAAATTCGGCACAGCCGAATTTAATCTTTTTTATTCCAAACTCGGCACATCGGACTTTAATGCTTCCACTTGTTTTTCTTAAATTGAAAGACGAATCAGTGAACCAAAAAAAAATGGAACCGATTAATAACTCTGAAAAAAGTTATTACGTTTTTTTTTTGTAGTGACATTTATTAGCCACCCTGTATTACAAAACAAAACAAAAAAAACAAGAATAATATTTTGTGGGTTTTTTGCCAGATTTTTTTTTTAAAAGAATTACAAACATTTTACAAAGTGTGTGTACCCTCCGCACTATGGGATGAGGAATTATTTTTACAAACACGCTTGCGGAGACATACATAATGAAATAATTATTAAATAGCCATTTACATTACGACACATGTGTTTATACTATACATCACATAAATCAAACAAAAGTGTAATAAAATTAAGTTTGTCAAAAAGAAAATATTTTATGTGCTTAGAGTGTTTTCGAGACACCAAAAAGGAAAGAAACTGGTATTTTT
>CM037852.1:31397747-31623747 GCA_021234595.1 Delia radicum | reverse complement strand
ATATTGATGACATGTAATCATTATAAAGGGTGGTTAAATTTTAAGGGCCGATGTTGATTCATCGCAATGATGACATTTTTTTTATTAAATTGACTCCGATTCGTCATTTATGTGATGCCGATGTGTCATCCCATTGATGACACAATTTGAGTTTTCGACCCTGATGACAATTTGGTTAAGTGATGTTAAGGCTGACATCACCGTGATGACAAGTGTCATGGGGTCAAAAACGAAGACACTTGTCATAGAACTGATGTCAAAATACATTAGGGTTATGTCGGTTTTTCTATCAGTGTAAGACAAAAAATATATCTTTGTCCACAGTGGCAACAATATCGGTCTAATGCATTAAAAAGCCAACTAAGTCAATGTAAAAAAAATGTTGCAATTGGAGCTGAAAAGCAATGAAGAAACGTCCTTAAAGAATTACCTGCAAAGTCTTGACCAAACATCAAATACTGATTATAGCCTCTGGAAGGCAACAAAAAAGTTAAACCAAGCCACAAATTACGAATCACCTCATCGACTCGGTGATGGTACTTGGGCAAAATCAACACAAGAAAAGGTGGACACCTTCGCTGATCACCTTGAACATTTATTCACACCCAATAATACAAATTCTCATGTAACACCTCCAATAATAGATGATACTGTTTATGCACCTTTAAAAATTCGATTTTCAACCCTAAAATCAAACGCAAAAAATCTTAACGTCAAAAAGTCTCCTGGTATAGACAAAATTACTCCAAAAATGATATGCAAGCTTCCAGATACTGCCCTTAAAATTCTTCTTTGGATTTTTAATGCCATTTTACGTATTGGATTTTTCAACTCATCTTGGAAAATATCTGAAATCATAATGATTCCGAAACCGGGAAAAAATGTAGCCCAAGTCACGTCTTATAGGCCAATAAGTTTGTTGCCTATACTGTCAAAGCTTTTTGAAAGAATAATTTCAAATATACTATCATCCTATATATCATCACAAATTATCATTCCTATGCACCAATTCGGTTTTAGGAAAAGCCACAGTACCATATAACAAGTAAATAGGATTGTAACTTTTATTCGAAAGGCGTTTGAAACCAAAAAATACTGCTCTGCTTTATTCATTGACATATCTTAAGCATTCGATAGAGTCTGGCACGAAGGCCTTGTGCACAAAATAGTACCGTTATTGCCCACAAACACACATAAACTCCTCAAAATTATCTGTCGGATAGGTAATTTATAGTGAAATCCAAGGACAGTATATCTACGAGAAGAAAAATAGCAGCGGGGATTCCCCAGGGCAGTATATTGGGTCCACTACTGTACATTCTTTACACTGCAGATATGCCACCACATTCCGCAATTCATACTTCCACTTCGCGGATGACACAGCATTTATGAGCATTCATACAAATTCCAAAGTTGCGAACAACCGTTTACAGTCTCACATTAAAAATATAGAACAGTGGCTTGAAGACTGGAAAATAAAAATAAACGCATCAAGTGCGTTCATGTTACTTTTACGCTCAGAAAAGAAACCTGCCCTCGCCTATTAATCAACAACACCCCTGTTCCAACACAGAACCATGTAAATATCTTGGAATTCACCTTGATCGTCGACTCACATGGGCACACTATATTGATTCTAATTCCGCCCAAATAAAATTGAAAACTGCTCAGTTATACTGGTTCTTAAACAGTAGGTCCACGCTTAGCCTAGAATGCAAAGTATTAATCTATAAATCTATAATTTAACCAATCTGGATATATGGCATACAGCTCTGGGGTACAGCGTCAGCTTCGAATGTCGAAAAACTACAAAGAAGACAATCAAAGATTTTACGATGCATCACTGGTGCTCCTTGGTTTATTAGAAACCAAAACATCCATGCCGATCTCAATATCACAACTGTTCGTGAGGAAATAAAGGGAAACTGCATTAAATATGTTTCCAAAATGACAATTCATCCTAATCCCCTTGCTCAAAACTTGCTTACATTTTCAGGTCACAGCCGTCTAAAAAATTGGACACCTTGGATCTCGCTTCAAACTAATCTTGTAGATCCCTGCATACTTAAATTTTATTTGTTGCACTGGCAACAAACCAAGAGGAGATAAGATATAAGATTTGATAACTTATTGTAAGTTTCTTAAAGAAAAGATTCAATAAATACAAATATACGAAAAAAAAAAAAAATGGCTGCCTCGGCTGGCCATGCAGTAGCCTACACGATCGGGCCAATTTTTAAGCACATTATCGATTGTGTGCAGCTGTATTTCACCAATAACTTCACGAATATTGTCCTTTAAAGCGTCAATTATCTCTGGCTTATTGGCGTAACACTTATCTTTGACGGCACCCCACAAATAATAGTCCAACGGTGTCAAATCGCAGCTCCGAGGTGGCCAAACGACATCAGCTCAGCGGCTGATAATGCGATCTTCAAAAACACGCACACATTCTGCAACATTACCATGATTTTCAAAGTAATGTCGCAATATTTCCCAGCGTTGTTCAAGCGTATACACAAAAATATACGTTCAGCGGAAGGATAAAACTAAGTATCTGTCAAATCACACATGAGCTAAGTGTTACCATTCACGAAATAAGCACTAGTTGAAAAAAAACGTTAGATGGGAGACCCTTTACCAGTGGTTTGCAGTACTATTTGTTTTGGTACGGTTAGCAATTTCTACCTGGGTAGTTTTACGAAAACAATTAGTATTTTTGCACTAATTTGTTTTCGTATATAACAATAATGTGAAAAAAAAATTAGAAACCAAAGTTTCCGCTAATAAAATCTTTCAGTGAATTTTGTAATTCTCTATTAGAAGCAGGGATAGAAAAAGCTTGTTAAATAAGTTTTGGGATTTTAGCACATTTAATTACTATAAATGCAATTAATGTTTATCCCGATGAAAATAAATTTAAATAACAAATATGCAGGTGCTTGTGCAAATTTAAATGTAACTGACACTAATAGAAAACATATGATTTTCTATTGTTGATTTACTTGAATAAACGTCACTACATTGCTAGATCTGTCAAAAAAAAAAAAAAACAGAGTAGTATTTGGAAGATGACAAAGCCAATTGTGACAATTTTTTGTTGTTGTTTTGGTTTTTCTTTGATATTTTAAATTTTGAATCTCGCTCCTAGACGAGGACAAGAAATTCTCATTGAGTTTGTGATTTAACATAACAAATATCTCTAGAAATTCTAATAACAAAGTCCCCTGAAGATTTCCTTAGGCAGGAATGAAATCCGGATAGGGACACGCTACATCAGATTGCTTTTCACAATTTGTTAAATAAGTTTTGGGATTTTAGCACATTTAATTACTATAAAATATATATATTTTTCAACAAAGCTCGCAAGCCAAAATGAAACAAATTAAAAATATTCGTAACAAAAATAAACAAAAAACTTTTCAAAATGAAATGGCTGCTAAAAAAAATGTAATAGAGCTTTTTAAATCGAGCAGCTCGTTAACAACATTTGATAGAGCTTTTTAAATTGAGCCTCTCGTAATCAAATTTAATTGAGCTTTATATAAATTCAATAAATAAATAATAGCTTTTTTTTTAAATTAATAAATTAAAGCTTTTCTTACACAAAATAAACAGATATTAATGACACCATTTCAAATTGTGTTTTTAAATGACGGAAAATACAACATATCCACTTTTATTTTTTTTTTTTCACTGAACAAAAAAATATAATGACGCACTTTCGAATTAGACTTCATGAATTTCCATTTTCATTATATTACGAAAGATTCCCAACAAACAAAATGTTCCGTTTATGCACCGCTTACAGTACGGTTGATACTGAATCTGACACCTTTTTCTGGATTAGTATACGGACCCACTGTTGCCAGGTTTGACGATTTATCGTCATTTTGACGATTTTTAGTAGTAATTTACTAAATGATTTTTGCTTCAAAAACGACGATTTTTTAACAAACGTTTAATATGTCAGCAAAACATGTTTATTTGCTATTATTAAAAAATCACCGGATCTATTTTTGGATTTTTATTATTTAGTTAAAATTAAATTTTAATTGAAAGTTTAGCACAAAAGTTATTTTATGGATTTATGTTAGGTTTATTTTAATTTATTTTCTGCACTTAATAAAGGTAAGGACCACTGCAAATGTAGCTAAAAACTAATGAAATTTCACTTAAAAAAGGAACGACTTACATTTTGGTAAATTCAACTAACAGTCGTTTGTTTTTTACTGTTCGAAAAACTAACTACAATTGTGTTATTAATGAGTGCAGCAAAAAATAAACAAACATTATAAAATGAATGTAAAATCATAATACTGTAATTTAATGTGGTTTGTTTTTTAAATGAACTAGAATTGTAGTCAAAAATTAAATTTCTTCTACAAATGACTGTTTTTTCACTTAAAAATAAAGATACTGTATTACAACTGAAGTTCCCTGAGTATGTGCTTACTTTTTTCATGATTGGCAAACACTACTTTTTCATCACAATAGCAGTTGCCTGACACGGCCACACCAATGCCGTTATGAACGTCTTAAAAATACGATTCCAATAGTGGCATGTATGCAGGGTTTATTTCAAAATTCCACGCATTAAATTTTGTTACATCAACAAAATAACGTTATAAATCGTCGTTTCAGTATTTTAGCATTATTTTGACTTTAACTAGCTCAAGATATTTCAAAATCAAACAGGTTAAATAGACAACTAAGCCCGTTTACATAAGAAGAAACATATCTTTAATGAATCGTTTTTTTTTTTTAATTTCTAATCCTCTATTTGTGTTACTGTGATAGCCAATCGTTATTATGAAAAGTTATTGAATGCCAACCCTGCTTTTTTTAATATTTATATTTCTATAAAGTTTAATTAGTGTAAGATTGAGATAAAAATAAAATATTTTTTAAATTAAAAAAAAACATCCAAGTTTTTGCGAAACAAACATCGAGTTCGAAAATTCTGATTTATAAATCCGAAAATAAATCCGGTGCTTAAAAAGCTTAATAAAAATTTAAATAAAGTGTTCCAAAGTGAAACTTCAGATATTCACAATTTATATTTGTAAATGGAAAAACATGCAATAATAAACAATATTTAAATAATAATAAATAATTTTTATCAATATTAAAAACCCACCCAAAATGAAAAATATGAAATAATCAAAAATTACACTATTTATTGTATTAAACTATGTCATCACATATAATGCAATTTGAAACTTTAATTCGTTAATAGAAGTCCAAATTTAATAATAAAAGAAAATAAAGTTGTTAAAGAATTTCTAAACTATGTAAAAGAATTTAAGATTTAAAAACTGTGCTACTGAAGTGGTGTTTACAGAATTATGTAGAAGGAATTAACATTTGAAGTGGTAAAGTGCTATCGATATTTTATATCATGATTTTCGAAGTTTAAATTACAGAAAAGTGTAAAAAATCGTATTATATTACACCGATGTACATGAGCACTTGATTATTCTTTTTTTTATTAAAACTTTATCCTACTTGTTACAAATATTTTTTGTTTTGACGATTTTTAAAAATATAATGGCGATTTTTACGATTTTTATTGGAAATTTGGACGATTTTGTGCTCAACATACCTGGTCCTGTATGGACCAGAAAACTGATATTGAGAAATATCGAATCGGATTCGAATCCGTCGAAAGCCCGTCAATGGCGGACCGATTTCGTACCGTTATGATGTGCTGAAAACGGAGTTCATATTGAATTAAATGTCCGTATGAAACGGACCGTTTATGTGTCAATAACTGACCGTGAAAACAGATCCGTATCCCGTCTGTATTTCTGCATTTTTTCCAATAAAATCGCACCGATAAAAATTACACTTTTTTTAAATTTTAAATATTATTTTTTTATAGATTTATAAATACACATTAAATTAATAAAATAACTACGAAATTAAAACAGCCATTAATTTGCTTACACAGAAAAAATATTTCCTTACTATTTAAACCCTCCATCCCATAGTGCAGGAGGGTATATATCACTTTGTCAAATGTTTGTAATTCTTTTAAAAAAATTCTGGGACCCCATAAACTATATATATATATATATTCTTGATCAGCACGAATAGAGAAGTCGATGTAGCCATGTCCGTCCATCTGTGTTAATACAAAATACTCCGCCAATACAGAAGAGGTGATGCTAATTTTCCGTCAAATTGTTTGCTGATCATGAGCAGTTTCCTAGTGAAAATGATCAAAATCGGTTAACGCGTTCAAAAGTTATGAGTGAAAATGTGGGAACACCTCTTAAAATTTTGAATCAAATTTTAAAATATTCTATTTATTTCATCATACATACGTACATTCAATGCTTATACAAAAGAATATATGCAATCAGGGATGGTAGTCAATATCGCTAAAATACTGTCTCCGATACAAACTGACTATCGTTATCACAAAAATACAGTTACCAAAATAACTGAAATACCGTTATCCGTAAAATACCGTTACCGATAAAATTAAAATATCGATACCTTAAAATACCGTTACCGAAATAATTAAACAAGATCTGAAAAAAAAAACTTCTGTAAATAAATATATTTTCCCAAAGTATGATCATAAACTAGCTAGTCATTTAAACTCGGACATAATGGGGCTAAAACTTGTGGTTAACATTAACTTAATAACTAAAATAACTTTACCCTTAAAATAACGTTACCGCTAGCGAAATATATTACGTATCGTTACCTCTAAAATACCATTACCGAAATATAAGAAAATAACGTTACCGTTACCAATAACCACATAAAATCGGTTACCATCCGTGGTCATAATCAATACGTACAAAAACAAAAAAACCCACAACATATTGTTGTTGTTTTGTAATACAGGGTGGCTGATAAATGCCACTACAAAACAAAAACGTAATAACTTTTTTTCTGAGTTATTTATCGGTTCCATTTTTTTTTTTTTTTGTTTCATTGATTCGTTTTTCAATTTAAGGAAAATGAGCGATTGGGATAATCTAACTAAAATGTATTGCTTTTCAAATGAAAGAATAAAAAAATATTTATATGTATTGAAAAATAGTTATTTGATTTTCTTAAAATAGCAATATTTATCAGCCACCCTGTATCTATGTAGGCTTTATAAATGGTATGTATGTATGTCTAATAGCAATCGCGTGCAGTGTTGCCAGGTTTGACGATATTTAATACCCAAAATAACCAAATGATGATTTTATGATTTTTACTGCCAAAAAAATTACGAATTTTTGCCAAAAGTTTCATATATCAGCAAAACATATTTATTTGTCACCGGATCTATTTTTCAATTTATATTATTATCGATTTATATAATTTGAAAAAATACCAGTTTCTTTCCTTTTTGTGTCTCGAAAACACTCTAAACACATAAAATATTTTCTTTTTTCATTTTTTGACAAACTTAATTTTATTACACTTTTTGTTTGATTTATGTGATGTATAGTATAAACACATGTGTCGTAATGTAATGTTATTTCATTATGTATGTCTCCGCAAGCGTGTTTGTAAATATAAGCCTCCATCCCATAGTGCGGAGGGTAAACACACTTTGTAAAATGTTTATAATTCTTTAAAAAAAAAACTGGGAAAAATCACAAAATATTTTTTTGTTTTGTTTTGTAATACAGGGTGGCTGATAAGTGCAACTACAAAAAAAAAACGTAATAACTTTTTTTTTGAGTTATTAATCGGTTCCATTTTTTTTTTTTTTGGTTTCATTGATTCGTCTTTCAATTTAAGGAAAATGAACGAATGGGGTAATGAGACTAACATTTTGATTGTGCGCCACTACAATGCTTTGGAGGCTGGCGTTTCCGCCTAAACAAACTTAACGGGCACATTAGGCGGCACTCCTCCGAGCAGATTGGGCTCGTAAATTATTTTGTCAATCGTGGTACAATCATAAGGACGCCTTTTAATCAAAATTTCTCAGTTCGAATGTAAGAAACAGTTGTTGCCATAGTTGCTGCAAGTCAATTCTAGAGTTTCGACATGGAATATTTTTGCTCATACATATATGTATCACCAGACAGTCAATACGGACAGTTCTGCATAAGGAAATTCATTTCTCTCCTTTAAAAAAATCAAATAACAAGCAATTGAACGCAGTGACTTGCCCCTTAGCTTGGAATTTTCTCTGTAATTTGTACGGAATTTCGCTTGCATTTGATGTCATCAGGCGTCTTAGTCATTTTTAATTGTTTCTTAAAAGCCATTAAATATACTTAATAAAAATGTATGGCTTTTCAAATGTAAAAACAAAGAAATATTTGTATGTATTGAAAAAAAGTAATTTGAATTTCTTATTGTAGCAATATGCATCAGCCACCCTGAATGTATGTATGCATGTATGTATATATGAAGGTTTTTATAACTGGTATGTATGTATGCATTAGAAGCAATCACATGCAGTGCTGCCAGGTTTGACGATTTATAGTCATTTTGACGATATTTAATACCCAAAATAACTAGATGACTATTGGACTATTTTTGCTTCCAAAAAATTTACGAATTTTTGACAAAGTTTAATATGTCAGCAAAACATATTAATTTGTCACCGGATCTATTTTTTGATTTATATAATTTAAAAAAATACCAGTTTCTTTAACTTTTTATGTCTCGAAAACACTCTAAACACACAAAATATTTTCTTTTATAATTTTTTGACAAACTTAATATTCTCACACTTTCCGTTTGACTTATGTGCTGTATAGTATAACCACGTGTGTTGTAATTTAAACGGGTATTTAATAATTATTTCATTATGTATGTCTCAGCAAGGTCATTTTTTATAAACCTTTTTTTTTAATTCGCGTCTGCTTTTTAAACCCTAAATTAACTAAAACACTAATTTCCCTCTAAAATTCAATAACAATAAAAATTGCAAAATGGATCTTTGTTATAAAGAATTCATTTTATTTAAATTGTTTGTCTCGTCAACAAGACTCCGTACAAATGATGTCTGATAAAACGAACATCTTATATCCACAGATTTCATAAATACTTCAATTTGCTTTTCCCTTTAATTCTGTCCAATTCGACTAAATATATGTAACTGAAACGATTGCCACTTAAACTATGTTAATGTAGTATTTACAAAACAGTTCAAAAGTTTCTACGTAATCACCTTTTTGGACCCCTAAATGTTTTTTTAAAAGTCCATGTGAAAAAAGCATAACTTTGCTTAAAATGTAATATTAAATTCCTGTCAATGCATGCAAACGATTTCTCAACTCTTTTCACAGTTTTTATCAATTCTGTAAATTGTCACTACTGATTTTAAAACCAACTATTATTTCATAAAAAAAATTGCTTCATTGAGAACAAACCTGCAGAATAACTTTGGACATTAATTTGTGTTTTAGTGAAAAATAAGACGAAAAACATTTAAAGTTTTTATTAGTATTATTAAAATATAATATTCCTAGTATGTTTAGATCAAATCGGTATGTTTTTCGCTAAAATTAAAGTGTTTTTGTATTTTATACAATTCATTTTCGTTACATTGCTAAAAGCCTATTTTGTGGCTTTTTTCTACTAAAATCACGGGTTTTGTTTTATAGAAAAATAATTATTTCAGTGCTACATTATATGTTAATATTACATGTACGGATAATATTATTTTCTGCAAATATTGATTACTTTGAGACATCGATTTGTGCTTTTCCCCTATTTCAAGTGTTATAAGCAAACTGCTTTTAATTATTGCAATAAGCTGAGTTTATTTTGTCTACATAACCCTCGTTAATCGACTGTTAGATTTTTTCTACTAAATTAGTTTCATTTACAAAACAAAAGTGTTTTTACTAAGAATATTTTTTTTCTATTTTTTTTTTTTGATAAAATTCCCTTCACAATTTAAAAGGTGGAGCCAGTTATTCTTCTAATTAGGTCCTTTCTCAATTACAATTAGATATTAAACTAAATTACTAATTCACAATATATTTATTATTTTTAAAACATTTTTTTTCTTATTACTGTCCCTTTAAACATATCCGTTTATAACTTAATAGATGGCGCTATTGCCAACTTTCATAGATATATATATATATGTATGCACAGCGCAAACTTTAGAGACACGCCCAAAATTGTCGCCGGAATATGCGGTGTATAGAAAAAATTGTCCTCATCTTATACGCTAAATGTATGAAAAGGCGCGAAAGCTTTGGGGACAGTCCCCAAAGTAAGCAAATGTCCCTAAACTATGCGGGGGAACGCATAAATGTCCCTAGAGCATGCGCTGTGCATACATATATATAGCGCATACTTTAGGGACACGCCCAAAATTGTCCCTGTGCAGTGCATACATATATATATATATATATATTGTTTGCACTTTCTTAATTCAAACAATGAGATGGAGGGTATCCAAAAATTCGGCACAGCCGAATTTAATCTTTTTTATTCCAAACTCGGCACATCGGACTTTAATGCTTCCACTTGTTTTTCTTAAATTGAAAGACGAATCAGTGAAACCAAAAAAAAAATGGAACCGATTAATAACTCTGAAAAAAAGTTATTACGTTTTTTTTTTGTAGTGACATTTATTAGCCACCCTGTATTACAAAACAAAACAAAAAAACAAGAATAATATTTTGTGGGTTTTTTGCCAGATTTTTTTTTTAAAAGAATTACAAACATTTTACAAAGTGTGTGTACCCTCCGCACTATGGGATGAGGAATTATTTTTACAAACACGCTTGCGGAGACATACATAATGAAATAATTATTAAATAGCCATTTACATTACGACACATGTGTTTATACTATACATCACATAAATCAAACAAAAAGTGTAATAAAATTAAGTTTGTCAAAAAAGAAAATATTTTATGTGCTTAGAGTGTTTTCGAGACACAAAAAGGAAAGAAACTGGTATTTTTTCAAATTATATAAATCGATAATAATAATAATAATAATAATTATAACAATCCTTATTTTGTTTTTTCTCAAATCAATACATTGGATTAATTTAAATTTAAATACTTAAACAAAATATAATTTTAAGAAAGGGGTTTAAATGACAATAACTATAAAGTTGTCTGTCATATATAATTTTTATTTTCATATATTTTTAATAATTGAATTCATCTATTAAAAATTTTCTATACTTCAAAGCACCTGTAACATATTTATAAATTATATTCCAACCATCATGTACGTTACCATTTAATATATCAATCAACTCATTCTCTTCAATGATCGTTTTCCCAAAATACCTGAGTCTGAATTCTCTTAATATTGGACATTTTCCAATGAAGTGCTGTAGTGTTTCATCTTCTCTCATATTGCATAAAGTACACATCTTGTTGTCTTCATTTCTGAAACTATTAGCGTTCAGGGGCAGCATACCACATCGTGTTAGTTTGATTCTCTAACTCTTTTATGTAGTTTTCTCCAATATTGTGATTCAGAAATCTATAAAAACGAGTATTACTGGATAATGCTCCTTCTATCTTTTCACTACGACTTTTATTTTTTAATTCCTATAGAATTATTGTTCCTTTCCGAATCCAATCTTGAGTCGATATATTTTCATTATCAAACGTGATGTTGAAGTCTGCTCCCTGCGGGTTTATTTCTTTTGCCCAATAGCATATTTTGTTTAAAATCAAAATTGATAGTTTATGGGGTAATCTGTTCTCGTTATCTTTAGATATTGTGTTAAATATATAGTTCATATGCAAGTTAAGAGTATAGAAGTGGTAATCCTCGGCATTTGTTTCTAGTGATAAGTAGAGAACATCCCCAAACTTGTGCTCCATAGGACAGAACCGATCTACAAACAGCTTGGAAAAGCTGCCATTTTGATTTAAGTGAAATTGATGTTTTACCAAGAAAGTTTTGCGAAGTAGAGTTTATACTGTTTTTAGCCAAGACATTTCTTTGTTCTAAATGTCTCACAAATGACATGCTTGTTGTGAGCACTACACTGAGGTAACAAAACTCATTTACGATTTTTACTTGTTGTCCCTTATAAATCCATCTCTCTTGCGTTGAAAGCCGACCACCTTGTCTAAACACCATCATAGCCGATTTTTCTAAATTTACCTCCATGTTCCACTCATTACAATAAGATTCTAATTTATGTATCATTTTTTGCATTGTATGTATGTTGTCTGACAACAGAACTATATCGTCTGCGTAAAGAAGTAGCCGTATATTGGTTCTTCGTACTCTTAAACCCCCTTCTAACGTAGTGTGAAGATCGTTTAGGTAAAAAGTAAATAACAAAGGAGAAAGAAGACAACCTTGGCGTACACCAGAATATGTGTTAAAGCTTTCTGATATTTCTTTACCAGTCCATACTGCTGATTTTGTGTTCTCATATATATTTTCAATTAGGTTTAGCATTTTTGTGGATAAACCTAGCATATGTAATTTATATATCAATAACTTTCTTGGCACTTTGTCAAAAGCTGCCTTGAAATCTACAAAGAATGCATAAACCTTATTTTTTTCCTCAAATTTCAGGTGCACAATTGATGCTAAGTTGTAGATATTATCTATAGTTGAATAGTTTTGCCTAAAGCCAGCTTGAAATTCATTAAGTATTTCATGTTATTCCACCCATCCTTGAATTCTTGAGTTTAAAATATCCATTAGAATTTTAGCCACAGAGTTCTTGGAAGTGATTCCCCTATAATTACAGGGAGAATCAGCATTACCTTTTTTAAATATTGGGAATATAATAGTTTCATTAAACGTATCAAATATGATGTTGTAAATAGCTGTTAGCTCCGAATAAAATTCACGTGATGCATTTTTGAAAAATTCATATGGCACTCTATCAATTCCTGGTGCTTTGTTTGTTTTTGCCATGTATAGAGTTTTGCACACTTCATCAATACTAATTTCCTTATCTAGATCATCATCTACTTGTAACATTGCCGCATAGTGTATATTACTTGCCGTTTGAATCGGATTTAAGAGTGAATCAAAATAGTTCTTAAAATCTTATGCTGCTATATGAACACTCATATGAAAACTTTGACCTCTTATCTGTTTTGCCACCTTCTACCAATCTTTTGCATCGTTTGATTTATTTATTATTTGCTCCATCTCGGATTGATATTCATGTTTTCTCTGTTTACATATGAATTTATAATATTGATTATTTCAATGTATTTGTTTTTATCATACGGGTTCTTGGATATTCTGAAGGCATTTAATAGTTCAAATGATTTTTTCCTAGCTTTCTCACATTTGTTATTGAACCATATACTTTCAAACTTTGTTTTCTTACTGGAATGTTCTGAGTTAGTGTTTGTAGATGTTTTTATTATATTTACCAAATCATTTAGATTAGTTACTTTTCCTTGGTTTTTCTGTAAATTAAGATTTGTATTCAGCCTTTGTAAGTATCGAAACTTTTCGGGATCCTTACACTTTAGTTTCGGTAATAATCATCTTCTTTGTCAAAATTTAGGGTAATTTTTAACGGCATATGGTCGGAATAAATCTTTGACTCAACTTCAAATCTTTCAACATATTCTAAAACTTCATATGATACAGCGCAGATATCATTAACAGAGTGACCTACTGTACTAACAAATGTAAAGTTACCATCTTCATCTCCTATTGTTCTTCCATTAAGCACTACTAACCCAAAATTTTCTCCAGTCCCTTATCGATACCATACACACAACCCCCACTAGCTCTGCCAAATCTGCTTAACCGCTTTGCAGGTTTCCAATATAGTTTAAAGTCTTTAAAATATTTTGACCATTTAGCTGTATTTTCTTCAACTACATGCGTTTCAAATAATGCAAAGATTTGTGACTGACCAATATATTCGAAAAACCCAGGACTCAGATGTTTGTTATTAAGACCATGAATGTTATATGAAATTATATTTAAGTTTTGATAATTTGATTTTGTAGTTACATTTTTATTTATAATATTACTAGTGCTTTGATGTATATTTTCTAGTTTTTTAAATTTAAGTAGTTTAATAATAAATCATAATTAATAATAATATTGAATTCATTACCATAAATTTCCTTAAAATTGTGATGCCATCATCTTTGCCGCATGCCAGCTTCTTTTCCTTGTTCCATTTGAGCCACTTATTATGAACTTTTAATCTATCATCACGAACCAAAATACGATATTTCTTACTCACAGCAAGAATTTTTTTTTTTTATATGCAGCAGAACTACTTTATTTTGTTGTTTTTCAGCATCCAAATCACGCTCGATGTATATCCCAGTTCCTTTCAGCTCTGTTGTTTTCTTTAGGACATCTTCAATGTTACCATTTGATTGGAATTAAACTAGAATCGTCATTTTTCCTTCCTTCTCAAATAGCTTTTTTGTTGATTTAAAACCAGTCGTGTCTGCCATCTTGAGTACATCTGTGCATAAGGCATTTACTGCTTCATTGGCCGATTTTTCAGAATCTAATCCTTTGAAGATCAAATTTTTTCCTTTGATTTGTGATTTCAGAATAGCGATTCTTCTTCGGTCCTTATCTCTTTCAAGTTTAAGTAACTCTATCTCATGCATAAGAAATTCGTTTTGCGTTTTAAGTTCACGTACTTCTTCAGTTAGCTTTGCCAGCCCTGCTAAAACTTCACCATTGCTCTCCTTAATAATAGTTTTTAAATCATCAACGGATAGATCTTTAATTTTTTGACTCATTTTTTGTTGTTTTATTTTATATTCAACCACTGGAGATATTTGATTTGCTTTTCTCTTTTCCAGTTTGTTTTATTTATATTATTATTTGTTTCTTGTACACGATACGTTATAAAAGGGAGAACTGTAATTTTATTAATCAGCTGATATTGTATTTATGTATCTATTGTGAATGTTTTTATTTTTGTTTCTTTTGTTTTTGATTTTCAACACTATAATGTTAGCGGAAAGTTATTGTTTCTTCACTTAGTTTGTTGTTGTTTTTATAATGTATGTAACTTTTTTCTTCTTTCCTTACTTTGTTTTTGTATTACCGAATATTGGTATTTTGTAACTTTATTATTTCTATGTTTATTCAAGTTTTGTACATATTCACAGACACTATTAATGTTTCTTATAATTTTATATGCACAGCCGCAAATTATCATTTAGTTTTATTATTTTTATTTTATCAAATAAACTCCAGCAAAGATTTTTTCTTCCATTCAGAATTAGTGTTGCTAACTCTAAATAGATAATAATATAAATCGAAAAATAGATCCAGTGACAAATAAATATGTTTTGCTGATATATTTAACTTTTGGCAAAAATTCGTAATTTTGTTGGCAGCAAAAGTCATAGAATCATCATGTAGTTATTTTGGGTATTAAATATCGTCAAAATGACGATCAATCGTCAAACATGGCAACACTGCATGCGATTGCTACTACATACATATCATCTATAAAACCTACATAGATACAGGGTGGCTGATAAATATTGCTACATTAAGAAAATCAAATAACTTTTTTTCAATCCATATAAATATTTTTTATTCTTTCATTTGATAAGCAATAAATTTTAGTTTGATTGCCCAAATCGTTCATTTTCCTTAAATTGAAAGACGAATCAATGAAACAAAAAAAATGGAACTGATTAATAACTCAGAAAAAAAGTTATTACGTTTTTGTTTTGTAGTGGCATTTATCAGACACCCTGTATTACAAAACAAAAAAACAACAACGTTTTGTGGGTTTTTTTGTTATTGTACGTTTTGCTTATGACCACGGATGGTAACCGATTCTATGTGGTTATTGGTTTCGTTAACGCTATTTTCTTTAATTTCGGTAACGGTATTTTAGGGGTAGCTATATTTCAATTTCTTTGGTTGCGAGCTTTTAGGGTTAACGGTATTTTATTTATTTCCCTAACGGTATTTTAGTTATTTCGGTAACTTTATTTTAGGAAAAGATTTTTCAGTTATTTTGGTAACGGCATTTTAAGGGTAACGTAATTTCAGTTATTCAGGTAATGTTAATGCACACCACAATTTTTAGCCCCATTATGTCCGACTTTTAATGATCATACTTTGGGAAAATATATATAATTAAAGAAGTTTTTTCTCAGATCTTGGTAGATTATTTCGGTAACGATATTATTATGATATTGATATTTTAATTATATCGGTAACGGTATTTTACGAATAACGGTATTTCAATAATTTCGGTAACGGTATTTTAAGATATTGATATTTTAATTATATCGGTAACGGTATTTTACGAATAACGGTATTTCAATTATTTCGGTAACGGTATTTATAACGATAGTCAGTTGGATGGGGTTTGAATCGGAGACAGTATTTTAGCGATATTGACTGCCATCCTTGATTGCGTATATTCTTTTGTATAAGCATTGAATGTACGTATGTATGATGAAATAAATAGAATATTTTAAAATTTGATTCAAAATTTTAAGAGGTATTCCCACATTTTCACTCATAACTTTTGAACGCGTTAACCGATTTTGATAATTTTCACTAGGAAACTGCTCATAGTGTCAGCAAACAATTTGACTGAAAATTAGCAACACCTCTTTTGTATTAGCAGAGTATTTTGTATTTCCACAGACAGACGGACGGACAGACGAACATGGCCATATCGACTTCTCTATTAAGCTGATCAAGAATATATATAGTTTATGGGGTCCCATAATTTTTTGAAAAGAATTACAAACATTTGACAAAGTGATATATACCTCCTTCTCCTGCACTATGGGATGGTGGGTTTAAAAATAACAATAACTTATAAAACAACATTGTTATTGTTATTTTTGCAAAGAATATATATATATATATATATATGTATGCACAGCGCATACTTTAGGGACATGGCCAAAATTGTCGCCGAAATATGCGGTGTATAGACAAAATTGTCCTCATCTTAAACGCTAGATGTATGAAAAGGCGCGAAAACTTTGGGGACAGTCCCCAAAGTAAGCAAATGTCCCTAAACTATGCGGGGGAACGAATAAATGTCTCTAAACTATGCGCTGTGCATACATATATATATATATATATATATATATATATATATATATATATATATATATATATATATGTATGCACAGCGCATAGTCCAGAGACATTTATTCGTTCCCCCGCATAGTTTAGGGACATTTCCTTACTTTGGGGACTGTCCCCAAAATTTTCGCGCCTTTTCATACATCTAGCGTTTAAGATGAGGACAATTTTTTCTATACACCGCATATTCCGGCGACAATTTTGGCCATGTCCCTAAAGTATGCGCTACGCATACATATATATATATATATATATATGTATATGTATATATATATATTTTGGCCATGTCCCTAAAGTATGCGCTACGCATACATATATATATATATATATATATATGTATATGTATATATATATATATGTATGCGTAGCGCATACTTTAGGGACATGGCCAAAATTGTACCCGAAATATGCTGTGTATCGAAAAAATTGTCCTCATCTTAAACGCTAGATGTAAGAAAAGGCGCGAAAACTTTGGGGACAGTCCCCAAAGTAAGCAAATGTCCCTAAACTATATATATATATATATGTATGCACAGCGCATAGTTTAGAGACATTTATTCATTCCCCCACATAGTTTAGGGACATTTGCTTACTTTGGGGACTGTCCCCAAAATTTTCTCGCCTTTTCATACATCTAGCGTTTAAGATGAGGACAATTTTTCCATACACCGCATATTCCGGCGACAATTTTGGGCGTGTCCCTAAAGTATGCGCTGTGCATACATATATATATATATATATATATATATATAAATATGTCTGCGTATATATGTATGCACAGCGCATAGTTTAGAGACATTTATTCGTTCCCCCGCATAGTTTAGGAACATTTGCTTACTTTGGGGACTGTCCCCAAAGTTTTCGCGCCTTTTCATACATCTAGCGTTTAAGATGAGGACAATTTTGTCTATACACCGCATATTTCGGCGACAATTTTGGGCGTGTCCCTAAACTATGCGCTGTGCATACATATATATATATATATATATATATATATGTATGCGTAGCGCATACTTTAGGGACATTGCCAAAATTGTACCCGAAATATGCGGTGTATCGAAAAAATTGTCCTCATCTTAAACGCTAGATGTATGAAAAGGCGCGAACTTGTCCCCAAAGTTTTCGCGCCTTTTCATACATCTAGCGTATTAGATGAGGACAATTTTTTCCATACACCGCATATTCCGGCGACAATTTTGGGCGTGTCCCTAAACTATGCGCTGTGCATACATATATATATATATCTTATATATAAAATTCTCGTGTCACAATGTTCGTTCCCGTACTCCTCCGAAATGGCTTGACCGATTCTCATGAAATTTTGTGAGCATATTGAGTAGGTCTGAGAATCGGCCAGCATATAAAAATGGGCGTGATCGGACCAGTGGGCGTGTCAGCTCCCATACAAAGTAAATATTTAATATCATATATCTACAGTAATATAATAGCCAGAGTCTTAGAAATTTGAACACGTTGATTATTTGTTAATGTGAATAGTCATGGGAAAAATGGGCGTGATCGGATCAGTGGGCGTGTCAGCTCCCATACAAAGTAAATATTTAATATCATATATCTACAGTACTATAATAGCCATAGTCTTAGAAATTTGTGCACGTTGATTATTTGTTAATGTGAATAGTCATGGGAAAAATGGGCGTGATCGGACCAGTGGGCGTGTCAGCTCCCATACAAAGTAAATATTTAATATCATATATCTACAGTTCTATAATAACCAGAGTCTTAGAAATTTGTGCACATTGATTATATTATGAATAGTCATGGGAAAATTGGTCGGGATCATACCAGTGGGTGTGGCAGCTCCCATACAAAGTGATTATTTACCTCATATACAAAATTAATATTAATATTAAATATCTAGGGTTCTATATTAGCTATATAGCCTTCAAATTTTGTACGAGTCCATCAATTACAAATATAAGTAGTCGAACTGAAAATGGGCGGAATGGGATAAATGGGCGTGGTACCAACAGCAAAAGACAAATAAGCATTGAAATAAATTATCACATTCAAGACTTTTTGCAAGGTTATTTAATAATGTTGTTCAAAAATTGTTTTAGCGTTCCTCATGGTCCTAGAATAAAGGCGATAGAAGGACAAAGAGGCGTTGGGCTTCCCATAAAATTACAAATTTTAAAATGAATTTATTTTTTTAATTATATATTTGCGTAAAAAAATTTTCTTGATTTAAAGAATTAATTACAATTAAAATTTGAAGGCAAAGCAACGTTTGCCGGGTCAGCTAGTATATATATATATGTATGCACAGCTTATACTTTAGGGACACGCCCAAAATTGTCGCCGAAATATGAGGTGTATAGAATAAATTGTCCTCATCTCATACGCTAGATGTATGAAAAGGCGCGAAAACTTTGGGGACATTTGCTTACTTTGGGGACTGTCCCCAAAGTTTTCGCGCCTTTTCATACATCTAGCGTTTAAGATGAGGACAATTTTTTCTATACACCGCATATTTCGGCGACAATTTTGGGCGTGTCCCTAAAGTATGCGCTGTGCATACATATATATATATATATATATATTGTTTATATTGTATATTTATATTGTATATTGTGGCCCTATGTTCCTCCTAGGAATTTAAAGGATTATATATATTGTTTGCACTTTCACTGTATAATTCAAACAATTAGATGGAGGGTATCCACAAATTCGGCACAGCCGAATTTAATCTTTTTTATACCAAATTCGGCACATTGGACTTTAATGCTTCCACTTGTTCGAATTAAATCGGTTTGTTGAAAATTTGAAAAGCTGTCAATTGAAAATTAATTGAATCAATTAAGTATTTGCTCAAATTCGAGCAAATGTGTTGATGTTTGCTTAAAAGCAAACATCAACACATTGTTGTTGTTTTTGTAATATTTATTTATTTGTTTTTAATAAATGTTTATGTCTGGTTTTTGGGTAGATATACGATATTGATCACTTTTAATCAAATGAGTTATTGAAAAATAATTCAATTAAAGAGCTATCAAGTTCTAATTGAATTAACAATTTTCGGTGTTGGCGGAATTTAAATGGGTTTTTATTTTTTGGTGTGTTAATTATACAGAGCGTTTTCGTAATTGAAATAGGTTTTTATTTTTTGGTGTGTTAATTATACAGAGCGACCCCTTAAAATTATTTCTTTGTTATTTTATTAAGACATAATTTGTGTAGTCCGTATTTAACGGCACGGAAACGGATACACTAAAACGTATTATTTTCGAAAATCGGATTATACGGTCCGTTAATGTTTATTTACGCACTTAATAGTTAAATTACACACATTTGCTTAAAACTTATATATATTTTTGTACTATTAAAAAAAAACATACATTACTTTTTAATCCAGCTTCAACAGAATGCTGAGAAAATATTTCCCAGCTTCAACAGAATGCTGTTAAATTCTATAACCATAATATGATAATATTGAGATTACTTGGTAACCATAATATGGTGATCATATTATGATTAAGTAAAAGATAAGATAATGGTTTTCACAACCACAGTTGTTGGTTGTCCTAATCATAAATCCAGAAATGTATGATACTCTTCGAATATGGTTGCTCCAACTATGTTTTTAATTTGTGTGTTGTAAATGATCAGTTCACTATTTTCTCTATATTCTTTCAGATCCCAATGAAGCCTTAATAACTCAATATATATCTAATGAAATGCCCTACCTACCAATTGAAGACCTGATTAATATCGCCAATGAAAACCGAAATTTAAATTCCTCATGTGCCTGGTATCCCAAATTAATGAATTTACACATACATAATAATTATTGGCAAGAATTTAGTAATACTAATATTTCGTACTATATATTTGGAGCATATCTGGATAATAGGATAACAATCGTAAACGATGAACCTGTAGTACGAATATTAGCAATGTTAGATATTATAGCAGAAAAACCAGAAGGATATCCCACAACATATTGCCAGTTCTGGTATAAAGAACAGAAACAGCCGATTATAATGCCCACCAAATCTGTGCGAGCCCTATGGTATTATGCTTGGGGTCATAGCACTATATACAATTATCCTCACTTTTTAACTTGTATTCTGCCAAAGGAACACAAAGATTGGATACCACGTTCAGTGTCACTTGTAGCATCACCCTGTGATCACGCCACAAATAATGTACGTGTTACATATTTTCCTTTGCAAGAAAATGAAATCAAAAAAGAATTCGCTGTGTGTGTTAAAGGTTTAAATTATCTAAATGTTGATTTGTCTCATCGTTTTGTGGAATATATGGAAACGTTACGTAAATTGGGTGCTGAAAAAATTACAATGTATCAACTACAGGTTCATGCAAATGTGACAAAAGTTTTAAAACATTACGAAGAAAAAGGATTTTTAGAATACCGTCCCTTTAGTTCTTCAATGAAAGTGGGAGATTTGCCCGAATATCGTTATATGGATATGGTGAAAAATCGTCCTGCCTATGTTAAGCAAGAAGTTGTTTCCTATAATGATTGTTTGTATCGTAATATGTATCGTTATCAATATGTGGCAGTTATTGATATGGATGAAATACTAATGCCCTTGGGTAATTTTAGTAAATGGCATGATTTAATGGAATATGCCGAAACTATACGAGAGGGTAAATGTAATAAATATGCTTCCTTTTGTTTTCGCTGCATATATTTTCCACGTTATCCCCAAAAACCCAGATACACACATGAATTTCCCGAATATTTTTATATGTTGCAACATGTAGAACGCGTTCGGGAACATATAAGGCCGGATTGGGCTACAAAATGCTTACATAATACTGATCGTGTAATAGCTACACATAATCATTTTCCCTTGGACTGGGCATCGAACACATGTCCAGCTTATTCATTTAATGCCTCTGATGCTCAAATGAATCATTATCGTGAACCCGATATTAAGAAAACATTAGATGATCCAGTAGTCGATAAAAGTTTATGGCGTTTTAAGGATGAAATTATTCAACGTTCTATGAAAGTTTTTGAAGAATTAAATTTTGTTGATTAGGTTTGTGGTTTTTAATTTTAGTAAAATATCAAAAATTATTAATTATTGTTTTTTTTCTTTTTAGTTTATCACTGGTTTCTAAATATATTTTCCCATCTAGGGCACATATGCCACCCCGTTTTTAGCTGTATTTTAAAGATTGTATTAAAAAGCCCCTTTTCATAATTTGTGTAATATAGAGTTTATTATATTATGGATAGATAACTTTTTCATTTTGTGTATTATATTAAAATACCCTTTAAGATGTCGTAGCGTTGATATTAATTTATAATATAAACACGATTTGTTTATAATTGATTTCTAAAAAGTGTAGAAAAAAAATAAAATTATATGAGGGGCTGATCATGGGCACATACGCCAGACCATCAGCTGGGGTAGTTTCGTTAGTAAAAATTGGTTGCACTTTATAAGACATAAACGTTTTATTAAATCGTTATATATTAGGTTGCTTCTTAAAAAATATATAATTTTTTTAAATTTTCGAAAAATATTTAGCGGTCGCTACTACACTTTGACAATTTTACCGATTTTCAAAAAGCACATACAGTCGGGCCTCGATTATACGTGATAGTCGGGACCAGAAGCATTACGGATAATCGATTTTCACGGTTAACCGAATAACAATTTTGATTTATTGATAATATTCAACAAGTGAACATTGGTGTACATACATATTTACATTAACAAAAATTGATTCAAGAAGTTTATGTACATTTTCAAATTAAATAGGTATGTATACATTAAATTGTCTACTGAAAACATGAGGCAAAAAAGGACATTAAGCAAAAAAAGAATACAAAATATATTTAGATCTAACCACCCGCACTTCTCAAATTTCAAAATTAAACTAATCACTTGTAAACGCTTCTGGCTCATCGTATGCAAACAAGGGAATTCCCCGTGACGTGTTTGTGTGCTTGTTTGTATGTGTGGTGCTTTTCAATCCAACTAACTAAAAAAATTCTGCCATCACAGATAATAGAGGTAATCACGGTTAATCGAAGCAAACAATTTGAAAACATTGCAAACAAAAAACAATAGACTGATCTTTGGCCATAACGGTTAATCGGGTTACCGGTTAACCGGATCACGGATAATTGAGGCCCGACTCTACATATTTTCATAAAAATAATTTTGTTAACAATTCCTAAAAAATTTAACAAATTTTTTTTTTAAATATATTTAACCCCAACAACTCAGGAAAAAAACATTTAGTTTTTATAAGATTGTTAACCCTTAACTACTAGGCCAAAAAAGTGCTTAAAATTTTGTATTATTTACACAGCTCCAATTACGAATAAATAATTTTAAAAAATTTCAAATTTGCAAACATTAAAATAATTTTGATTAATTTTAAAAAACAGTAATACTTAAGGTCCGCACTTAGCGTGTGGACCGATTTGATTTTGGCGTTGTTAAAAGAAAGTCAGTATTTTTGATAAAAAAAAATTAAAAAAAATATTTTTGGTGAACGAAACTAATTTTACAATGGAAATTGTTTTATTCTTCTTCTGAATCTTGTTTGGTGGCCTTAAATTAGAAAGAAAAAGGTTTACACATTTGCCTCCTATCCATTCTAGCCACAAAGAAATAGGTCCGAAAATCTATCTTTATGGAACTTCTCTGCCTATTTTGACCACTAAAACATTCACATAACCAAAAATTACTTGATTGTTTTTTTTTCTCGTCATTCGATGAAGCTATGTGACAAAATTCTAGCTTTGTTACCCAGCAAAACTTTGGTAATGGGTGCGATAAAGTAATGCATTGCATGCACCTTGTAATGCATTGCATGCACCTTGTAATGCATTGCATGCACCTTGTAATGTGTAATCCTTACCTGTATCATTATTTTTTTTCAACAAGAAGTAATGTTAATAATTTTATCAAAACATAAAATAATGACTTACCGATCATCAATTACATAATGCATGAATTATAAACGTAAAGTAATAATTAAAATCTATTTATAGACACATTACTTTGTGATTTTTGGTAAGCATAATGGTAAGGTGTATATTTTTGACATCACGAACGAAAACACGAAGCACAACAACTCATTTACATTTTAAGCAATCAAATATTATATGTATCGATAGCTCAGTTGGTAGAGTTCTCACCTAACTAATTGTTAAATACCAGAGACCCCCGGTTCGAATCCCAGCATGATAACGTTATTTATTTACTTTATACATTTCTTTTTATGAAAATCTATTTATAGACACATTACTTTTTCCCACCATGTAACCATATAAGTAACCAGTTACTTTACCCCCAACAAGGTAATAAGTCCACCCATTACTTTTAGGCTCATCACCTGTAAAATTCATCAGTGAAGTAAAGTGTAATGTAATGCGTGCAGCCATATGTCGTACATTACTTTACCTTTGATTTGGTAATGTGTGCCTTTGCTGGGTAGTTAACGAGATACACTAAACACCTTTTTTCGGAGATAAAGACTGATTAAAAAAATTTGAATTTGTTAACATATATAGGCATACACTGATTATTTTTCAATGACCAACATCCTAATGAATATATTTAAACAAAAATATGAAGTGCTAGTTCATTATCATATTATTTATATTACAGTGGAGCACGGTTATAACGAACACCGGTTATAACGAACTGGTTTTCTGGGCCAAACGCATTTACTAACTTATTTCATATTGTACAAAATAATATGGTTATAATGAATATCGCTTATAGCGAACTTTTTGTATAACGAACGAATTTTTTGGATTCTTTTACGAATTTTCATACAAATTTTTACGCTTATAACGAAAACATTAAACAAATCGGGATTTTTAAATGAAAAATGAGTTTCAAATTTAAAAAACTTATTTTTAAAACTTAAGTTAATGGTAAAATTGTCAGGCCCCTGCGCGTTGGTTATAACCGTGCTCCAGTGTATATTACAAATATATACACTGTAGTGTGCAAGGATAGTGAAAAGGTTATATCTTTTTAAGAATTTGTTATAAAAAGACCACAACAATTCTTATATTTTTACTTTGTTTTATTTTACATTCAGATTACAAATGTTTGTCGTATTTTTTGTAAAAAATTATGAAAATAAAGTTTTAAGTACTTAAAATTGCTTGATGACTTTTCGAATTTAGTATTAAGTTAATTAAAATCTTCATATGATGTACGTACATTTTGGTGGAATTACACCCACTCAAAAAAATTATTGTAAATTTACTACTAAAAAATGAGTACATTTTTATGTAATGTTACGAAAAGTTATTAATTTTAAACACAAAATGCGTAAAACTATTTTGGGCACACTTTTATATACAATAAAACACACTTACATTATTTTTACCCTTTATGTGTTTACAATTAAACACATGTCTAAAATTGGTATATTTTTACGCAAAAAGTTTGTAAATATAAATACACCTATAATAGTACTAAATATTTCGGCATTCAATCATATTTGGGAAATCAATCGATTTCTACTCAATCGATTAAAAAAAATCCTAAATTGAAAAAAAAACAACGCCAAATTTAAAAAAAACTTGAACAAAATCTCAATAATTGAAAAACTCAACCAAATTGAAAAAAAAACTCTAAAATTGAAAAGAATCACCAAAAATTTTAAATTTTAAAAAATTGCTAAAATTTAAAAAATAGCAAAAATTAACAAAAAAAATCGCTTCTGTTAGAAAAAAAAAAAAAATGGTTTCACCATTATTCAAAACTCAAGCCTATCAGCCCTTCAGCGGTCATAAATTTCGACTTGATTCGATAGATTAACAAGTCGTGTTTTTTTTCGAAAACACCGCAGAGCATATATCTGGAACGTCGCTTATATTTCCAAAACTTACAGAGATAAATGTTCATGGACAATTTTTTTTCAATTTGTGCGATTTATTATTCAATTTTGTAGATTTTTTTAATTTTAGGGTTTTAAATTCTGTCGATTTTTACTTTTAGCAATTATTTTCATTTTTTCAGATTTTTTTAAATTCTTACGATTTTTTTAAATTTTAATACTTTTTTAATTTTTTTTCAGCGATTTTTTTATTTTTTGGCGGTTTTTTTTTCAATTGTAGCAATTTTTTTAAATTATAGCAATTTTTTTATTTTTGTAATCCTGAAAGGGTCAAATAATAAATTTGAAAACAAAAAAACTCAATATATTATTTGTTAGGACAATATCCTAATAAAGAAATAAAGAGTATGGCCTAGAACTTGAATAACTTTCATTGCACAATTAAAGGTCGAAAAAAACATAATTTTTATTTCTAATAAAAATTATATCAAACTTGTATAAAAGACAAAGTACAGTCTGGTTTACTCTTCCTGTTTTTGTTTATAAACAAAACAAATAAATAAAAAGGAGGAAAACAACAAAAACGTGTTTTGAATATCCACCAAAGGTGGACCTTGCTCATAACAAACAAGTTTTCAATTTATTTTTTAATCAATGGTGATAATCTTTAACTTCGAACTCATATATTAGTTCTCATGTAGTGAGTAAACTAGTATATGAATGTTTGATGTT
Organism: Delia radicum; assembly: GCA_021234595.1. Lineage (NCBI taxonomy): Eukaryota > Metazoa > Arthropoda > Insecta > Diptera > Anthomyiidae > Delia > Delia radicum. The sequence continues at coordinate 31,597,212 of CM037852.1, read as the reverse complement.
TGACATGGGATTGTTACCTGCTTCAAAACGCGTTCTGATGATGGGAACCTAGAAAATTCCAGAAATAGATCTATCAACATATTCCTGAAATAGGCAAATAATAAATTTGAAAACAAAAAAACTCTATAGATTATTTGTTAGGACAATATCCTAATAAAGAAATATGGAGTATGGCCTCGAACTTGATAATTTTCATTTTCAATGCAGAATTAAAGGTCGAAAAAAAATTTTTAAATTTAGGGAATTTTTTTAGTTTTAGCGATATTTTTTGTTAAATTTTAGCGATTTTTTTTTTAATTTTTATGATTTTTTTTTTTCAGTTTTAGCAATTTCGCAAATTGTAAATCGATTGAATTAAAAATCGATTGAATTCCCAATGACTGAATTCCCAACGATTGAATTCCCAACAATTAAATTCCCAATGATTGAATGATATAAATTGATTGAATTCCCTACTAATGAATTCTCTGCGATTGATTAAGAAAAAAATCATTCGATTTAAATAATAAAACTCATTCTAAAAATAATTTGTTTGTTTTATTTGAAATATTTTTTGTGCTGTTTTTCTTTCTTACCTTAAAATGGTAAATATACGCATAAAAAAATATATTTTTTCGTATAGTTTTGTCCGTATATTTACACGTAAAACATGTCTTTTTAAGCGAAAATTCAGTAAAATTATTCATTTTTTACTTAATTTAATTACATTTTTACGCACTTGCGTATTAAATGTACACACTTTTTTTACCAACTTACACGTAATGTGTGCATTTTTTTTATTTACGCAAAGTGAGTAAATTTACACAACTTATAGTAGAAGTACAGTTTCCTACCACAAGTTGGGTAAATTTCAAAAGAAATTAATTGAAGTGCCTTATTTCCCTGTAGTTACCATATGGTAACACAAAACATGCATGTAAGTTTGGTGTACCTGCTCTTAATGTAAATTACCGTTATAAATTTAAGCGGGTTGTATAAAGTGGACTTGTAAATTTCCACTAAAATACTTTTTAGGGCAGTAGCTCATTAATTTTAAAAGTTTCATAAGTTCAAACTTGTTAAACTTTTGAAAATGCTAAGAGAGTGACTTTAAAAATTGAAATACATATTTGTATAGGCGAATTAACTTTTTTCTATCACAATTGTTTGTCTTCCATTAAACAAGGAGGATGAGAGAGAAAAAATCAAGTCTCGACTTTAATTTGGTTGAATTTATGAACATTTTGCTATAAATACAGATTTTGGAATAAAATCGCAGAAAATCCATGGTTTTTGGCACAAACTGTACTAAATTTACAATGAAATGAAATAAACCCAAATTTTCTTTATTGGAGATTAAAGTTTATATCACTTACCGCTTATTATTTTTAAAATTTTCTTAACATGATGTTGCAATTATGAAACACTAGACAACTACATAATTTAACATATTCAACGACACTTAACAATAACAACTTTTAATGCTGCATTTATCGAAAATAAGACACAGCTGAGCAAATCTTCCAAAGGCACCTAAGGGATTGGTGCAATAGTTAAAGAAATACTTAGAAAATAAAATTGACTTTATAGCCATGAAACACCCTGTATTTAGCGATTTATTGTAAAATTTTCCTAAGACCTATCTATTTTCTAGCTATTTTGTAGGTTTATTTTCTAAAATTAGGTAGTTTTCCAAAAGGCTTCAATTAAAAATGTATTTTTTAAAAACATTCGTTTTATTCGATTAATCGTCATGATTAATGCGAATTACTCGTTATTCGAAATTCATGATTGGATTATTCGTTCAAATTTGTATTTATTTTTTGGTTGAAAAATATGCAGTGGTTCTATGACGTGACTTTAATGAGTTAGCGATATCAACAACATTGCCGACAGTGAGTCCGAAAATGTGTCAACTTCTAAGAACTTGATATATTTCTTCGTACTGATAAAAACAATGGGTATTTAAACTGCACTCCGTCAACCATATAGTGTTTTAAATGAATAATTATGTTGACAAATTATAATACACCCCTACCTTGAATAACATGTTAAACTAATGCCTAATGTAGAAAAATAATTGCATTTGTTTAAAACTGTGAATTTTAGTTGCTAAATTCGTCAACCTCGTTATATGAGGGGACAACCACGTAATAATTTGTTACCATATAGTTAGATACTCTTAACTAGGTTTAATGTCTATTACAAGGCACAACATATGACCATCACTAATTTTAATATGTTATACTTGAATGGGAAAACAACTTAACGCACATACAAAAAACATGGTTGAAAGATACATAATCATACATTTTTGGAATTATGATTGCGACAACCATGTTACTATTGTTGTGATAACCATATATTTTTTTATTTCTTAATCATAATCTGATAATTAGATTGCGATATTATTGTTACATATCGATCCCAATCTTATCATACTATGGTTATGGAAATATTTATAAAGTATCATAGTATGATTTCTACAAAAATCTCTTAACTTCTGTTGTAGCTGAATTAAAAAGGTTTGCATGTTTTTTAAATAGTACAAACGTTTATTTATTTAATAAATTTAAACACATGTTTCTATACCTACATATAAAATTTAATGTTGCGACGATTAAATAATCGATCAGACTGTAGCAGGCATTCTAAGCCCATTTGTTTTCCCGTTCTTATACAATTTTTCAAAAATCAAATTTTTACTGATCTGCCTATTTTGGACACAATTTACGTTTTCAGTTTCAGATTTAACATAAAAACCTTTTAAGTCCCGGTAATACCACGTTTTCAGTGGAAATAAGTGAATTTTCAGTGCATTAGCCCATATCACAGAAAACCAATATTTCAACTTTTTAGCCAATGGTCGTAAAATGGTACTCTTTTTTCTTTTCTGCATCTTCCATTAATATAACAATGGATTTGTAATTACAAAAAAAGAATGGAAAAAAGGACTTATTTCATAAAACTATACATTTTTTCATTTACATTTTTTCGAAAAAATAATTTTTTCAATGCAACTTGGATAAATGTACTTTTTTCGGCATTTTTTAGAAATTGTTACTTATTTAGAAAAACGATTTTTTTTGGAAATGTTACGTTTTTAGGAAAAGGTTCTTTTTTTTTAAGAAGTTCTTTTTTGAAATTTTTTTTGGAAAATACTAGGACAAATTTAAATTTTTTGGAAAAAGTACTTTCTTTTTAAAAAGGTATTATTTTGGAAAAAGTACTCTTTTAAAATTGTTACTTTTTTACAAAAAAAAACTTTTTTGGTTTTTTTTTTGTTAAAGATACTTTTGTTGGGAAATAAGTGTTTTTAGCAAAAAGTTTTTTTTTTTTCGGAAAAAGTACCTTTTTTTGGTAAATGTATTTTTTTTGGAAAAAGTAGTTTTTAAAATTTTTATTTCTTAGGAAAAAAAAAATTTTTTTATTGAACACGATACGTTTTTTTGGCAAAGTTTTTTTTTAAAGAAGTACTTTTTTGAAATTAGTACTTTTTGGAAAAATTAATTTTGCTGGTACTTTATTGGCATTTCTTTTGGGTTAGTTACTTTTTCTGTACTTTTGTTTAAGAAGATACATTTTTGGAAAAAATACATTACTTTTTTAGGCAAATTTTATTTTTTTGGTACTTTTTTTGAAAAAATTAAATTTTTTGGAAAAGCTGCTTTTTGGAAAAGTAATTTTAGCTTTTTTGAAAAAGTACTTTTTTGAAAAGGTTTCCTTTTTTGGTAAAGGTATTTTTTTTGGAAAAAGTATTTTTTTGAAGTTAGTACTTTTTTAGAAAAATTAATTTTTTTTTTTACTTTTTTCCAATACTTTTTGGTACTTTTTTTGATAACGATACTTTTTTGAATTGGTAATTTTTTTAGAAAAATTAATTTTTTTTTTGTAATTTTTTTTGAAAAAGGTACATTTATTGATACCTCTTTTTTGGAAGAGCTACTGTTTTGTAATTGATATTTTTGTAGATGAATAAGATTTTTTTGTTACTTTTTTGCAAATAGTTTTTGGTACCTTTTTTTTGGTAAAAAGATAAATGTTTTTATTTTAGAAATGTTGAGCCTAGGAAGAAGAATAAACGTTTTCTCTGAAAATTATAAACTCTATTAATTTTTAAATCAGACTTGACTAGTTTCTGCCTTTTTTATGGACAGGCGTCATCAGAGATTTTCCATTTAAATTATATTATTATTTGTGTATTTATATGATAAATTTTTCAACAACCTGCGGTTGTAAGAATCAAACCTGCGCTCTTCTAACATTACAAATGTAGCAATACCAAATCATGACCGTTTAGCGATCACACCCAAGTATGGCCTCGAATGTAACACAACTAAATTGCAGTTTTATTTCCTATTAGCTTTTCTGTTATTGTATATTATACTCAGAAGTGACAACACTAACAACACAAATATTCTATTTTTAAATTTTTGTTTATCTTATCTAATCCTTCTCTTTTTTTTGAAAAGTAACTTTTTCTGCACTTTTTTTTGTACTTTTTTTTGGAAAAAAGATTCTATTTCGGTACTTTTTTTATAAAAGATACTTTTTTTTAGAAAAATGGTCATTATTTTAAGAAAAAGTAGGACTTTTTCCACTTTTTGGGCTTTTCCGTTGAAATAATCAAAAATCTCTTCTTAGTGGAGGTCTAAGTCGGGGGAGGAACATATGTAGCAAATTTCAAGTTCCTAGGTCCAGAGGTCTTGACTTGGCGATATTAAATCACTCAGTCACGCCACTTATAGATAAACAATAACATCATTTAAGGGATGCGAGTCAATTTAACTTTTTCCTACACTCAAAAAAATAAGTTAGTAGAAAAGTTAGTAAAACGTCTTGTAAATCAGGTATACTATTTTTTAGCAAATATTTTTGCTAAAATCGTGTTTTCAGCTAAAATTTTTGTTATACTTATTCAGCACTTAACTGTTTTATACTAATGCTTTACTAATATACTAATGTTTTACTAATTAATTTTGCTAAAAAAATTGTGCTGATAAGCAGATGTCGCGGCATGTCAAGATATAGTAGAGAAGAGGAAAATGATATTAAAAAGTACAACTCTAACAAGACAAGTAAAAAAATCAACCATGAAAAAACATATACAGACATGTAGACAGAGTAAAGAGAAAGACAAAAACACACATCTTAGGTAGATTTGTATGGTTTCTTTTTTTTATTGCAAAAAAAGGGTTGTTTTTTTCGTTTCGTTCGTTTCGTTTGTTTTGTTTATTTTTTAGTTTCGTTTCTAGAATTATCTTCGGCAGTTTCGTCATCGCATCATTAAGACAACCATTGATGTAAGTAGTTGAAAGAAAATTTTTGTTATGTTATATATATTTATTTCTATATATTTTCAGATATTAAATTAATTCATGTCGTCAATGTGGGAAAATTAAAACTGTTATATTTCGTTATTATAGTAAATTATTTTTAAAAGAATCACAAAAATATGTTTTATGATTTTCAGCAAATAAATTAACTAAATTACAATTTTTCTACAAATTTTTTGCGTTTTTTTCAGTCTACTAAAATTCAGCAAAAAATTTATTAATTTTTACCAACGCTTTTTTATTTCTAATCTACTAAGTGTTAGCAAAACTTTTGCTGAATCTACAAATTTTGTTGCTAAAAATCAGCTCGCTGATTTTCAGCAAAAGATTTTGCTGACATTAGCAACTTTTTTGCTAGCATCCTCCTGACTAAAATTTTGCTGACTCAGCAAAATTTTTTGCTGACTTTACAAACTTTTTTTATGAGTGTAGGCTCCCATGGTAGAAGGGATTGTGACTACCAAATTATTCCTTCTTTCACTAAAAACATCACCATTACAATTAGCACCACAGCGCTACTTTTCTATTTTTATGTATTTTTGTTTAATATTATTTAATTTATTCTTACTGACTGCTTCTCACAACTTCTATTCACAAAATCTTAAGCACGAATGACACTAAAAGTGCGAAGACGCACATAAAAAACAGACCGATCATTAGTGTCCGACCGAACAGTTCGGCCAAAAAACTATACCCTGTGGGTTTATTGATATCTAGAGGCAATAATGACAAGTTTTGGTATTGGAAACATGATTGTTGAGCCAATTTAATTCGATTTTGTGTATAGATTTAAGAGAAAAGCCGAAGTTTAACTATAAAGTTAAAAGTTCGCCCGCCCTACTATTTTCGATTTGGCCGAACTTTCTGAGGCCGAACAGTGAATTCATTGCTTAACTACAGACTTTTCTTCAAATTTGACACTCAAAATAGCATCTAATCAGTCCAATAAACATTTTGCCATCCACCAAATTTGTCCATAATGCTTTAAAATACCGAATACAGACCAAATACATTTTCTGGCCGAACTGTTCGGTCGAACACTACTGATCATATTATAGTTGGCGTAACGTAAATAAATACTATATTATTATTGTAAACAAGAGAACAATGACACTGAAAGAGCGAATATGCTCACAAAAATCAGACTGATCATGTTATAGTTGGCACAACTATAATATGGCTATAGTTAGATAGATAATAATATGATAGACGACAAAAGGAGCGATTTTTACTATTTCTACTATAAAGCAACCATATTATTGGTGAAATATGATTGATACAATAATATTTTAATTAAAACAACCATTTTTGGCTGTAGGAAACATAGTTTCGTGGCCGCAATCATATTGCAGACACATTTTTTTTCTGAGTGACTAAACAATTTTGAATTTGTTAACTTCAATATCGAAGAGCCGTTGAACGAGCTGTAGTTAGCCGAGTAGTCGATGTTATCTAATATCTTTAACAATTAAATATATTTAGAATAAAGTCAATGCTTTTGTTTTATTAACTTTTTGGGGTGATAAGACAACCAAAATTTTTGTATATAATAACAGTGTTATATTGAAATGGCTTATGTCAGCAATCACAGATTTTAATGCATTTGTAGAAAATATAAGCTTAATAAGAAGTAATCAGTGCAACCAGAAATATGCTCTATTATGTTTTTTCCTGTGCGTTATATTGACAAATGGATAAGATGTTTATCTATTTCAGAACAATTGAGGAAAAATTATGACATCGATTTGTTGGAGCATATTTTTGCATATTTTCACCTAATATCGAATTGTTGCATGTTTTGATCTTAAGAGAATATTTTTGCCTATTTTTAGAGCCTATTTTCCACTCTTTTTTTGTCCGTTATCGAACAATTTCATTTTCTATTAAACAATTTTTTTATTATTTTCTGGGGTTTTTCTTTATATTTTCTAGGGGTTTGCAAAAACCAATTTCGGAAATTCAAGCCATTTTTGCAAATTTAAATACCTGTATTTAGATTTATCGGTTTAGGTATTATTAATGTTTTATCTCCTTCTTTCTTAGCATCTGAAATAAATTTCACAAAAGTTACACCAACTGAAATGCAAAATAAGTTTTCAAATACAGGTTTTTAAAGAAAAATGCATAAATGGTAACCAATTCGATTCAGATATCGGCAAGGGTAACGTCATTTTCTTTTATTTCGTTAAGGGCATTTTAGGGGTGACTATAATTCAGTTATTTCGGTAACGGTTTTTTAACGTTAACTGTATTTTAGCGGTAACGGTATTTTAGTTAGTTCGATAACGTTATTTTAGAGATGACGGGGTTTTAGTTATTTCCGTAACGGTATTTTAAGGGTAATTTTGTTTTAGTTATTAGCTCTAAGATTATATTATTCGTTTTTTATGACTTTTTTATGGGCATAAAACTGATTTTTAGAGCATATTTCTGGTTGCCCTGGTAATAACTAATGCAAGGTATTCCATGCAACTGAAAAAGGAAAATAAGCGCTTAAAATATGACGTAAAGAGTTCAAAACATGAGCTTAACTAATTAACTGCGTAACTTCGCTGGTTGCATCGAAATAGAGAAAGATACATGCTGTACCTCGTATGTAAGGCGGACGTATAGACCCAGGCAACAGACTCGGTAGTAGCAACCATATTTGTAGCCAATCGAACGCTTCGGTTGTTTTTATTTTGATTTATTTTATTTATTTAAGTCTACGGGATAGATCCCTACAGACATTTTTCTTAAAAATAATAAATTAAAATAGTGTTTTAAATCTACGTATTTAGGAACAATATTATATTGCGTTTAATTACGTTAATATTTGTGGAAAAATCTATTAAATTATAAAATGTATTAAAGTCGTCGCATAATCTTCTAAATGGATCAGCATTAGCATAGTTTACGCGAAAGTAATCAATATATAATGGACTGAAGTAACGTGTTGGACGTTGAGGAACGTTAAATGTAAGACTGTTCACCAAAAATTCAGAGCAAACTTCGCCATTTATCAGGTTGATTAAGAATGTTACATTTAGCATTTTTCTGCGGCTAATTAATGAAGGTAATTTAATTTGAGCTAACCTTGATTTATATGAAGGAAGATTAGTAGGATCAGGAAAAAGATTTCGTAAGCAAAAAATTAAAAATTGTTTTTGAACAGACTCAATAAGATTACTGTTAACGTCGTAATACGGATCCCAGACAACGCAGCAGTATTCCAAAATTGGTCTAACAAGAGACGTTAACACGTTACAATTGTTTTGTAATGCTTGTATCAGTAAATTCTTTAGCCCAACGTTTAATAAAGGCAAGTACCCCACGAGCTTTATTAGATGTCATAGTAATATGTTGAGTAAATGTCAGTTTTGTGTCCAGTAAAACACCGAGATCGAGAAAAACATTTACGAACTCCAACTGATGTTCACCAAGAAAATATTGACCAAGATCTCCAGAATTTCTAGAAAAACGCATGTACTTGCATTTACTTAAATTCAAATCGAATAAATTTAGATTGCACCAAACGAAGGAACTATTTAAATCACGTTGAAGGTAAGCTCGATCACCAGAATCTTTATAGCTAAGGAAGATTTTAACGTCGTCAGCATACATAAGCACGTTAGAAAATTTAATTATAGATGGAACATCATTTATAAATAGAGAAAATAAAATTGGACCCAGGTGGCTGCCTTGCGGTACCCCAGAATTTACAATTATTTTCTTAGATGAGGTATTATTAAACAAAACACATTGCTCTCTAGCAGTTAGGTAAGATTGAAACCAGTTTAAACAGTTTTTTGTAAATCCCATCAAGTACAATTTTTTAAGTAAAAGGCAATGATTAACTTTATCGAAAGCTTTGCTGAAATCAGTGTATATTACATCAGTATGTTTTCCTTTGATGAAACCACGGTTAATTAAAGTTGTAAGTTCTAATAGATTTGTCACTGTTGAGTATCCTTTACGAAAACCATGTTGAACCGATGATAATATGGAAGAGACTTGATGGCATAAGGAATCAGTGATGTATTTTTCAAACAGTTTGGGTATTGCACTTAGTTTAGCTATACCTCTGTAATTGGTAACATCAGATTTACTACCAGATTTAAATAGTGGGATAATGTAGGACTCTTTCCAAATTTTTGGGAAATAGCCATGTTTAATAGACAAACTAAAGATGATAGATAACGGAGTTGCTAAGGAATTAGCACAATTTTTTAGAATGCAGCTAGGAATACCATCAGGGCCGCCTGAATAAGACGATTTAAATTTTTTTAAAGCGCTAACAATAGAAGACGTGTCAACAAGAGGAAATGAAATTGACGGATGTTCAGGTATAGTAAAAGGATAAATATTAGAACTATCATATTCAGCATCTGTGTATGTAGTGGCAAAAAAGTCAGCAAACATGTTACTGATCATCAAATCATCGCTAGATTCACGATTTAAATATTTCATTACTGGAGGGTAGCCGTCAGATTTTCTTTTAGAATTAACAAACTTATAAAAGGATTTAGGGTCACGTTTAAAGTTTAGTTTTATGTTATTAATGTAATTTGTGTACAACTTTAGATTCAGCAAGTTGTATTCTGCGCGGGCTACAGAATATTTACCATACTCCATAAGTGACATTACAGTGTGCTTCGGGATACATTCATCAAAGTAACCAAAAATAGTTTTATAGAAAGAAAATATCATTGTGTCTATAGCATCTGATGATCCATTAGAAAATGACAAAATTTGTAGCCAGTTTGTGTTACAAAATAAGGAATTCAAATCATTGTAGTTCGCCTTTTTAAAACAGTAATACTTAACATTATTCAAATGTCTTTTTGACTCAGTAACGAATGGCAAGTTGCAAATTAATTCAATAGCAGGGTGATGATGGTCTTCAGGTCTGGTAATAGGATTAGAGCGAGTCAAGGTACAATCAGCCGGATTGCGAAGGGATTTTCCAATTGTGTTAACCACCGTTCGGTTGAACCAACAGAGGTTCTTTCAGGACAATCAAATTTCGGTTGCATCAACAAAAAATTGGTTAAAACTACCAGTAATTCGATATCTACAACTGAACCATTCAATTGGCTTCAAATACGGTTGCTACTATTGAGTCTGCATTCTGAGTGTATATACAGGGGCGTCCCCAAAATAAGCCGTCCTGATGGCGGCAGTAATTAAAAAAACTAATTTGGTGAAAAGTGGCACCCTTATAAAAAAATGTTTTAAGTTTCTAGGCGCCACGTTTTTTAGTATATTTTTTTTTTTGAGAAATCAGAAATAACCGATTTCAGCAAATTTGTAAAGACGGATAAATTAGTCACCGTTATGTATATTAATACTTTCATTTGAAAGGTCTCAGTCCAACCAATTTTAAAGCTGATCTTCTATTTGGTGGCAGAGTTTAAACAAGGTCGTACTAGCTGTCAAGACGAACACCGTTGTGGTCGTCAATGAATAATTCAATTCTTTGAAAAACTTTTCCCCATGCACGTTAATTCAAATATTTAACATTCAAACAGCCCAAAACGGAGTTAAACCAATAAACGCACACAAGTGTTTGAATATGGTTGTTTAGATTATAAAACAAACATGATACTCACATGTTTCTAGTTTACTAAGAGTTTGTAAAGGGTGCTTTTTTAAGAGCTTTCGGATTTGATTTAAAAACAGAACACATAAAATTAAGAGAAATGTATGAAATCTTTATTTGAGTCGATAGAACGATCTATATAATGTAAATGCTGATAGCGGCTATGCCTCAAATGGTTCATACGTTGGGTCGAATTTTCACATACTCTCTCCAACATATCGGCCGGTATCTCACGAATAAATTCTTCAATATTGGCTTCCAGTGCGTCAACTGTTGCGGGCTTGACCCTATATACATGAGCCTTAACATAGCACCACAAAAAATGCGGCAATTTTGCTTGTTCACGTATCCATTCAACCTGAAATGAGCTTCGTCGCTGAACACAATTTTTCGATAAAAAAGTGGATCTTCATCCCCCTTTGGTAGCGCCCATTTACCAAAAGTTAGGTGGTGTGGCTTTAATTATTGCACTAGCTGCATTTTAAAAGGTTTTACACCCAAATCCTTCCGCAAAATTTTTCACGTAGTGGAGTGCTGCGAACGACGCCGAATCGGTAATTCAAGACCATCAACAACACTAGCGAATACAGCTGCGATATTTTCCTCTGTTCGCACTCTACGTTGGTAGTTTAATGTCCAATAATGTAAATTTCGTGCGAAATTTAGTCACACGATTCAGAATAGCCGCCTGACCATGAATTGGAAGAAATGCACGATGTACTTTCTTAACCGAGCATGAATTTTGATAATAAAATTCAATAATCTGCAAGCGTTGTTCGTTTGTAAGTCGATTCATGGTTAAATTATAGACAAAACTGAACATGTTTAATAGTATCATGTTACACGGAAACAGCTAAGCTGCCAAAAACAGTGTTACCAAAAAGGAAGTTGCTGAAAATCAGCATTTGACTGCAAAGTTCGAAGGTCGATTAAAAAACAATTCGAACTAACATAAAAAAACGCCGTGATACGGGTCTTCTCCTATGAAATCTATGAGATTCTATGAAAAGTCTCAACAGACGAGTTCCAGTGACATTTTTCAATAAAGCTATGAAGAAATTCATTACTGAAGTGAAGATAATCCTCTCAGTGTAGATTTATTGGTTTAAAAATAAAATCTTAGATAAATGTCTAAAAAAATTACAACTAAATGCTATGTTCAGGGTTGCGAATTCTTTCTTTTGTGTATTTTTTTAATTAAAACTTAATTTTGATAAAAGTGTGATATACAGGTATGTGATGGAAAACGTAATCGATCCAAAATCGATACAAACCCGATAAAAGTTGTGATGAACAACATAAGTGCCGTTTTCATTTCGGTTTTACTTTAAATCGTATTCTATTTCATTTTCCATATTGTCCCATAGAAATATCAAAAAAAAAAAATGTGACGGAAAACGAAATTCGTTTTTTTTTTTTGCGTTTTTAAAACGTGTAGTCCGGGGTTTACGATTTAAAACTATCGCAGTTTTTGAAGTTTGTTTGCAATAATTTTTGTTGAAATGTAAGTATAAATATTTAAAATAATATAAAAATAGATTTATTTAGAAAATTTTCAGGGGAAAGCACATAAATATTCGACAGGAAGACATGATAATAGAATTTATAGAAAAATATCCTCAATTGACCAAGGGATTTGCCAAAGGAGACAGAATTGAAATTGAGAAACTTTGGCAGACCCTTGCAGACGATCTCAATAGTACGAGCATTTTACCTAATGACTTTGAAATTGTTGTGCGGTGCATAGCAATTAATATATCATTGCCAACTGTTCTTTGAAAGCTGCCTTCCGCGAAAAACCTCAACGTTGCTGCCAATTGGATGGTTAAAGGAATCGATGTGGATATAAAGTGTGGATCTATTTTATCCAATATCCATGAAAAAGCTTCTTTGTTAACTCGAAAACATTCTATAAAACTGAAAAATATTTATTAGTGCAAATTAGTATTTTTTTTTTTACTTTCACTTTTTTTGTCAAGTTTAATGGGTTGGATGAGTCCCGCAACTTTTTTCGTTTAATATTTTCTTTGCTTTTCTCTTCATTCATCAAAATTAAAGAAGATATTACAACAAAAGCCATTTTTAATGATGCCTGTTTAAAGCAAAAAAAAACATAATTTAAACAAAATGTGATTGTAAACAAAGCAACAGAGTTGTTTTTTTTTAGAAATACGTAGAATTGAAACAAATATGGAAAATGAAACCGATACGATTTCAATCACACCTAAAATCGATAGGTTCGATTTGAGCGTTCGATTTAATTTTAAAACGATTCTATTTCTATCACATACCTGATAATGTTTATTACAAAAAAAAAAATATGTTTTTTTCGACCTCTAATTAATTTTCAATTTATTTTTTGATCACTGGTTATAATCTTTAACTTCGATCTCATATATATATATATTAGTTCTCATGTAGTGAGTAAACTAGTTTATATGAATGTTTGATGTTCGGCATAGGATTGTTATCTCTTTCAAAACGTGTTCTGATGATGGGAAAATTCCAGATATAGATCTATCAACACATTCCTGAAAGGGTCAAAGAATAAATTTGAAAACAAAAACTCTTTAGATTATTTGTTAGGACAATATCCTAATAAAGAAATATAGAGTATGGCCTCGAACTTGAATGATTTTAATTTTCATTGCTTAGTTTTAATTCTTACAAAATATTGAAAAACGTGCAATTAAATTGAAAAATATTTAATGCATCAAAAATTCCATAAAATGTGCATTTATAACTAAATATGCATTTATAACAAAATATGCAATAGCAAATCGATGGCATTTTTTTTTTTGCAAATTCTTTGATTCGGAAAAGTATTTGGTCAAAATAAATTTTGGCTAAACTAAAAAAATAAAGTCAAAAAAATATTTCTAAATTTACTGACTTTTTTCAGAGTACTTACTACAAATTCCTTGCCCTAGTGATAACTTTTATTATAGTAACTTAAATTTAATTTTGATACGAAATTGATACACTCAAGCTAAAAAGAGTTTAATCATATTAATGAAAAAGTTTAATTTTAGGAACATCTATAAAAAATTGTCATGTCTATGAAGTTTAATTATATATGATGAAATTTAAATTATAATTTCCTTCGGTTTTAGATCATATTATCGAGTGCCAAATAGAAATTGATAATTACATTATATACTTAGAAATCTATGTAGAATAAATACTATGTAGGTAAAACCCACTACAAATGTAGTTGAAAACAAATGAAATTTCACTTGAAAAGAGGACGACTTACATTTCAGTTTTTTACTGTTCCAAAAATTAACCACAAATGCAGTAAAAAATAAACAAACATTTATTTGTTTTATTTTTTATGTAAAAAAAACCTATACAGTATGAATGTGAAATCATAATACAGTAATTCGATGCGGTTGGTTTATTTTTTAAATGAACTATAATTGTAGTCAAAACTAAAATTTCTTCTACCGATTTTTTACTTAAAAACAAACAACTTCAAATATTTACAGCCTGAGATCCCTGAGAGTAGAGAAATTTTGAAAATTGTTGACACTAATGCATTTTCACAGATACCAATCTACTCATCAGGTGTTCCTATGGATCCCTCTTAGGTTAACTGCCGACTAATTCTTCTATTAAATCAAATGTTTAACAAAAAAATGTGATGCCACTCGTAATCATTAGATCTGTGATTTGACACTGGAACTCGTTCATTTAAACTTTTCATTAAATTAATGTAGTTTTACACAAGGGAACAATGGTTCTGTTGATTAAGAACTGAATATTGTTTTTAAGGTTATTTGGGACGCTGAATCCAAATCTGCACTTGGTTTTTTTCTATCAGCTCGACTTTTCGAGATATACCGTTATATTCAAAATTAAGGCACTTCCGCTACATATATTGGAATAACTTGAAAACGGTTCACCATATTAAATTAAAAAAAAAACCGAAACTCGCAAACAATATTCTCTTTAAGCCGTGCTTACATTGTTTTTAAATTTTCTAAGTAGTTTTAGAGATATCGTTCAAGTTTTGAAAAAAAAATTAAAATTTTAAAAAAAAAAAAAAAATTTTTTGTTCTTTAAAAATTCCTAAAAAAATAAAAATGGGACAAAAATCACAGTTTTGGTCTAGAAACAGTTAGTTAAATATATTTCGAATGAAATGAGCTTTATTTCATTGCAATCGGTGCACAACTTTTGATTTTGTTCACCATTTACTGAATTGATATAAATCGCGATTTCCATACAAAAATAACAACTTTTGATTTTGTTTATTTCTATCAGCTATACTTTTTAATTTAACACAAAAAGAGAATTTTAAAGAAAAATAAAAAATTTTAATACACAAATATTACAATGTAATTACAACTCATCGAAAAATGTTCTTTTATAAGATTTTCTTAAATAATCTTGTTTAGAGGGATTATTTTTAATGCTCCAGCAATAGTCCGCCATCATATGCTCTGTTACGGTAGTATGAAACTGTTGTTCCTTGGGTTAACAGATTTTTTTGCTTTAATCGAGAAGCAAGAATTTCAGATGCTTTTTTAGAGAGTCCAAGGTCTCTCACTAAATCACTAAGCTCCTCCTGATTAAATTGCTCGCGTTCAGAAGAAATATCTAAATGGAAGT
This sequence comes from Delia radicum, assembly GCA_021234595.1. Taxonomy (NCBI): domain Eukaryota; kingdom Metazoa; phylum Arthropoda; class Insecta; order Diptera; family Anthomyiidae; genus Delia; species Delia radicum. The sequence goes on along the minus strand of CM037852.1, from coordinate 31,581,702 downwards.
CATCTGATCCACATTCAGAAATTGGTGAAGGAACATTTTGTCGTAAGTCGTGAAAATTGTGTGTAGATGTAGATGGTTGTGATTCTGAATCCTCACTAGAGTACAGGACTGGTTGGGTAATAGACAACACGTTAGGATAAATCCATTTAGACCGGTTTGTTTTATTAATGCCTGTTATGTTGACAGCGCAAAAATAACAATCATCATAATGATTCGAAGGTTCCCGCCAGATCATTGGTGTTTTATACTTGAACTGGGTCCGTTGCTTGTTTGCCCATAACCTTAAATACTCTACACAGTTTTTACATACAGTATTAGGAATCCAGTACTTGTCACGGGTTTCCATGGTAAATCCGAAGTAGTCAAAATAAATTTTTTTAATAAAATCTGACACACTTTTTCTACCACATATGTTACAAAAATATGTTACAAAAATATGTTACAAAAATAGTTGGGATTGATTTTACAGGTGTTTCTTGACGTAGTCATAGCCCAATTTTGACATATATTTCAAAGTAACACAGTTTTCAATAAATAAAACAAGGGATAAAAATCAAAAGTTTTTTGTGTTCACTGATGAAATGTTCTAGGTTAAAATTTTTTAATATTTTTTGTCGTTATACTTTTCGCTTTCGTAAACACTTGTTGAATGAGAAAAATTGGTTGAATGAACCCATATAAATACTTCGTAGTTTTTTACTGAAGTACCTAGAAAAAATTATATCCACAATTTTATTGACAGTCACTTATGAATGAACACATGTGTTAAGGGGAATTTCTTAAAAAAAATCATCCGTTACCAACAATAAGCCACACATCAATAAAAACAAGATTGCTTTTCACAATTTGTTAAATAAGTTTTGGGATTTTAGCACATTTAATTACTATAAATGCAATTAACGTTTATCCCGATGAAAATAAATTTAAATAACAAATATGCAGGTGCTTGTGCAAATTTAAATGTAACTGATATTAATAGAAAACATATGATTTTCTATTGTTGATTACTTGAATAAACGTCACTACATTGCTAGGTCTGTCAAAAAAACAGAGTAGTATTTGGAAGATGACAAAGCCAATTGTGACAATTTTTTGTTGTTGTTTTTGTTTTTCTTTGATATTTTAAATTTTGAATCTCGCTCCTAGACGAGGACAAGAAATTCTCATTGAGTTTGTGATTTAACATAACAAATATCTCTAGAAATTCTAATAACAAAGTCCCCTGAAGATTTCCTTAGGCAGGAATGAAATCCGGATAGGGACACGCCTACATCAGATTGCTTTTCACAATTTGTTAAATAAGTTTTGGGATTTTAGCACATTTAATTACTATAATTGCAATTAATGTTTATCCCGATGAAAATAAATTTAAAAAAAAAAAAAAAAAAAAAAAAAAAGTGCACTTTTCTTTTTTCTCTTTAATTGACTGTGAACTGACTAGGTGTCATAAAGGAACAATACAATTTATAGGCGTTATGAGTTTGCTACCGCAACCATAAAAATGAAATAATCTTTTTTTATTACTTAATTTTTTAATTCTTAGAATCATAAAAAACTAACTTATTACATACAAACACTTACACATTAGAAAATGTTATTTTTGTATGGAAATCGCGATTTATATCAATTCAGTAAATCGTGAACAAAATCAAAAGTTGTGCACTGATTGCAATGAAATAAAGCTCATTTCATTCGAAATATATTTAACTAACTGTTTCTAGACCAAAACTGTGATTTTTGTCCCAATTTTATTTTTTCGGAATTTTTAAAGAACAAAAAATTTTTTTTTTTTTTAAAAATTTTAATTTTTTTTTCAAAACTTGAACGATATCTCTAAAACTACTTGGAAAATTCAAAAACAATGTAAGCACGGCTTAAAGAGAATATTGTTTGCGAGTTTCGGTTTTTTTTTTAATTTAATATGGTGAACCGTTTTCAAGTTATTCCAATATATGTAGCGGAAGTGCCTTAATTTTGAACATAACGGTATATCTCGAAAAGTCGAGCTGATAGAGAAAAACCAAGTGCAGATTTGAAATCAGCGACCTCAAATTAGTAAAAATTTGCTACAAATTTCAAATCAACACAAAAAAAGTTTAATTTTGTTCCCTTGTGTTATTAAAAAAATGCATATTTCGTTGAAATTTCATATTGGAAAATATAACTCAAAAATAATAATATCGAATAATTTTGAAACTGGTTTCGACAAATATATAGTAAGAATTTGCTACAAATGTTATATTTTAGAAATTTGGTCTCGCTGCGTAACGTTTTTTCTCCACAATGACCCAAGAAATATATATTTTTTGTGAGAAAAGTATTGTCCATATCGTGATGACATGTAACTTTTCCGCCTTAAAAGTTATACCCCTTCTAAACAGGTATCTTATACTATGTTTCCACTTGAGTGTTTTTGAGCAAAACATGTGTTTTGGTGAGACAAAATGTATGGGAAAACATGTACAAAACATATTTTTTTCAAAACACGTCCAAAACACGTTCAGTGGAAACGTATTATTACTGTATATTTTACAAAACAATTATTAAACATAAGTGTGAACTGAAATAAATAATTTTTTTAGATTTACTCGATTAATTGACCAAATTTTTTCGAGATACTCGTTACTCGAAGTTATTTGATTAAAGTTCATCGGTTAATCGAGTATCGGTTAACCGATTGAATACCCTAAACAGATACATTTTCCCAAAGTTTTATAATAAAGTAGTCACTCACTGGAACTCGGGCATAATAGGTTTAAAATATCGGTGTTTGCATTGACATTAGCTGAATAATGTTATTTTATTTATTAAGCTAATGTCAATGCCCTTAAAATACCGTTGCCAAAAATGTAAAAATACCGTTAACACTAAAAACCCGTTACCGAAATAACTGAAATATCGTTAACGCTAAAATACCGTTACCGAAATAAAACAGCGTTACCCTTACCGATCCCAGCATCGAATCGGTTACAGTCCAGCTGAAAACAAATTTTAACTTACGTCAATGTTTCTCAATTTTGTACAATCAAAACTAAAGAGAATTTTGATATAAAAACGTTGATATCAATAATATAAAAACGTGAATTTGTTTAGTCGAGTTAAGCCATTATTTAATGTTGCCGTATATATAATAAACACATTAAAATTCGGCTGTAATAAAATGTGAACTATCTTTACGTTTATATCAGAAAACGTTGAAATTTCGCTCTTTTTATAAACACTATAAAGTTAAGAGGTTTACAAATCAAATTTTACTTTCAATGGGTTAAATTTTAAATTTTTGTTAAGTAAATAGTTTATTAAAAATATCTTTAAATACCGAATTTGTTAATACCCTCCACACATAACCGAAAACAAAATTTTTAACCGATTGTCTTAAACCGAAACAGAATATAGCAATCATGTGGCAGCAGAAAAACTACTAAACAGAAAAACTACTAAACGTTTGAAAAGCAACATTATTTTTTTTTTTTTTAGTTTCGGAGAAGCCAATAATTCAAAAAAAAAAAAAAGCCACAGAAACTGCTAACAAGGGAAGTCTCGCAAATAGTTCTTTCCGATCTGAATGACATTTGGATATGTGGGGTCAAAAATTACACCATTTTTCGTTTTTTTCGTCTTATTTCGAATTGTTTCAGAGAAGTTTTAGACAAATTACATATCAAATGAAAGAACTTTTTGAGGAAATTGTATAAGAAACATGTCAGAAAACTTTCAAGTATTTTTGTTATTCAAAAAAATGTGTTTTTCGTGCTATTAAAACTGGCATTTTGTTAAAGAATTATAGTCGCATCGAGTTTAATTCCGACGTTAGTAATTGTTTGGCTTTTATGCGACTTTTCCGAAGAGCTTTTAACCTATATTTTAAATAAATGACAACCCTAACATACTACATAGGCAATATTGGTATCAAAATTTTAGTTTCCTCGAGTGGATCAAAACTGCGATCAAAAAAATTTGAATTTTATTAGTTTCAGACATGTTTCCATACAAAAATATATTAACTTTCGACCCACCATTAGACGTGAGATTGGGAATATAAAAAAAATGCATGACCCCATTTTTTTTTTTTTGCTTTATCTCAGATTCAAATTTCACTAAGATTGGAGAGGACCCATCAGGAGACTCCTCTTGTAAGTACTGGATTTTAAAGAAAACTTAGTAGAATATTTCTTTTTTAGGTTCAGAAAAACCAATAATTCTTGATATCCTTTTAAACCGTTATTGTGTAAAAACACATTTTGCAACTTTTCTGGTTAACATAATATTATTAAGGGGTTTCCAAAGTCGGCTAGGATTAATAGTTTTTTGTTAAATTATACTTTGTATAATATATGAACGCAACTATTATCCAAAGCAAAAATAGCTTTATTTAAAACAAAATTCTATCACAGTCTAAATTTTATAGTATATGTGTTTGCATTAAAAAAATGCGGAATTTAAAAAAAACTATTTATCTTTTTGTTAATATTCGTTTTTTTTGTAACAATAATATTGTATTTTTATAAATTTAAAGGAATCGAAAATATATATACTATACGATATGAGCAAAAGCTTTTACATTTGGACACGAGAACAGGTACATTTTACAACACTAAAATATCATCCGTGTTTTCAAATATATAAAAGAAGAAACTTAAATTTAAAGATTAAAGACAAATCAATTTTAATTTAAAATTATCTTTTTAAAAAACTTATATGTACAAAGTTGTAAAAGAATTTCACCTTAAACCGATTAAATTGCGTGTATTTACTTCTTTTTAACTATTTTTTTTTTTTTTTTAATGATTAAGGCCCGATTACTGAATATCCAGTTAAAATTTAACAAACAGTTAAACAACAAATGTGTCAGCTATAGTCCCAGTTAGTAGCTTACTGAACATTCAGTGATCGGGACTAAGTCTCATTTTCACAATGTCCCTTTAGATACCCTGCGGGAAATGGATCAGTCACTGGTATGGTCACGTGATTAGAACTTTGTGTGTATGAACAGGTCCTAGTTTCAGTTCTATTATAACCCTGCGGGAAATGGACCAGTCATTGGTATGGTCACGTGACTAGAACTTTGTGTGTATGAATCAAAAAGTTTCGGTTCTGTTATATGAAAGTGACCGGTACTTTTAACATGGGCTTGTCATAGGAGGTGACAATTGCCACCTGTGGAGCACTGTGTGGCGAATAACTTGACCAAGGCAACCTGTCCGTACCGACTGAAATGAATATGCTACAGGATAAGTTAGAAGTAGGACTTGTCAAAGTATGACCATTTAAGGATTTATGAACCAGTGGGAAAAAAACTATTACGTGACTTGTGTAGGTGTACGTGTCGTAGAACTGGAGAAAAGTTGTTGAAGGAAAACTGGTCACGTATTAAGCGCAATATGTTCTGTTATAGAGGTAGTTTGAGTGAAATAGTTTTGTAAAGTACCAATGCACTCTTCTAAGGGTACATGTCGCCGGACATGCGAAAAGTAATTAGCAAGTAACCTGTCACTTTTTATTAGTTCACAATAATATCTCTATAAAAAGGAGCTGCAACAATTCAGTACAAAAGTAATGTATACCTTATAAAGCAGAGCAACAAAATCTACACTCAGTTTTAATTTTGTACCTAAAGAAATTCATACTAATCGACAATGACATACATAAAAAATCGTTACCAAAAATCTTGTAAAATATCTTAACAAGATATTTTAAACCAATATGCAGAAATTTTGTAATTTTAATTCATATTCTTGTAAAGTGTTTAACGTTTTTTTAAATAGGTTGTGCAAAAAATCATATTCTGGTGATAGTTTTTTGGTAGCGATATTTTATTTGCAAAATCGCCATTCACTCGAAAAATAGCCAGTCCGGATTTCGAAAATTAACTTGCAAACGAGTTTTAAGATCGCGACGTTTGGCGAGATATCGCCATATCTGAAAAACTTGACCACTGTCTAAACAGTTCCGTATTCACTTCTTTTTAAGCTTCATTTCTAGTGTCACAAAGTCGGTACAGACAAAATTCCTTCAGAGTTGTGTCCGCTTTGTAACAGTCAAGGAAATGCATACTTTGTCACTAATTGCCATGTTTTCATCCACTGCTATCGGTTTTGAACCAGTTCAATGACAAGTAGCAACTTCAACTGCAACGACCCTAGTTGCTTCAGTCCACTTTGATGTTATGTTACTTTTCCTCCAGTTGCATGATATATCTGGTACCAACCAGTAAATGTCTTGTCACCTTTTCTATAGTCATGTGATTGGTCATTTTACCCAAATTAACTCTTTTTGGTGCACCACAATTTTGGTTACACCAGTTTCGTGACGTGCCCCTAAATCATTTATCACTTTGGATCAATCGACCCTTCATTTCCAGCAGGGTACTAAATTGGACATTAACTGACACATTTGTTGTTGTTTCCCATATAAATTTTCAATTTAGCTGTTAGTTAAATTTTAACTGGACATTCAGTAATCAGGCCTATTTAACAAATTGAGAAAAAAAATTGTTGGTGGCTGATTCCTAACTCAATTGATTGCCTTACATTTTCTTTAACAAATAAGTTAGTTTCGGTTCAATTTTCTTTGATTTGGCCATAACGCCATAATGGTAAAAAATTCAAAATCGTAAATATTTCTTCAGGAAACTTTTTTTGTCCATTTTTGTGCATATCGATTTACTTGGAAAATAGTAACAATTTTTTTTTAGTCTGGAGGCATGTGTAGTGTAGAATTTTGTTTTCGGCTTGCAAATACCACATTTAGGGTTAAATTTGGAACAAAACTATTTTTTTCTTATTATCCAGATTTTACAATAATTAAGAAAAAACAAACACTTTAACTTTGCTGCAATACCCCAGTAAATATATGGTAATGACTTCTTACTGCTTTATACATTACTTTGTAATTAGTGCTTATTACCTTCTGCATTACTTTAAATTATAAAAAAGAATGGTTTACCAATTAGAAACTTACAATGCATTACTCTCATACAAAAAATAATTGGTGCACAATAACACAGTGCAACACCCATTCTGGGTGGTGAGAAATTCCAAGTCAGGATATAATTACTAGGCCAGTATCGTAAAACCTCCAAAGGGTTTGGAGTTCTCAGCCTAAACTTTTTGTTTATGACCTTTTATATATTTATACCCTTACCATATGGGATAAGGGTACACAGAGAGAATTCCTTAGACGAGTTTTTCAGAAATATTTTCACTGAACTAATGAAATTTTCTTCACAATGTAAATGAAAAATTTCTTAAACTTCGTAAAAAAGTTTCATAGTTTCAATGAATCTATTTTTAATGAAACTTTTTCATTAAATAATAAGAAATTTTTCTTTAAATTTTCTAAAAACTGCATTAATTTAATGACAAGTTTGAATGGACGAGTTCCAATGACAATTCATATATCTAATGAAGCAATTCATTGATAGTATGCAGATAATTGTCTCGGTGTATAAATGGATATCACGACGCAAACACGCAATAGAGGATACTGCTTTTTACCTAAATAGATGGACGTCTTCGCATAAAAATTTCCGTACAAATTCGTGTATATACAATTTAATAGTATCGTCTGGTGTATAAAATAGTATGTCACATTATTTCACCAGACGGTTGGAGGTGAATCATATTTTAAATTTACCTCAACTTTTTTTCAACTCAAAATTTTTTTCACCGCACATTTTATTTTTTCACCTCAAAAATCTTTTTTTTCGCCACACTTTTTTACATCCAAAAAAGTTTATCATCTCAAAATTGCTTTTTTCACCTCTACAATGTCTTTTAAATTTTTTTTGTTTCATTAAATATCACGGTGGTGTGTATAAAAAAAAATTTTAGAAAACCAAATTTAATGCAAGTAATTGTTTCCTTATCTTTATGTCTGTTTGCTTAGCTTTCAGCTTTAAATCAAAAACCATTGATGATTTCTTTTTTCATGATTCAGAATCTTCAAAAAATTGTAATTATTTCCCCTTTTTTCATAAATTTTCACCAATAACATTTTCGAGGTGAAAAACTATTTTTGTGGTGAAAAAAATGAGGTAACCGCTTGGTGAAAAAAAAATTATATACTATTGTCTACACCAGACGCTACTATGAAATGGTACTAGTATTTTGGACATTTTTCAAAATCTTTTTATTTTAGGGGTAAAAAAAATTCAAAATTTGTTGATAGCACATCCATGACGATTTGTGCATTTGATATAGTAGGTATATTAAACTTAAATCCGTTCGCGTGCATCAATATGAGCTAGGGCCGAGAAAGTTATGGAAGCTAAAAAGTTTAAAAAATTCTTTAAAATACAATTGTTGGTAAATTTCAAAAGTTGTTGCAGATATGCATTACAAAATTCAGTTTCTAATAAACTGCGTTCACATTTTTGACTTGCCTCTTAACTGTAAAGATATATACGGATCCAAATTTATTTTTGATACCTTATGTATCATTTTTGTTAAAAAACAAATTATACATAAGTAGAGATAGAATTATACCCGGTATTTACCCGATGCATGGGTAAATACCGGGTAAATAAAAGATAAATAACTTTTTTGGGAATATGTTTGGGTATTTATAAAAATTATTTGAAATGCAACATCTAGCAAGCTCTAGTTGTCAATCAGCTGAAACTTCATTTGAAATGAGTAATTTGATTTAATGTGTGTGCTTTTAAATATCAAAAGCGGATAAAATCGACTTAAAACTATATTAAATTGGATTAAATTGACTTAAAATTGCGGAGCTAATATTGATGAAATGCAACAATAAACTTTAATCATTTTTATATTCAGTCATGGGAAGACCTAAAAATGGAAAAATATGGAAGCATTTTGCAACAAGTGGTAGCAACACAAACACAGTTGTTTGCAGATATTGGGACACGGTTATAAACAGGGAAATGTTAATAAATTGAAAAAACATTTAATGAAATGTCTAAAATGTTCCGTTTTGGTGAAACGAGATATTGATCAAACGAATCCAGGTGAACTGACAACAATTTCAATGGAAAATTCGACTCAGTCCAGTGATGTTTTAAGCTCTTTGAATTCTCTCCAATCATCAAACTCATGCCAAATAATGTCTGATGAGTATAAAAAGAACCTTCATGAGAAACTGCCCAAGGCTATTAGTGTATCTGGTGCTCAATTTTTTTGAAGAATTGCAACCTTCCTATAAATTGCCAAGCAGAAAGGCAATTTCCACTAAGTATTTAAACAAACTATATAATGAAACAGCAAACAATATTACTATGCAACTAAAGTCCGCAATGTACCTGCATATCCAGTGTGACGGGTGGAGCAACATTCGTAGTGAAGGTGTAATAAATTTTCTAGTTTCTTAGCTTGATATTGTTTTTGTTAGCAGTTTGTAACGGAAAGCAACAATCACACTTCCGATTATATCGCTCATGAAATTATGAACATCATGAAGAAATACAGCGAACAAAAGTTCGTAGTTTTGATTGGTGATAATGCAAGAAATATGCAAGGTGCACTCAAGGAAGTTAAGCAAGAATATAAGTGATGATTTCTTAAAGTGCTCTACGTTAAAGAACAGTTTTTTATAAGTCACTAGCGGGCGCAGCCCGCTACGTTGTTAGCGTGCCTTAGACCTAGTTTTTGGGATGATGGATAAACTGGATGGAAGTTGGGTCATATCCCAAAGAACACATGGTGACAATTTTCGCCTCTACTATCCTCATTTTTACCACATTCCTGATGGAAATTATATAAAGTGAAATTCCAGGAAGTTGGGTCAAAGTCGAATGAAAAGCATTATGGACATTTCCGCCTTCTATCGCAAAGGGTTTGGTCAGACCGGTAAGGGGGGAGCCTTTTTCCCTTATTATCCCCCTTTTTGCTATGTTACTGATCAAAATCCTAAAAAGTGAAAATTTAGAAAGTTAGGACATATCCGAAAGAACACTTTTCCCTTATTATCCCCCTTTTTAGCACGTCACTGAGCAAAATTGGGAAAAGTGAAATTTAAGAATGTTAGGACATATCCGAAAGAATACATGGTAAAAATTTCAGCCTTCTATCGCAAAGGGTTTGGTCTGGCCGCTAAAGGGGAGACTTTTTCCCTTATTATCCCCCTTTTTACCACGTTACGTATCAAAATTGTAAAAAGTAAATTTTCCAAAGTTGGGACATATCAGAAAGAACACATGGTTAAAATTTCAGCTTTCTATCCCAATGGGTTTGGTGAGGCCACTGAGGGGGAGACTTTTTCCCCTATTACCACGTTCCTGAGCAAAATTCCAAAAAGTTTGGTTATATGCGAATGAACATATGGTGAAAATTTCAGGTATCTATCTTAAAGGGTTCGGTGAGGCCGCTAATGGGGAGAATTTTTCCCACTTTTATCCCCCCTTTACCACGTTCCTGGGCAAAATTTTTAAAAATAAAAGTGCTGGAAATTTTGTCATGTTCCAAAGAATACATGGTGAAAATTTCAGCTTTCTATCCCAAGGCTAAAGCACCATGTGTATACAATTTCAAATAATGAAATAGTGGGCGTAAAAGTGGGCGTGGCCAAAAAAAAGTATCCTATTGAGCATTCCGGAGTTCCAGTTACATACTGTGAAAATTTCAGGAAGATCGGTCCAGTGGTATGGTCAGGCCACTGAGGGGGAGACTTTTCCCCTATTATCCCCTTTTTACCACGTTCCTGAGCAAAATTCCAAAAAGTAAAACTGCAGAAAGTTGGGTTATATCCGAATGAACATATGGTGAAAATTTCAGCTATCTATCGTAAAGGGTTCGGTGAGGCCGCTAATGGGGAGACTTTTTCCCACTTTTATCCCCCCTTTTACCACGTTTCTGGGCAAAATTTTAAAAAGTAAAAGTACAGGAAATTTTGTCATGTTCCAAAGAACACATGGTGAAAATTTTAGCTTTTTATCCCAAGGCTAAAGCATCATGTGTATACAATTTCAAATAATGAAATAGTGGGCGTAAAAGTGGGCGTGGCCAAAAAAAAAGTATCGTATTGACCATTCCGGAGTTCCAGTTACATACTGTAAAAATTTCAGGAAGATCGGTCCAGTGGTCTGGTATACAATTTCAAATAATGAAATATTGGGCGTAAAAGTGGGCGTGGCAAAAAAAAAAGTATCCTATTGACCATTCCGGAGTTCCAGTTACATACTGTGAAAATTTCAGGAAGATCGGTCCAGTGGTCTGGTCTTCTATAAAATACATACATACAAACAAACAAATAAACAAACACACATTCTAATTTATATATAAAGATTGTGATAATAAAAACCATAAAGTTTATTCGTCGATATTTTCTAAAATATGAAAAGAGAGTACATTTTGCTTTTAAAGACGTTCAAATAAGCTACGAGATGCATTTACAGCAGCAACTGAAATTGATGATAATGAAAAACAGGAATTATTGTCTTCCTTTGATAAAAAGATGGAAGTGTCTATTAAACCAATACATTTGGCTGCTAGCTTCCTAGACCCCAATAGTCAAGGGCACGACTTAAGTTAATCCGATTATCTAATTGCAATGGAGTTTATTTATGAAATGAGTTCCAATTTGAATATAAGTGTAATGGTGAACCTAGCAAACTATAAAGCTAGAGAGGATTTGGGGGCTAACAATTTTGTGTGGAGCTGCAAAGAAGATATATCTCCTTCTACATGGTGGAAAAGTATTTGTGTGTCCACAGAATTGAGCAAGGTAGCGGTTCGCTTATTGACTGCTCCATGCACTTCTGCTGCCACTGAACGCTCATTCAGCACTCAAAGTTTCATCCACTCAAAAAAACGAAACAGATTAACTGCAGATAATGCCGGAAAAGTATGTTTTATAGCACATAACTGGAATCTCGCCAATAAAGGCACACGACAAACGGATACTTCCCCAAAAATTGTATCGGCTAAGGATGAAATCAATTTTGCTAATTCATTTGAGGAAACACCTTCCACTTCCACTGGTATCCCCCATTCTACACCTCATTGTTCGTTTAACTATTTTCGGAGTGAAAGTGACAATGAAACATTCAGCGAAAGTGACAGTGATTTCGATTGGATAATGAAATATTTCAAAAATAAAGTTCTTATTTTCCAACTCTTCTGTAATCATTTTTATTTTTATTAATAAAATTCATTAAATTTTACTGCAAAATGTTTTTCTTCACCAAATTTTCTACAACAAAGTTTGTACCCACCTTTTTGGTAAATACCCGGGTACTTAACAATTTTTACCCAATTTACCTATTTTACTGGGTATTAAACAGATTTTGACTAAAATTGGACCGTATTACCAAAATAACATTATTTATAAGTTAGAAAAGTTTCAAGGGCATTTTTTAAAGAAATGGAAGGCTGAAATATAAATGTATCAGTATTAAGTTGATTTTATTAGTCTGTAATATAATTTTAACAAATAAATTAAATGCGATGAAATAACGCTTTACTCATAATGCTCTTTTTAAACCTTTGACGAACAGTCAAGTTTAGTGGCCAGAAGTTTTTATAATATAATATTTTTAAAGTTGCTTATATTTTGGATATATAAACTTTTTGATGTTCCTACATTAAATACAAATAGCACTTAGAATAACGGATTTTAGCAAATTTTTAAAGTAAAAATACAACTTTAAGCTGTTACCTTTGAACTTTATCAATAAAGTCTTTGCTTTACTATTTATCTAGAGAAAGGTGGGTTAAAAAAGAAAAAATCTATGAAATTAATTAAAAAAAAAAATAAAAATACTACAAGGAATTATACCGTAACCGCTACAAAACCGTAACCGCTAAAATACCGCTTCAAATTGAATACCGTAGCCGAATCAAGTACCATAACCATTATTTTCACATATTTCCGGATCCAGAAGCGCCAGTGCCCTCAAACTCTGCACTTATTTTAGTTCTGTAATAGTCTGTCTTCCTACGAAAAATCATAAAATTAGGAGAAGATAGTGTACACCCATTGGTTGATTTGACATGGAATTACCCATATGCTGTGTGTGTGTGTAGGGTGGTCTGTCTTTCGTTGTATGGGCGAAAAATAAAAACGAGATTTTGACTGTCCCCCCCCCCCCCTTAAAATATTTGTTAGGGTGTCAAAATACGCCACACAAAAAATTAGAGTTCTAGCATAACGGGAAGATGTCCCGCAACGCCCTTGAAAATCGGGCCCCTTGGAAAAATAGGCATAATTTAAACAAAAAATTACAAATTTTTTTTCTTCAAAATTAAAAAAATATAAAATAATTTTTGTGTTGGGTTTAATCATAACTACTCAGACAAAAAATATTACTTTCCCAGAAAATCGCTAACTTACCCTAACTTTGTGTCAAAATAATTAATAAACATTTTGGGTGCACCTCAAAGTGACTTTTTTGCATTTTTGAAAATTTTATTCAACAAAAATCAAAAACCTAGTGTTTGCTGTCAAGTATTTTATTAAGCACATCTCAAGTATTAAATAAGCTAAGTATTACGGATATCCGTTGGCAAATTTTTTTTTAGGGCATTTTGATTTTCGGAGATTTCAAGGTTTTTTTTATTTTTATACATTTTTACTTTAAAACAAGGTTTTAATAATATTTCATCAATATTATTGTATATGCTCTTTTATATGATTGTAATAACTTTATTTTAAAATACTATATTTTCTGTTGATAGTTAACCCATGTTTACCTGGGGTCAAATATGACCCATGTAAGAAAAATGCAGCTTTGTGGCAAAATTTATAAATAATTTATATTTATTCTAAAAAAATTTCGTTAACCGTTTCTAGTCTTCGAGTAGGTCAATTTAGTAAAAATTAGAACTTAAAACTTTTCCATAATAATAATTTTGAGGAAAAAAAATTTACACTATTAAATTAAAAATACGTTTTTCAAAAATACTCCTGAATATGTACAAAAAAATCAATTTTAATATGAATACAAATATCTGAATTTATACTAAATAATTAATTTTAGTTTATTTTAAAATGTAAATAAATTACAATTAGAAACATAAACAAAAATTATTTTCTGTGATTTTTGAATCTTTAAAATACGAGGGTCAATTGTGACCCCATGAAAACACAGGTTAACTATGAACACGAAAAAATATACTTTATAACAAAGTTAATACAGTTATATAAAATACCATACACAATAACATTGATGAAATATTACAAAAATCTTTTTTAAAAAAAAAAGTCTATAAAAATTTAAAAAACGTTGAAATCCGCTAGAGTCAAAATGCTCTAACAAAAATTTTTGCCAACGGTTATCCGTAATATTTGGCTTATTTAATATTTGAGATGTGTTTAATAAAATACTTGACAGCAAACACCAGGTTTTTGATTTTTGTTGAATAAAATTTTCAAAAATGCAAAAAAGTCACTTTGAGGTACCCCCAAAATGTTTATTAATTATTTTGACACGAAGTTAGGGTAAGTTAATGATTTTCTGGGAAAGTAATATTTTTTATCTGAGTAGTTATGATTTAACCCAACACAAAAATTATTTTATATTTTTTTAATTTTGAAGAAAAAAAATTTTGTAATTTTTTTTTAAACTATGCCCATTTTTCCAAGGGGCCCGATTTTCAAGGGCGATGCGGAACATCTTCCCATTATGCTAGAACTCTAATTTTTTGCATGGTAAATTTTTGTACCCAAACAAATATTTTAAGAGGGGGGCAGCCCCAAAAATCGCAAGTTGAAAAATAAGGACCAACCTAGTATGTGTGCTATAAACGGCCCGTTAAAGGCAGGTTAGACAGCGATATTAATCTACTTGATTAACTTTTTAATCTTCCTCGACAGCTAAAAAACTGTACTTTATCAGTTTAACATACCAAGTAGATGGCGATAGCGATACGGCATAAGACGAAGAAAGAAAATGTATGCGTTAGAAACAGTTTTGTAAATAGCTCAAAAAATTTTTTTCGGCAGCGTGTTCAAATAAATTTTTATCTGACTTTGCGCAATGCGGTATTTGGAAAAAATTATGGTAATAAATATAGAACTTCTAAAGCAGAGGTAGGCATTTCATAGCACAATTGTACAGAGACCACTTCACACATATACTTATGCTCTTTAATTTAGTTGTCGATGAGACTGCGACAAGTGTACATGCGGCGGATCTTTTTATATTTTTTCAGCAATACTTACCCAACAAACATTTTAAATTAATAATAAATTACGAAAAATATTTTATGATTAATAATGCATTTGGTAACATGCAATGCATCTTATGGCATTACAGGGGCCGGCGGAACTTGCCCGACGGATGCCTTGGGGGTTATGCTGGGGATCCCACCATTACATATTTCTGTAATGGAGGGATCATATAGGGGTCATATATTAGGATTCGCGACCGCGCGAATCCTAATATATGACCCGATTTCTAAGGTTGCGGACAGTGTCACCGGAGTGGATCTTTGATAGATATTTTGATTTGTTATTGTTTGACAGAGACATATGGACCAATCAATCCTGGGAACCGGAAGATGGTTCTCAGGTGTGGTTCACTGATGCCTCTAAGCAGTCGAATGGGAACACGGGTGCGGGCGTCTTTGGACCAGGCTTCCAGCGTGCTTTACCTATGGAAAATATCCGTCCATTTTTCAGGCGGAGATTTGGGCCATCTGTGTCTGTGCAGTGGAATGCCTGCGAAGGGGAACTCGCAGATCTCGCATCTACATTCTTGCTGACAGTCAGGCTGCACTGAGGGCCTTTATGGCTTATAAGGTGTCGTCCGGGTTGGTCAAGGAATGCATTCAGACTCTCAATAGGCTCGGTAGGGGCAACTCTCTAACCTTGGGGTGGATTCCTGGTCATGAGGGGCATGAGGGCAACGAGAGGGCAGATTGTCTTGCCAACCACGGGGCCCGAAGGCCCTCTATTGGTCCTGAACCATTTTGTGGAATACCTGCGGGGTATGAAAGGCTCAGGGCATGGAGAGAGTCTGAATTCTCTGGTTACTGGGAAAACTCTCCTGGTCAGCGCCAGGCTAAAAGATTGATCTCTTTTTCCTGCATGGGGTCGAGGCGACTCTTGTCGCTTGAAAGGGGGGTTTGAGGACCCTGGCGTCGTACTTAACTGGACACTGTAATCTCAGATACTATCTGCAGAAGAAGGGTCAATCGGACACGGATATGTGTAGGTTTTGTGAGATGGTGTCTGAGACCTCGGAGCATGTTCTCTGCGAATGTCTCAGGCTTTGTGATAGGAGACTTAGGTTTCTAGGTGATCGCTTCATTTCGCCTTCCGACATCGCGAACATTTTGCCTAATAGGTAAATTGGCTTTATAAGTAGCTTGAATCTGTAGGTAACTTTAGGCAGCACAAAAGACCTACATTGGTCGCAGTGCATAGTGCTTTCTGATCTAATCTTATGTTATCAAATTTAAAACACATTTTATTGATAATAAATTGTCATAACAGTATAAATACAGAGATTTGTTTGTGTAACTAAATCAGTTTGAAAGTATTAATTAGAAGTTCCGTTTTTATATCAATCTCGTTGTTAATTTCTTTTCTACGTTTCCCCATTCCAAAAACTTCAGCATTCCTTTTCTTAAGTCATACAACATGTTTAGACAATTTTAAATATGTATATTTAAGTGAAAAGCGTGCACACAAATAAATTTTTGCCAATAACTTGACTGTTTTTCCTAGAAATTCCTAGAAGAAAAACTGTTTCGTCATTGGTGGTGGTCAGTAAATTAAATTTTGCCTGTGGAATTTTCATTAACGATTCTTACAAAAAAATTTGGATGAGAACGGTACTAGAGAAATTTGGCAGGAATTCGGCCGAAAAATTGTGTTTAGTCGGACAGTAAAGTTTTGCCTAGAATTCTCCAGAACAAAAGAAAACTTTATTTTTTATTCTTATTTATTAATACTGAAACGAAAACAAAATAATAATAACAAAAATAAAAAAACAAACAATTCACTAAAAAATATAATATTTTAGAAAAAATTAAATTAACTTAAAAACGGTTTAGTTTAAGTTTATTATAAAAATAGATAAAAATTCACAAAAAACAAAAGGAAGCTTAAAAAAAATTTTTTTTTATGTTAAAAATTAAAAAAACACAGCACAGCGTATTGACGCTATATAAAAATAAATAAACAATTCCACAAAAAAACAAAAAAAAAGCAACGAACTTAAAAAAAAAATTTTTTTTTTTTTTGTTAAAAATTTAAATTTTTTTTTTCAGTTTCCACCAAAAATTTGAGATCTGCAGTAAAACACAGCGTATTGACGCTGTGTTTCTCCTGAATTGTAGCTATAAAGTTAATAGTTCGGCCGCCGAACTATTTTCAAATTGGCCGAACTTTCTGAATTCATTGCTTAACTACAGACATTTTTTCAAACACTCAAAATAGCATCTAATCAGCCTAATAAACATTTTTTCATCCGCCAAATTTGTTCATAATGCTTTAAAATACCGAATACAGACCAAATGAATTTTCTGGCCGAACTGCTCGGTCAGACACTAGAAAATATTGCTTAAATTAAAATCAAATCGCCAATATCACAAAATTTAAAAAAATCACCAAAATTGTAAAAAATCGCTAAAACTTAAAAAAATCGAGAACATTTAAATAAACCGCCAAACTAAAAAAAAAAACTGCCAACATTTAAAAAAAAACAATCCGCAAAATTGCAGAAATTTTAAAAAAATTCCTTAAATTAAAAAAAGCCCAAAACTCGAATAAATCTCTACAATCGACAAAATTAAAATAACGCAAATTTTTCGATTTTTTAAAATTTTTGCATTTTTTTCTATGTTATTATTAAATTTTGTTTATACCAAATTCATTTTAAATTAAATAGTTAATTAAAAGTGAGTTTGAAATCAAACAAAAGTTTAATTTAAATTTGTATTATAACTATGTTCAAAAGGTTTCCGCATAATCCTCTTTTTGTTTAATTAAACTAAAAATTAATATTTAGCTAAAACTTTAACGTAATTATACAATAACGATGAATATCCATCCAACTTAAAGGGCACAAATGTTTTTAAATTTTACGTGTTTCGCGGATGTTGATAAAACATGTTAAAGCGTTGTTTCGCGATATAGGCATCAAAATTAGCAAAATAACGAACACAATAAGTAAAAACTTATTTAAAATATTTTGTGCAATATTATTGGACAACTAGTACAACTTTAATGTTGAAAACTTGAAATAAATGCATTTTAAGGAAATGCACTTTATGCGGGAGGTTTTTGTTTCAAAATGACCTGAAAAAACGATTTCAATTATTAATACATTATTGTCCGTTACGTGCAGATAGGTAAAAAGTTGTAACCCTAGTGTGTACATAGTTTTATCAGTTTCACGGGTTACAAAAACAATACATGATAATAATAAAAAAAAAAATATCCAAAAGACCACCCCGAAATAAATTCGTAGCTACGTGCCTGCTGTAGAGGTTCCTCCAACCCGTTCACACTTAGGATATATGTACTCTTATTGAAATTGAACTTCGGGTTTACTTG
This sequence comes from Delia radicum, assembly GCA_021234595.1. Taxonomy (NCBI): domain Eukaryota; kingdom Metazoa; phylum Arthropoda; class Insecta; order Diptera; family Anthomyiidae; genus Delia; species Delia radicum. The sequence goes on along the minus strand of CM037852.1, from coordinate 31,563,237 downwards.
CACGACATAAATTCTTCACTACAATGTTTACTATTTCAAAAATGTTTCAGCGGTCAAATACTCCTTTAACATCTTCAGCACCACTAGAAAGACTTTTATCTTTTGCTGGCATCATTTGAACTCCCCGGAGACAAAGATTAACTGATGACAATTTTGAAAAAATGGTTTTACTTAAAGCTAATGAAGTTTTTCTTAAAAATACGTCATGCGGTCCAAAATAATGACACAAGCCTTGCAGTGGTACCCTATTCAAGACTCCAAAGTGAAATTGATATTTAAAGCAACTTAAACTAAAAACAATAGAGCTTTTATTGAATATCAGAGTTTTTCATAAAATATAGTACCACGCCTTATTTTAATACATAAATAAGATCGTCATTAGCATTACAATTAATATTATTATTATTGTTATTATTATTATTGTTGTTATCTTCATTTTCATTTTCGTTATTGTTATTTTTTTTTATTTAATACTTATTTTATTATCAGTATTATTGATTAATGTTATATGTAATTGATAATAATTGTAATTGAATACATTTCCGAAATTAATTTATCTTTTATGTAATGATTACATTTTTCTTATTATTACTTTTTAAAACCAATTACTTTTTTCAAATAACATGTAATTGTAATATATAATTTTCAATTACAATTGCATGTAGTTAGTAATTTATATTATTTCAATTACAATTACATTTTTTTGTAATTGAATTTTTGCTTCAGCTTAATTACAATTACATATAATTGTAATTGAGTTTTTTCAATTACAATTACTTGTAATTGAATGCGTAATTCATTACAAAATGTAACGATTAACGCCCATGTCTGATAAATATAATAAAAAAAATAATATTAAACAATAAAAGTTTAGTCAAAAAGGCGATGGAAGCATCAATAATACCAAATATAAACAAACTGAGAATTTTTAAAACTCGATATAATCTTTTATTTTTAAGTAACTAACATCCAAAATTAATGTTTCGGTAGTTGTTTATTTAAATTCTTAAATAACTACTCAAAAGAACTGTTACCGAAATACAGTATTTCTATTTTGTTATTTTTTAAATGACTGTCTTAATTAGTCGTTCTTTATTTTCTCATAGAAAAATTACTGCAATAGCAGTTTAAACAACTACTACTGTTTTCTACCCGAATGACCTATATGTAGTTGCTATTTATAAGAATGTTCTGACTGAATGTTAAAATCAAATCGTAAGAAATTAAAATTTGTTGTTTAATTTATATGAAAAGCGGTTAAAAAATAAAAATATATTTTTGACAATTTATCGGAAAAGCATTATTTTGTTGTTTTGATAATCTGAGGAAATTAAGAAAGTCGGAACGACTAAAAATGGTAGTTAAAATAACTACAAATGTAGTTAAAAGAACAAAAATTTACTAACTTAAATTAAGTTAAGTACAGGTTAAAACAGGTTACCCTAAGTTAAAACAGGTTACCTTAACATAACCTAAGTTAATTACAAATATAGTAAAAATTACTAACTAAAATTAACATATGCATTTAAAATAACTAACATTACTATTGAATCAAATACAAATATTAATATTCGAAAAAAAAAAACTGTGATTGTTGAGACATGTTAGTTTACGGACCAAATAAAACGCCCGGCTCGTTTTACTTTTAATAATTTATTTAGAAATCACAAGAAATATGGCTGTCTGATGCTACCTCTGCTGCTACTTGATGACTCCACTCAGCCGACTTACAAAAGTACAATGACAATATTACAAAAAATGTTCACCTCTTTTTACAATTTGATTCGTACCGATCGAAAGTTAAATAAAGTTAATAAAGTTAAGATCGAATGAAAATGAAAATTATTCAAGTTCGAGGCCATATACTCTATATTTCTTCATTAGGATATTGTCCTAACAAATAATCTATAGAGTTTTTTGTTTTCAAATTTATTATTTGACCCTTTCAGGAATGTGTTGATAGATCTATTTCAGGAATTTTCTAGGTTTCCATCATCAGAACACGTTTTGAAAGCGGTAAAAATCCCATGCCAAACATCAAACATTCATATGAACTAGTTTACTCACTACATGAGAACTAATACACATATGAGTTTGAAATTAAAGATTATAACCATTGATCAAAAAATAAATTGAAAACTTATTTGATGTGCAAGATCCACCTCTGGTGAATATTCAATACACGTTTTTTTTTGTTTTTCTCTCCTTTTTATATTTTGTTTAGTTTGTAAACAAAACAGGGGAAGTAAACTAGGCGGTACTTTGCCTTTTTTACAAGTTTGTTATAATTTTTATTAAAAATAAAAATTATGTTTTTATATGTATATGGCCTCGAACTTGAATAATTTTCATTTTCATTGCACAATTAAAGGTCGAAAAAAACATAATTTTTATTTTTTATAATAATTATAACAAACTTGTAAAAAAGGCAAAGTACCGCCTAGTTTATTTCCCCTGTTTTGTTTACAAACTAAACAAAATATAAAAAGGAGAGAAAAACAAAGTTTTCAATTTATTTTTTGATCAATGGTTATAATTTTTAATTTCAAACTCATATGTATATTAGTTCTCATGTAGTGAGTAAACTAGTTCATACGAATGTTTGATGTTTGGCATGGGATTGTTACCGCTTTCAAACGTGTTCTGATGATGGGAACCTAGAAAATTACCGAAATAGATCTATCAACACATTCCTGAAAGGGTCAAATAATAAATTTGAAAACAAAAAACTCTATAGATTATTTGTTAGGACAATATCCAAATGAAGAAATATAGAGTATATGGCCTCGAACTTGAATAATTTTCATTTTCATTGCACAATTAAAGGTCGAAAAAAACATAATTTTTATTTTTAATAAAAATTATAACAAACTTGTTAAGATCGAATGTTAAGCAACAAAATGTTTAAATCGACTTGTTTAACCCTTTGAGGACCAGACTTTTTCTGCCGAAGCGATTTTTATTTTTTTTTTATTTTCATAATATATGCCCCAATAATAGTTACGTCAAAAAAAATTGGCCCCCCAGGTCCTCTCCTTGCCACTCATTTTGCTTGGCAAATATAGTTGCCTGTGGGCTGAAAGGGAATTTTTACCAAAAAAAAATTATTTTCCTTGGCAAATATAGTTGCCTGTGGGCTGAAAGGAATTTTTTTACCCAAAAAATTTAATTAAAAAGTATGATGTTTTATATATTTTTAATTTATTTAAACTATTTAAAAAGTAATTTATAAAGAATTTGAACAAATTTATGATAATAAGTGCTATACGTGGTATTCCCCAAAGCAGTCACGTGATGTAGTGAAGCAAAGGAATACATTGCATATAGTACAAAATGCATCTTTCCCAATTTTCACGTTTTTTCCATTTTATGCAAATATTTTGGCTTCTTTAAAGCGATACTTGAAGTGCAGATTAGACGCTATTTCTTCAAATTGAGACCGCGTCATGATATCTGCGATTTGAGCTTGATGAAATGTCGGATCTGTAGCCCAATACATCCGAATGCTGGGTAGTTTTACTAGGCTCATACGTACGATTAGACCCATATAGGCCTTGAATTCTTCCACGGTCAGAGTGAAAACGCGACCTTTTTGCATGGCATATATGTTAGACTGCTCCACTATCATTATGCACATTTCTGAAACCAAAAAATAATAGAAAAAAGAACTAGTATTTTGCAATTGTAAAAACTTACCTTCAAAATTACAAACAGCATTGAACACATCGTACGCTGCGGCATTTCCTCATGTGCATTTACAATGGGTTTTTGGACTTGGGAATGTTCATATGTGCAATTCTCTTGAAATCCGGTGAAAACGGGTTTTTTTATAGGCAAGCGTCTCTCTGAACCAAAAGGTCTTCTCTGGTGGTATAACAAGTGCTGGCTTTTCTGGTATTACTACAGCATTTAAGTCGATGCAATTGGCTCATCCTCTACAGCAATTGGTACCGGTTTACGACCAACGCGGGCCTTTTTAATTACAGGGTATTCTACGGGACTAGTACCTTCGATAACAACTTCTATGGGCTCATCATCTTGGATTTGCAAAACGTTATTTTCGAGAAAAACGATGTCTTCTTCATACATATGTGTAGCAGATTCTTCCTCATTATCACTGGTGTCGCAAAGCAAAATTTGCTCAATTTCGTTCGGATTAAGGAAAAAAAAACGATCACGGACGGATCCACTCATGTTGTTTAATCAAAAATAACACTCGAAATACTACAATAATTAAACTTTCAAATAGTAACGCACGAAACACATGTGCTCTGATTGATTTCGAATAATTAATGAATGAAAACAAACAAACAAGCAGCGCAAAAAAGCTTGCAATTTAAAACAATAACAAACAAAATTGCTTTGTGTTCAATTGAATTTCATCACTAGCAGTCAAAAACAAACATGCAACAAAAAAATAATAAAACTATTAACACACACACGTACATACAATGATGAAAATCAAAAAATATTTAGATTTTTTTAGGTGCGTTTTTTTTCGTTTCAACCCACGGGCAAACATACTTGCCAAACATGTTCGGTGTAATTGTGGGCAGGTTAAAACTTACACAAATTTCCTCCATATATTTTTTGAAAGTTGAGAGGTGCCCCCAAAATATACCCAAGTCTTAGCCAGGTGCGCCCTACGCTCTCCCCACAAAACCCCCCTGAAGTAAGGCGACTTTTCGACCAATTTTGAGGCCCCCTAGCGGGCAAATGGGGCCAGATAGGAACCTATCACTTACCACATTTTCGTTGCCCCAACCCTCCGTTACAAATCAGTTTTGAACGTATTTACTCTATCTCTTACGTGGACAATTATATGAGGCAAAAACTCCTGGGCAAGTATGTTTGCCTCTGGTCGTCAAAGGGTTAAGCAGTTAATCCCACTTTTTAGTGGATTAACTTTCCTGTGTAAATTTCAGGGATGGCATTCTATGCCAAAAATACCGTCATCGATTCAGAACCCTTTCCACTGACTATCGTTTCCCTAAAATACACTTACCGAAATAATTAAAATACCGTTATCCGTAAAATACCATTACCGATATAACTTAAAAATAACAATGCCCTTAAAATACCGTTACCGATATAACTAATCGGAAAAATACCGTAACCGAAATAATTGAAATAGCGTTATCCTTAAAATACGGTTACCGAAATAATCCGACAAGATTAGAAAAAACAATGGCTGTAAATAAATATATTTTAATGATATTTCATCATAAAGTATAGCCAGTCATTGGAATTCCGGCATAATGGGGCTAAAAATTTTAAAAACATAAAATAACGTAACCCTTTAAATACCGTTACCGAAATAACTGAAAACCCGTTATCTTCAAAATAACGTTACCGAAATAAAATCTTGTTCCTTTCCTTGTTTCTTTTGATTGAGCTCTCTTTCTAGTTCGATGGAACTGTATAAACTAGGTCGTTCTTCTAGTTCAATCGATGATAATTTCGTTCAATCGTTGGTTTGATTGTTAGTTTGATTATTTTTAAGCTAATTATTTATATTAGACACGTCTTTTTACCATTAAAAAATTGAGCTGGTAACATCGAAAATATTAAACTCAAAAGCAACACAAAGAAAAGAAATATTACGCAAATACCAAAAAAGAACGAAAAGAGCTGAAGATTGCGAACTAGCTCACTAGTTCAAAGTAAATACTAGTTAAATTATTCAGATTAGAATTATTTGTTGGCAACAAACACAAAACACACTGAACAATATTTATACAGTCTGCTTAGGGTTAAGGGGCTTACTAGCTTTAGATTTTTTTTATTTTTATTTTTTCATATTTTAATTAAGGCTATTTTTTGTAGAGGTAGAGAACTTTGTAATGGAATAAAACAAAGATGAATTTAAAAAGTTGACATGAAATTTATTTAATTCGAAAGATAATCTTCTAGAATTATAATATAAATATGACTTCTGGCATATGACCGCCACGGCTGGCTCGGACGTAGCCTAATCTGGAGGTCCAATTTTCGATGACTTTTCCCAACATTTGTGGCCGTATATTAGCAATAACGCGTTGCCCTCCAAGTGGTCAATCGTTTCGGGCTTATCGGCGTAGACTAGCGACTTCACATATCCCCACAGAAAATAGTCCAGTGGCGTTAAATCGCACGATCTTGGAGGCCAATTCACGGGTCGGAAACGTAAAACTATGCGGTTACCAAACATTTCCTTCAATAAATCACTTGTGGCACGAGCTGTGTGACATGTTGCGCCGTCTTGTTGAAACCACAGCTCCTGCACATCATGGTTGTTCAATTGATGAACGAAAAAGTCAGTAATCATGGAAGTACGGACCAATGATTCCAACAACCCATAACCCCCACAACCCACACCAGTTTTCTGGATGTAACGGTGTCTCAACATACCCTTGAGGATTATCATCATTCCAAATACGGCAGTTTTGTTTATTGACGTATCCATTAACCAAAAGTGAGCTTCATTGCTACACAAAATTCGCTTGTGAAAAACGGGATCAACGGCCTTTCTAGGTCATCGTATGGCTTTAATTGTTACACGAATTGTATTTTGTAAGCACGCAAACCAAGATCTTTCCGCAAAATCTCCCATAAAGTGGATGGACACATATCCAATTGCACGATAGCGGATAGACTGAATGGGGTCTTCCTCTACGCTACGCTCTACAGCAGCCTGTGGATGTATATTATCATTTACAGTAAACGTGGTGCGAAAACGTTCCATAGTTAATCGAATTAATTGCTCTGATGGACGATTATGTTGACCGTAAAATGGGCGCAGTGCGCGATACGTATTTCGAACAGAACCAAGATTTTCAAAACAAATTTCCACAATTTGGAAGCGTTGTTAAGGCGTCAATCTGTTCATGTTGAAATGCCAAACTAAATATAAATCACTTGACAGCTGACAAAATAGCAGACAGTTACAAAAGTGTTGCCCACTTAAAGTTATGTATTAAAAACACCCTTTAGTTTGAACTTTGTTCTATATGCTACGAAAATTTTGGAGAAAAAAATAGCTGAAATAAAAAAATTTACAGCTTGTTAAACAAACTCCTTGCCCGACATTTTATATGTGCAATATTTACTCAAAACAAGATATTGAAAATCCATTATAAACTCCAATTTAGTCGCAGTCAACGCTGTGTCGACCGTGGCTCAACTCGTTAAGAGGCGAGATTACGTTGCATAGCTTGTTGCTAAGACCGTGAGTTCAAATCACAGTACGACACCAAAAAATAAAAAGTTTTTCATATAGAGCAAAATTAACAATATAAAATACTTTGTTCAATTGACACATAAATTAACCACTGACGAGTCCCAGGAGGGGGACGAAACTGCTGCAGTGTGGTGTATCCCTTGTGTCCGTAAAATTTTTCAATAAAAATGTCTTCTTCTTCTTCTTCCTGTAAAGAGACTAACTAAATAAAAATTTTTATTTTCCCACTTTGACGACATGTGGGAAAATGAAAATTTAATATCTGAAAATATATAGAAATAAATATATATAACATAACAAAAATTTTCTTTCAACTACTTACATCAATGGTTGTCTAAATGATGCTATCTTTTAAATGACGCAACTGCCGAAGATAATTATAGAAAAGATACGAAAAAATAAACAAAAACAAACGAAACTAAAAAAACAACCCTTTTTTGCAATAAGAAAAAGGAACCATAAAAATCTACCTAAGATATGTGTCTTTGTCTTTCGCTTTACTCTGTCTACATGTCTGTATATGTTTGTTTGTTTGCAAGTTGACCACACTAGATTATTAATCTATCCGGTGAAAACGCAAAGTTTAAGTTGTTTTAATCCTCAATTTTGTTTTATGTATGAAAAACAGATACAAAAGTCTTTCATGGTTGATTTTTTTATAAGTCTTATTAGAGTTGTACTTTTTAGTATCATTTTCCTCTTTTCTACTACTTCTTGACATGCCGCGACATCTGCTTCATTCTGCGTATATCTTTCAATCTGGTTGTCGCCCACACTATTAATGTGCTTATCAGCACAATTTTTTTTAGCAAAATTAAATAGTAAAACATTAGTTTAATATTAGTAAAACATTAGTATAAAACAGTTAAGTGCTGAATAAGTATAATAAAAATTTTAGCTGAAAACACGATTTTAGCAAAAAATTTGCAAGAAATTGTATACCTGATTTACAAGACGTTTTACTAACTTTTCTACTAACTTATTTTTTTTGAGTGTATGAATTACCAAACCAAACTAAAAGAAAAAACATACTATACACTCAAAAAAATAAGTTAGTAGAAAAGTTAGTAAAACGTCTTGTAAATCAGGTATACTATTTTTTAGCAAATATTTTTGCTAAAATCGTGTTTTCAGCTAAAATTTTTGTTATACTTATTCAGCACTTAACTGTTTTATACTAATGCTTTACTAATATACTAATGTTTTACTAATTAATTTTGCTAAAAAAAATTGTGCTGATAAGCAGATGTCGCGGCATGTCAAGATGTAGTAGAGAAGAGGAAAATGATATTAAAAAGTACAACTCTAACAAGACAAGTAAAAAATCAACCATAAAAAAACATATACAGACATGTAGACAGAGTAAAGAGAAAGACAAAACACACATCTTAGGTAGATTTGTATGGTTTCTTTTTCTTATTGCAAAAAAAGGGTTGTTTTTTTCGTTTCGTTTGTTTTGTTTATTTTTTCGTTTCGTTTCTAGAATTATCTTCGGCAGTTTCGTCATAGCATCATTAAGACAACCATTGATGTAAGTAGTTGAAAGAAAATTTTTGTTATGTTATATATATTTATTTCTATATATTTTCAGATATTAAATTAATTCATGTCGTCAATGTGGGAAAATTAAAATTGTTATATTTCGTTATTATAGTAAATTATTTTTAAAAGAATCACAAAAATATGTTTTATGATTTTCAGCAAATAAATTAACTAAATTACAATTTTTCTACAAATTTTTTGCGTTTTTTTCAGTCTACTAAAATTCAGCAAAAAATTTATTAATTTTTACCAACGCTTTTTTATTTCTAATCTACTAAGTGTTAGCAAAACTTTTGCTGAATCTACAAATTTTGTTGCTAAAAATCAGCTCGCTGATTTTCAGCAAAAGATTTTGCTGACATTAGCAACTTTTTTGCTAGCATCCTCCTGACTAAAATTTTGCTGACTCAGCAAAATTTTTTGCTGACTTTACAAACTTTTTTTTATGAGTGTACCTTTCACAATAAATCTAATTATGGAAGTAGTTTGTTTTTTTAGTTAATTGGTCTTTATTTCCAAATTCATTTTAAATTACAAAATTGTTCAAAAATATAATTAAAATTAGAATATACGACATAATGTCTTAATGACTTAATGTCGTCAGTTATTATGTACACTCAAAAAAATAAGTTAGTAGAAAAGTTAGTAAAACGTCTTGTAAATCAGGTATACTATTTTTTAGCAAATATTTTTGCTAAAATCGTGTTTTCAGCTAAAATTTTTGTTATACTTATTCAGCACTTAACTGTTTTATACTAATGCTTTACTAATATACTAATGTTTTACTAATTAATTTTGCTAAAAAAAATTGTGCTGATAAGCAGATGTCGCGGCATGGCAAGATGTAGTAGAGAAGAGGAAAATGATATTAAAAAGTACAACTCTAACAAGACAAGTAAAAAAATCAACCATGAAAAAACATATACAGACATGTAGACAGAGTAAAGAGAAAGACAAAAACACACATCTTAGGTAGATTTGTATGGTTTCTTTTTCTTATTGCAAAAAAGGGTTGTTTTTTTCGTTTCGTTTGTTTTGTTTATTTTTTCGTTTCGTTTCTAGAATTATCTTCGGCAGTTTCGTCATAGCATCATTAAGACAACCATTGATGTAAGTAGTTGAAAGAAAATTTTTGTTATGTTATATATATTTATTTCTATATATTTTCAGATATTAAATTAATTCATGTCGTCAATGTGGGAAAATTAAAATTGTTATATTTCGTTATTATAGTAAATTATTTTTAAAAGAATCACAAAAATATGTTTTATGATTTTCTGCAAATAAATTAACTAAATTACAATTTTTCTACAAATTTTTTGCGTTTTTTTCAGTCTACTAAAATTCAGCAAAAAATTTATTAATTTTTACCAACGCTTTTTTATTTCTAATCTACTAAGTGTTAGCAAAACTTTTGCTGAATCTACAAATTTTGTTGCTAAAAATCAGCTCGCTGATTTTCAGCAAAAGATTTTGCTGACATTAGCAACTTTTTTGCTAGCATCCTCCTGACTAAAATTTTGCTGACTCAGCAAAATTTTTTGCTGACTTTACAAACTTTTTTTTATGAGTGTAATATTAAAATATACATATATTGTGTTAAGATTAAACTCAGTAATCAGTTTTTGGCCATTAGGCTTTTTGGTTACAAAAGAAAAATAAAATTAAATAAAAATAAAATAAAATAGCCTGAAGTTATGAACTGATAAAGGTGTTTAACCCTTTACTGCATGTTCTTATACGTAACGAATAACTTGACTGAGTGCAGCGCCTGACATGAGTTACTTAAACCCCTTTTTTTTATTAAATACTATAAAAATTAAACTGAAAAACGGTGTGATTCCAAAAAAAAACAACGTTTGTTTATAATTTTAAAATTATACAATTTATAGTCAGTAATAATTAAAAAGTTATTAACCCTTATGCTCAAACCAGGGCCTGGCCAGACCCTTTTCGTTTTTTGTCGTGTATTTTTTATACTTCCTTAGAAGCTATAGTAATGATATACATACCATGCTATCCTCAAGGATACATTTTAGAACAGTTTAGTGTACATTAAATTTTTTTTTGTAGGGGTGTGTAAAGTTTAGGGTTTTTAAAACTCTAGTCATATCCGTACCACCTGGTTCTGGCTAGACCCGCAATATTTTCGTAATATTTTAAAAGGTATTGCAACATATTCTTCCGAAATTTTGAAAAAATGACTACCAATTTTTGGATTAAAGTAAACGTGGCTTTTCAAAAAATTTTTTTTTTCAACTGAAAAAACTAAGTAGGCTGTGAATTCCAAAAAAAAAAATTATTTGCACTAACAATGTGCATGAGCTGCAAAGAAAATAATCAGTTCATTTGAAATTGTGATTCGAAAGAAATAATGAAGGGATAGAAGAAGTTGACTTGGTCTATCAGTCGTAATCTTTATATTAACTTAAACATTTTCATATAAAGTCGTCTAGTTTTGTACCGGGTCTGGCTAGACCCTGGGTTTTTGAATGTGACAAATCAACTTGGTGTAAACATAAGGGTTAAACAACCTAATTAGATATGAAGTAAAAGTGATAAGCTTTGCAACACACATATTTTGGTTTTTATATATTTGCTATATTTTTGGTTATAGGGTTAACAGTAATTTTGACTCTGTTTGGGTTTTTGCAAACAAAATCGTAAAAAGTGAAAATATCGCAAAACGCCGAAATAGGTGTTCACATACCCTATGGGGTACGGGACTAGTCTTGCGTGTGCCACACGACCGGTCCCTTCGTGCCAGGGACCGGTCCTCCGCTAAACTCTACCCTATGTAAGCAACTGTCAACTTTAACACGGGCTTGTCATTATCACATAGTGTCATGTCACAGGACTAACCAAAGATGGGTATACCACAAGACTGACGCGAAAGGAGCATGTCGGAGGACTAACCCAAAACGGACTAACCAAATTACTATCCTGAAATTGACATGTCATATGACGAACCCAAAAGAGGCTTGTCAGAGTACAAACCCAAAAGGAACCCACCACAAGACTAATCGAATATAAATACCACAGGACTACCCCAAAGGGACCTGTAAATGGACCTATGTAGAAGGGTCATGTCAGAGGACTAATCCATAAAGAGCCTGTCAGAGGACCTACCAAAAAGAGACGCGTCACGGAACCAGTCACGGCCAACAAACGTCGTTGTACGTCAAAAATTACAAATAGTACTTGTGGTTAATATTTAAAAATTATATATTTTTTATTACAGTGCGCCCGCCCCAGTAGGCGTGCTGGCTTATCAGTGCGGAGGTCGTGGGTTCGGTTTCCACCAGAGGCACTGATCTGTTTTCGCTACAACGCGCCGAAATCCATTGTTGCTAGTGTTCGGTTAGGGTAATAGTATATAATTTGTTATTATATGATTATTCATTAATAAAATAAATAAAATAAAGTTTGTATTACAGGAAAATAAAATAAAATAAAATTATAAAAAATTCATATTTTTAACTTAAAATAAGCAATTTTTCATTCAGAAAAGTTTTAAACGCTAAATTTCATACTGATAATAAGAAGCAAATTTATTTCAATATTTTCTGATATTTTTTAATGTTTTTTGGCCCTATCTCATTTAAAGTTGAATTCGTTGTTTTCGTTTTATTTAAGCATTCACTTTAATTAATGCGTTTTTATTTTTTGTGTTGAAGTTGTTAGTTTAACGTGTTTATTTTTAGTCAAAATGGAACAAAAATTATTATTACACATTTTTATTGGGTGCGCAATCGCACGATTGGTGTTGGAAATTGTGTTCTAACATTACCTCGTTTTTGTAGAAAAAATGTCTGAAATTTAAGAAATTTAGATTTTGTTTGTACACAATATTAAAGAGCTCGAGAAAAACAAAATTTTAATATCCACATTTCCTATGTTCTTCGGAAACTAGTCGGAAAAAGTCATCTTAAAAAAATAACAATTACGAAAATCGAAAAGCGCATAGACACAGCTCAATTAAATTAAGTACGCATTATTTTATGTTAATTAGATCTTATACAAGCAAAACAATTCTTATGTAAATGTGGTATCGAAAAGCATTTTTTTAATAGCAATAATGTTTTTACTAACTCAGACATGTTCTGTATACCAGTGGATCGTCTTCAAAATACCTAGATTCCCAATTTGTCTATACTTCATTAATGTCCCTTGCCTTGCCTTTTCTTGTCCCTTCACTTCTTTTATAAAAGTTGTGCTGAACATGGATCTCCTAGTAGGCTTTTGACAATGTACATTTTTCGATATGCGGGGACTATTGCAAATGCACAAACTAAAATGCAGAGTTTTCTGCTCATTTAAGCGGAGTATCATTTATCCAAACACGCGGATAAATGCGAAATAACGCATTGAGGAAAATATGGCATATGTTCGTAAAACACGTACTAAATGAAATTAATTTTTAAGAAGTTAATTTTTTTTTAAATTTACTCTTAATAAAATTATTGATTCCTTTGATACAAGTTTTGGTTAATACCGTATTTCCCCTTACGTGTTTTGAGCAAAACTTGTGTTTTGGTGAAAAAAATACATGGGAAAACATGTACGAAACATGTTTTGCTTCAAAACACGTTCAGTGAAAACGTAGTATTAATTATTTAATGTTATTTAATAAAAATTTAAATATTTCTTTCATAAATTTTTTACAAAGTTATAGGAGGTTTATGGAACTAATTTTTCATAATACAAAATCTATTCGATAAACCTCTTACAACTTTATTAAACATTTATTACTTAAGCATTAAGGGCCGTATGCAAAAAAATTAACAAAGGTTGGTAAACCATTGTTAAGCAAAATTGCTTAAAGTTGTATCCAAAAACGTTTATTAGCTTAACATACCTATGGTAACTGTTTGGTAACCGTTTGGTAACTTGAAACATTTTAAAGTAGAAAGGAACGTACTTTAAGCGTACGTTAGTGTCATTGTTTGTTTTCTTTTCGTTATTTGCGTTTGAAAATTAAAATTTTGTGAACATTTTTAATAAAAATAATAAATTGTGAGAAAAATGGATACTGTAAATTTTATAAGAAGAATTGGTAAAATTAATTGTCATTGTGGAAAAATTAGTGTTAATTGTGTATTGTTTTTATAAGTAGATTCTATTATCCAAATCGGAAATTATTATCGGCCAAGAATTTACAAGACGAGGACTGATGGATTCTCCCTTCCTGATGACCAATTCAAAAAAAAATATCGTTTTAATAAAGAAACAGCAAAAAAAATAATAGAACTGGTTAAAGAAGACATTGCAGTAGACCGCAGAGGATGTGGAACATCAGCAGAACTGCAAGTGCTAGTAGCTTTGCGTTGTTGGGGGAGAAGAGAAGTATAGTAAAGTCAAGTATTCCCTAGCCGTAAATTTAGTATGCTCTTACATTAATATTTTTAGTTTCAAGACGACGCTGGTGACCTTCATGGTTTGGCCCAATCTACGGTAAGAAGAATTTGTGCTAAAGTTGCTCGTGCTTTGGCAAAACACGCAAAAAATGTAATCAAAATGCCGTCATGTGCTGAAGAAGAAGCTAAATTAGCAAAAAAGTTCAAAATATTACGGAATTTTCCGGGTATAATTGGTGCAATTGACTGCACCCATATTAAAATTAAAAAACTGGTGGTGATTTAGCCCAATACTACATAAATAGAAAAGGATTCTATTCGCTCAATGTTCAGTTACATACAGCTTGAAGTTTTTTTTTTATATTTTATTTAACATTTTGCTTAGGTTGTTTGTGATTCTGAACTTAAAATATTAGATGTTTTGGTGTCTGGAAACAAAGATTTCGATGTTTGCTGGATGGTATAACCGTAAGCTTTCCAAACGCTAAAATATTAATTGTAGCTTTAGCTGTTCTTCACAACATCGCTATACAAGAAAACGGTAAGCTTCACTTTATTCTTTAGTAATTATGGACATCATTCATGATTATCACTAAACAACCACATTTCAATTCCAGATTACTCTGATACGGATGACATTGAACCATATGACCTTGAACCGGATGCAGAAATGCAAACAGAAATTGCTGAAAATAACTTATTGAGAACCGAATCCTCAGCAAGGGGAAGAGAACAATTTATCCTTAAAAGTTTTATAGAAAAATATTTTTAATAATACTTGAACCAACATAAAAAAAAACTTTTTATTTATAATTAATTCATTAAAATTTTTATTTATTTACAATATTTACATATAAATAAATACATCATTGTAGTATCCTTTTAATAACGACTGGCTTTTCCATTATTTCGCTTTCTTTCTTTATTTTTTCCATAATTAAAAAAACACAGCACAAATCAATGTAAATATAAGAAATGTTTTTAGCGATGTACTTACAATCAAAACAAATCAAAAACAGCTCGTTATTCGAATACTTAAAACATTTGTAACATAAAAAAAGCTTGTTAGTTCTGCTCAATTTCCTTGATTTAGTTTATTTTGTGTTTTTTTTATTGAATAAGTAAATCAAAGAAAATTGCGTAAAAAATAAGTTATTTTATTAAAAAAAAAATAAGAACATTTTTATAGTATTGATTACCCGGATAAATTAGTATTCATTTTAATGCATCGCTAACCATAAAGTGACAACTTAAATTCATTAATACTTTTATTTGTTAAAGTACTGTTTTTGCATACGATTTTTTACCAAACGTTTGTTAGCCTTAATGTTTTCGTTAACTAATGTGAACGTTAAAGCAAAAGTAGTTTTTTTTTTTGCATACGGCCCTAAGTGTTTAATATTATTTTGCGTTTAACAAAAAAAAAATTAATTTTTTTAAATAGTTCTTTTTGCCGAAAAAATTTAAATTTTCAGAAATGCATATCCAGCCCTATCCGCCAAAAAGACGTAAGCAGTACAAATAGATGTCGTTTGTTTTGTAATGGATATTTGCTATTTTTTGATCAGTTCTTAAAGTTTCATAACTCTAGGAAGTAAGGCGGAAACTTCTGTACCCAAATATTGCTCACCTTCCATTCTTTATTTTCTATTTGGGACAACAAATTTGTAGGAACGTATTTTTTTAGAAGCGCAGTTGTCACAAAATACGATGTTTTATTAAATATATTTCTCATGAAAATTATTGAACCATAGACAAATTTGGGTATCAAGGTACTTTGAAGATTATCCACCGCTATATAAAATATGTTCCTGCCAGCAGATTGTCACTATTTTTATGATAATTCCACCATATAAAATCTATTTTTCTACCATTTATTAAGACTTTTGTCTAAAGTCAGTATTTTAGTATGAATTACTTTTTTTACTTAAAACATGAATTAGTACATTAGTTTATCTTCGTTTTAACTTTCTGCAAAAAGCCGTATCTAAAATAACTTCCAAAAAAGTAGAAAAAACAAGAAACAAAAATCAGCATTGAATTTGTTACTTGTATTGAATAAGATTTGCGTGAAATTTTTTTTAAGTCTAAAGTTTTATTTTAGCTTTTCTTTCGTTAATTTTTTCGTTCTCCTTTAAAATAACAAAAAGTGGAGATACACCTTTTCTAGGTTAAGCCATCGATATACAACTTTCATTAAGATCTGTAGCTTCATGCAGTAAAGGTTTAATAACCTTTATCTCCAGATTTAATTACAATCATACTACGAACTTCAGAACTACTTTTGCCTCACTAATTTTTACTCCGAAAATTGCTAAACAATTAATTTTCTAATGAGCAACTATAATTTGAATATAATCTATAACATATTTAACTTACATAAAGATCTGAAGGTGTTCCAAATTAAAACAATTACATTATGTTCTGAAGCTGATCGAAATTAAACCCTACTGGTCATTAAATACTTATAAATATTATTTAATCTACTAACTTTCAACTTTTTTTAGGTGCAACTTTTCTAAGTTTTTACTTTTGCTTTTTTTACAATACTTTTGCTTTTCTTTAAATACATTGAATTTTTGTTTTAAAATAAATACGTTTTTAATTATTTATATTAAAAAAAAAATTTAAATGCATATTTTTTAAATTTTTAGTGCATATTTTAAGATTTTTCGTGCATATTATAGGCGCCTTAAACACACTTTATTAGTGCATGAAGTTCCTTTCCCTGCTTATTAGCTAAATAATTGATTTTAACGATAACAAGCGAAACAAGTGGAAGCATTAAAGTCCGATGTGCCGAATTTGGTATAAAAAAGATTAAATTCGGTTGTGACGAATTTTTGGATACCCTCCATCTTGGTGTTTGCATTAACCAGGGAAAGTGCAAACAATATAAACAAAAATTCTTTGTAAAACTAACAAACATAATGTTGTTTTTATAAGTAAAACATAATATGACTGACTGAATAATGTATTTAGGATGTTTCAAAAGAAAAAAATGTTTAATTAAAGTTTACTGAAATGAATATGAAATTCTGCATGCTTATAACAGTGGGTATTCATAGGTGTAATGGTTATTCTGATTACCTAAAGAAGAACGTGTCTTGAAAAATAGATATATTATTAAAGTTCCCTTATGATTTACAAAAAAAACTGTTGTAAAATTCGCCTGCTGTTTTGTATAAAAGAATCGTCCCTTTGCCTATATAATAATGAAAGTAATATGGATTATTAAAATATATTTTAGATAGTTACAAGAGATGCATCAAAACAGTTTCGAATAATCAGAATTTAAGATAAATTTAAGTGAACAAAAATACGCTTGCGGAGACATACATAATGAAATAATTATGAAATACCCGTTTACATTACAACACATGTGTTTATACTATACAGCACATAAGTAAAACGGAAAGTGTGATGAAATTAAGTTTGTCAAAAATTACAAAAGAAAATCTTTCGAGTGTTTAGGGTGTTTTCGAGACACAATAAATTAAAGAAACTGGTATTTCAAATTATTGTTTTTCAGCTCAGTTGCTTGTGCAAATTCTCGTTTACGACTCCTAGAATAAGAACCCTAAGAAATTTTCCCAAAATTCGATTGGTTTTTACACATCAATACTTTAGTTTAGATTTTTTTTGTATGTATCAAAAAAAAAATTAGGGTTCTGAAGGAAAAAAAATGCATATAATCAAAAGATTTTAAGATGAAGTATGCACCTTATATGTTTTAAATAAAAAAATTCTGAACGTAAATGTCCTTTAAATTGAATGGGGTTTTTAATAAATGTAATTAGAGTGTAAGAGTTTCCTTGCAAGTTTATTAAAGGTTGAGAATGAGAATAAGAAAAAATAGTGTACGAAAAAAAGTTATGAATTTACATTGTTCAATGCGGGGATTTTGTTCCTGGATATTTTTTTGATCTGATAACGATTAAAGTGTCTGGCAACTTTGTTCTACCTTTTTTCTAATTGGTAATTTTTTGATTTGTTGGGGGTTAACGAAAACAGGTATCTGGCAAGCCTGGTATCTGGAAAACAAAATACTTTTATACATTTGATTAGACTAGGTTCACACACGGCAATTATAATTGCGCAATTCTTGGGTTTATAGAAGAGGGAGGGAAAGAGAATGATAGGGGTTACAGATTTGCCCGTACTCCAATTCCGTTTTGTTTTGTCATTCGCAATTTTCAATACTGCAGGTTGATATACGAAAATTGCTGAAACAAACTTTTCCTGTGTGAACAGAAGAGCAAGTTCAAAGGAGAATTGAAGAAGAATTGGGCAATTATAATTGCCGTGTGTGAACCATGACTTAACAATTTTTCGAGGGATTCTCACATTTGCACTCATAACCAGTGTTGCCAGGTTTGCTGAGCATAAAAACGTAAAATTTTCTAGAAAAAATCGTCAAAATCGTCATCATATTTGGAAAAATCGTCAAAATAAAATACTTTTGTTAGAAGAGGGATAAAGTTTTAATAAAAATAAAACACAATAATGTAATTCACATTTCAAATGTTAACGTGTTATCGTTGTAATATAAGACGATTTTGATACTTCTCTTCGAAAATCATTATATTTTAAAACGATATTCATATTTATAAAATGTTGAAACTGTGCGTCCCGGGGGTCGTGGGTTCGATTTCCACCAGAGTTACTGGTCTGTTTTCGCTACAACGCGCCGAGGGCCATAGTAGCTAGTGCTCGATTAGGGTAATAGTATATAATTTGTAATTATAGGATTATTAATTAATAAAATAAAAAAAAAAAAAATGTTGAAAGATCAAATAAATACAAGTTTAAATGAAACAAATTTGACCACTTGAACTGTTAAGCACTTATATCTACATAATTCTGTGAACAACATTTCAGTAGCACAACTTTTTATATCTTAAATTCTTTTACAACATTTGGAAATTCTTCAACAATAAGTCAGTTCGATTAATTTTCCTGTAAAGTTCAGTAAAAATTACTCAGTAACAACAAATTTACAGAAAAAAGTAAAGGAAAGGAAAATGTGTAGGAATTATTAAATTAGATAAAACATCAACTGGTCATTATGGAAAAGATAAAAGTAATTGTAATTATCGACCAAAAATAATTTAAATGTTTTTTAACTTCTTCCATAGTTAATTATTTAATATTTTTCACTTTAAATCCATAAACAATTAAAATTTAATTTAATATTTGTTTTTGTTTACTAAAAATACAAGCATATTTTTTTAGTCATATGTTTTTTTCATCTTACAAATTCTTACTGACAAAAATGTATCCAGTAAAAACTTGTAAGTTCTTTGGCATCAAACTGTCACTTTACTCTCTCTTTTTACCTGTTTTTACTGAGTATTTGTCTAAACGAACACCTTCCAGTAAAAACTTGTACAAATTTTTGTGTTATCGAACAAACTTAATGTTATATTTTTTAATTTTTAAATTTTGGCACTTTATTTATATTATTAGGCCTGTTTTTTAAGCACCGGATTTATTTTTGGATTTATTTTGTTTCATTTAAAGTTGTATATATATCATCTTTCAACATAAAATATATTCGGGATAGAGATCTGTTTGTTTCGCAAAAAAGTCCATGCCTTGTTTTTTAACATAAATTTTTTTTTTATTTTTATTTAAATCTAACACCAATTAAATTTTATAAAAATGTTCTAAAATATAAACACAGAAACTGAATTAAGCTAAACCCATAATGAATTTATAAAAGAAAAATAAATCCGGTTTGGATTAAGTTTTATTCAATTCTAGTATATGCATTTTTGCAAAATTGTATTTCACATCATATTAGCAAATAAAGGTTAGCTTTCGATAAAAAAACAATGTTTTTTTATTTTTAACGAAAAATTATAAATTTAATAATAGATCCGGCGATTTTATGAGAGTGATAAATAAATAAATAGGTCTTGCTGACACATTAAACTTTTGCCAAAAAATCGTCATTTTGGAAGCAAAAATCGTCCAACAGTCTTTTAGTTATTTTGGGTATTAAATATCATCAAAATCGTCAAACCTGGCAACACTGTATGCGATTGCTACTAATGCATACATACATACCATTTAAAAATACCTACATACATACAGGGTGGCTAATGAATATTGCTATATTAAGAAAATCAAATAACTTTTTTTTCAATACATATAAAATTTTTTTTATTTTTTCATTTGAAAAGCAATACATTTTTATTAAGTATTTTTAATGGCTTTCAAAAAACAATGTAATTAAAATTACTTCCACGCCCGATGACGTCAAATGCAAGCGAAATTCCATGCAAATTACAAAGAACATTTCAAGCTAAGGGGCAAGTCTACTTCGTTCAATTCGCTTGTTATTTGACTTTTTAAAGGAAATAAATGAAAATGCTTAAGCAGAACTTAAGCAGAACTCCGTATTGACTGTATTGTGATACACATTTGAGAAAAATTATTCCTTGTCGAAACTCTAAACGCCATCCTCCAAAGCATTGTAGTGGCGCACAATCAAAATGTTAGTTTCACTCATTTTTCAATAGGGGACATGTCCCCTGACATGTTAAACATATTTACCGAGTAACCTGTCCCTTTTTATTCATCGTGCGTCATGTTACGGACGAGTTCCTAATTGTTCCCTCTGGAACCAGTCACTTAACTTACCACAAATAGTATGTCACTGAACCTGCTCCAACAATATCCCAAAAGGCACAAAAGAAAATTTATTTTACATTCATTTTTATTTTTTTTTCCCGTAAAAAGGAAACAACTTTAATGATAAACTTCTTGATAATTTAAATTTGGAAAAGTATAAAACTATAGTTTAAGTATAAACTATAGTATTATTATTAAGTTAAGTATATTAACTACCTGTGGGAAACGGACCTATCACTGGACACGTCATGTGGCTGGTTCACAAGAACCTGTCCCCGGACCGACACTTTTATATGAAAGGGACCTGTCACTTTAATATGGGCTTGTCCCAAGAGGGGGTAACAGGTCCCACAACTAACTTAACAGAATAGGTCACAATTTTACTTCCTCGTACTATTTACTGGTCAGTTATACATAAATTCACAAGTTACGCTACACTGATAGAAAAACCGTCATAACCCGAATGTATTTTGACATCAGTTCTATGACAAGTGTCTAAGTTTTTGACCCCATGACACTTGTCATCACGGTGATGTCAGCCTTAACATCACTTAACCAAATTGTCATCAGGGTCGAAAGCTTAAATTGTGTCATCAATGGAATGCCACATCGGCATCACATAAATGACGAATCGGAGTCAATTTAATAAAAAAATGTCATCATTGCGATGACTCAGTTACATCGAAGAAAAAAATTTTACTTACATAAGATTTAAAAAAAGAAAATTGTTTTTAATGTGATAATTTTCATTTTTTCGAGCATGCAGACCACTGTGGAGTTTTATTGAACAGTTTCTTTTTTATTTGTTTTATTTAATATTTTTCTAATGGGTTGATTAAATTACATCATCTTTTTTATGTTGATGTCAAATATAATGCTTACATGTAATCAATATGAATGTTATATATTGCACAAAGTGCTTCTTGCTTTGACAACGAATGTACATCAATGTAATGTATCTTATGCAAGTTTTAGAAATGCGTCTAAAAACAAAAAAATAAGGAATAAAACATTAACATTTTTACTAAAACACACTTTACAAACATTTTAACGTTATTTATTTAGTTTTATTCTTTATTCATACTTTTCCTGTTATTAATGCACAAAATGTGGCATCGAATTGATGTCACTGTAGTCATAGCACGGATGACGCGTAAAATATGACAAATTTATACGATAACGTTCGTCATTAAATTGATGTCACTTATTGCATCATTGATGTCATTTGTAATAACATTGATGTTACAATTCTGATGTTAGGGCATCATCAATATGAAGATGCATTTTTCTATCAGTGTATATGCCCTTTGTAATCGGTCTGTTTGCATCAGTCACGGGACAGCTCACGCGGTTTGCCCTTCTGAAATGGTCTTTTTGCACCGGTTTCAGGACAGGTCACTGGTCAACTACTTTCAGTTCAATCCTACTGTAACCAGTTACTTGGTAGGTCCTTTTAAACTGGTTCTTTTTTACCAGTAACGTCATATGTCACGAGATATGTAGTTTTAAACCAGTCCGGCTTTCACCGGTCACGGGACAGGTACGCAAATTGAACTGACCTCTTTTTTTCCACAGGACTATACATATACATTATCAATTTAAATTTTTAAACTAAGAATTTACTCGGGTTCAGTTGTAATTTAAATACAAAAATTTACATGCATTTCATTGCCAGCCTAATTTATATCATATAAAAGTTCTTTCAAGTATCTTTCTAATGAGGTACCATATGTCCCCACAAATCAATTATCGTGTATTTTTTAATTTATGTGTTTTTTACTCTTGTTTTTTTTAATTAAAATAAAAGTGAAACGTTTGCTAACAAATCGCCATTTAAATGGCAGTTCCTTACTCAGTTCTTTTGAACCAGTGCAGTGGTACGTCTTCATTTCTACTGCACTGAAGTCGGTACCGATAAAACTTCTTCAGTGTTATGTCCACTTTGCAGCAGTCAAGGCACTGCATAATTTGGTACTAACTGCCACATATTCTTCCACTGATTTCGGTTTTGCACTTGTTCAATGACCAGTTACAACTTCTACTGCAACATCACTAGTTGCTTCAGCACTCTTTGAAGTTATGTCACTTTTTCTCTAGTTACATGATATATCTGGTACCAACCAGACAATGGTGTGTCACCATTTCTATAGTCACGTAATTGGTCATTTCGCCCAAATTAACATTTTTTGGAACACCAAAACTTAAATTTCACCAGTTCTATGACGTGCACCTCAATGACATATCACGCGATTGCCCCTTTCGATCAATCGACCCTTCATTTCCCGCAGGGCAGTTACCCTGTATTACAAAACAACAACAATATTTTGTGGGTTTTTTTGTTTTTGTACGTGTTGATTATGACCATGGATGGTTTCCGATTCTATGTGGTTATTGGTACCGGTAACTACTTCCTTTTATTTCGGTAACGGTATTTTAGGGGTAACGATACTTCAGTTATTTCGGTAACGGGCTTTTAGCGTTAACGTTATTTTGTTTATTTCGCCAGCGGTATTTTAGCGGTAACGTTATTTTAGATATTTCAGTAATGTTATTTTAGGGAAAAAGATTTTTCAGTTATTTTGGTAACGGCATTTTAAGGGTAACGTTATTTTAGTTATTCAGGTAATGTTAATGCACTCCACAAATGTTAGCCCCTTTATGCCCGAGTTTTAATGACTTTCTAGTTTATCATCAAACTTTGGGAAAATATATCTACTTACAGAAGTTTTTTTTGTTCAGATCTTGTTAGATTGTTTCGGTAACGGTATTTTAAGGTATTGATATTTTAATTATATCGGTAACGGTATTTTACGGGTAACGGTATTTCAATTATATCGGTAACGGTATTTTTGGGATAACGTTAGTCAGTTGAAAGCTATTAGAATCTGGAACAGTATTTTAGCGATATTGACAGCCATCCCTGATTGCGTATATTCTTGTGTATAAGCATTGAATGTACGTATGTATGTATGATGAAAAAAATAGTGTAATACAAAATTTGTTACAAAATTTTTAGAGGTCTTCCCACATTTTCACTCATAACTTTTGAACGCGTTAACCAAATTTGATCATTTTCACTAGAAAACTGCTCATGATATCAACAAACAATTTGACTGAAAATTAGCAACACCTCTTTTGTATTAGCGGACAGACAGACGGACTAACAGACGGACATGGCTATATCGACTTCTCTATTCATGCTAATCAAGAATATATATAGTTTATGGGGTCCCAGAATATTCTTTTAAAAGAATTACAAACATTTGACAAAGTCAATATACCCTCCGCACTATGGGATGGAGGCTATAGAAATTAGCTCAACAATCTACAGTTTTTTAGTAAAAATTTCTGTTGAGTTCAACAAAATATACTGTTATTTGCATTCTACTAAATTTAAGGTAATATAGCAAACAATTTTGTTAATATTACAGTTTTTGTTTCATATTTTGAGTCTTCAAATATTTAGTAAAAGTTGAAGAAAAAATTGCTGAAATTAGCAGATTTTTTTACATAATTTTAGTAATTTAAGAATAGAAAAAATAACTCTGTTGAATTAACAAATACTTAGTTATATTTTAGCTTAACTTTAGTTAATTGAACCTATTTAAATAATCAGCTGAAAACTGATAAAACATTAATTAATATTAGTAGACAAAAAAATCATCAATTTTTTTAATGCGTCTACTTTTATGAAATCAGCAATATACAATTTTTTAGTAAACATTTCTGTTGATTTTAGCAAAATAAACTGTTATTTTCATTCTACTAAATTTGAGGTAAATATAGCAAAAATATTGTTAATATTACAGTTTTTGTTTGCTACTTTGAGTCTACAAATATTTAGTAAAAGTTTTTGCTAATTTTACTGAGTAAATTGCCAGTTTTTAATTAACTAAAGCTCACTTGGAATATAACTAAAATTTTGTAAAGTTAACAGATTGCTGTTATTATTTTATTACTATTTAGCAAACAAAATCTGCTAATTTTAGTAGTTGTTTCTGCAAGGACATTTTCAACAAATTTTTAGTAGCTTTTCTGCTATTATTACAGGTTTATTTCTATGAGTGTAGAAAACGGATTGATTATGTGTATTTGGAGATACCCCACCACAGATCGTTTAAGAAAAAAACCCCAAAAAAATTAAAATTTCTTTGAATTATTAACAAATCAGTTTTTTTACAACAAATGCCCACATTTTACACATCGATTCGGATTTCCTATCAGTGGCCTATGAAGAGCTTATTGTAAAAACTTGATAAGCCACATTTTTTATTGCTGATTTTAGCTGTTTTCTAGTCATATTTTAATGAATATTTTATAAAAGTATCAATATAACAAGTATCTAGAGTACAAAGTCCTGCAAAAGTTCTACTTTCTGCATTAAATCAAAACTTTAATGGCAAAAACCAGCATAAATTTAAATATGGCTTATCAAGTTTTTACAAAAATTCAAATTTCCAAATATTAATGAAAAATTCTTCCGATTTTCGTTGGTTTTAAATAAAATTGAAATTATTGAACAAAAAAACTTTCAAAATATTAAAATTTTTAAAAATCGTCATTTTCCACACAATAAATTTTGTATAAGTCAATAGTGATTTTATTATATTTCACTTCAAAAATCATCAAAATGAAGACAACTCGTTTATACCTAAACTTATTCATTTTTATGGATATGAGTTTGAGATTCGCTCTAAATCTATTTTAGCCCATATCAGTAGGCAACGAAAAAAAAATTTATGGTTAAAGAACATATTGCTTATTTTTCGTGCCGAACAAGTGGTATAAATTTCATTGCAAAAGAGCTTTTAGGGTTAAAAACAAACGAAAATGTTATTTTTAACTGCTAAAAATAACTAACAAATGCAGTAAAAATAACGAAATGAAAAATCTTTGTTAAAAATATGGCTTTTATCCATAAACATACACACAGAGAAATAAAGTGCCAACCGAATTGAAAACTGTATATTAATGGTAACAACCTATAAATTCAGTTAATACAACGGTATTCACATTCGATTTCTGTATATTTTGGGTGTTGCAACTAAAATTCAGTTGAATTAACCCAACTTTGTTGTGAAAACTAATGTTCAATTGTATCAACCGACTGAAATTCGTAATAACCGAATTTGTGTCGTAGTAACCGAATTTCGGTTGGCAAATAGCTAAACTTTTCTCTGTGTGTATTAGTATGAAATTGTGAGTTAATATCATTTGCTAACTAATTTATCTAAATTCCAGCTCCTAATGAAACAATAATATTTCAACATATCTCTAAGGAAATGCCCTATTTGCCTATTGAGGACTTAAATAATAACAGGTATAATTATCGCAACTTAAATAAATCATGCGCTTGGTATCCCTCACTCAAAGACATTCAAATTCACAACGACTATTGGCAAGAATTTCAGTATACAAATATAACCTATTTTATCTATGGAGCATATTTAGACAACAGACCATCGGTGGTCAAAGATGAACCCATGGTACGATTACTGACAATGATACATTTTATAACACGCAAAGATGAAGATTATCCCAAAGTTTATTGTCAATTATGGTATGAGGAACAAAACGAACCTGTAATAATTCCAGCAAATGAACAGCATAGATTATGGAATTATGATTGGGGCCATGGATCTGAACATAATTATGGTCATATGTTATCTTGTGCTTTGCATAAGGAGCATAAAGATTGGATACCGCGTACAGTATCTTTAGTAGCATCACCCTGTGATAAGGCTACCAATAATGTACGCGTAACGTACTTTCCTTTAAAAGCCAATGAAGTTAAAAAAGAATTTGCAGTTTGTGTTAAAGGTTTGGATTATCCATATGTGGATCTGTCTTATCGTTTAGTAGAATATATAGAAACCATACGTTCTCTGGGAGCCGAAAAAATTATCATGTATAATTTACAAATTCATAAAAATATCACAAAAGTTTTGGAGTATTATCGGCAAACAGGTTATTTGGAATATCTACCGATTAGTTCTTCATCAAAAGTTGGAAACTTACCGGAATATCGTCATATGGATATGACTAATAATTATTTTCCCTATATATTACATGAAGTTATACCCTACAATGATTGTCTCTATCGTAATATGTATCATTATAATTATGTGGCCGTTATTGATATTGATGAAATACCCATGCCCTTGGGAAATTTTAGCAGCTGGCATGATTTAATAGAGCTGGGAGAAAGTCTTAATACTCCAAATTGTAAAAAATTTGCAAGTTATTGTTTTCGCTGTACATATTTTCCAGGTTTCGCGGAAAAACCTTTATATACGAATAAATATTCTGAACATTTTTATATGTTGCAACATGTTGAACGAGTTCGGGAACATGTACGACCTGGTTGGTTTACAAAATGTTTTCATAATACTGATCATGTGATAGCCACACATAATCATTTTCCTTTTTATGCCACCAAAGATGTTTGCCAAAATTATTCCTTCAATGTCTCTGATGCTCAATTACAACATTATCGTGAACCTTCCATTAAGATGGCTTTAAATGATACAGTTATCGATACGAGTTTGTGGCGTTTCGAAGATGGAATTATTAAGCGTTCTATGGAAGTTTTTAAGGAGTTGAAGTTTTTAAAAAGAGGTTTGTATAAAAAAACATTTAAAGATACGAGGGCGGTCCTAATCTTAGTCGATCTAGCAAAGAAAACACACAAATTTGTTAACAAATTTCTTTATTTTTCAACAATATCTCCTTTTAGCTTGATACACTTTTCCCAGCGATATTCAATAGCTTCGATACCCTGCTTATAGTAAGAACTGTTTAGCTCCTTAAAATATCCATTAACCGAAGACTTCACCTCTTCAGTGTTTGCAAATAGTTTACCACCGAGCCATTTGTGCAAGTTAGAAAATAGAATAGACCTGCATCCAAAAAAAACAGACGCCATGGCATTGCCTTCAGATGGAACTCTCTTCGCCTTCCTTGGACACCGATTCTCCTATTCCAATAAACTGTTTCTTTGTCTCAGGCGTGAAGTGATGGAACACATATGGCTGCGATCATCCACAGTTACGATCGATGCAAAAACTCGGCTTTGTTGGGGTGAAACATCATCACGACACTGTTTTATTGTGAGCAAACGCGGCTCCCATCTTGCGAACAGCTCTCTCATCTCCAAAATTTTCGGTCAATATGCGATGTATATAGCACTTTTCGAAATGTCTATCATTTCAGCCAGCTCATGTACCTTCAGCCGACGATCATCCAATACCATTTTGTGGAGTAGTTGTAAACGAAGAAACAGACACCTCCAAAGTAGAATCTAGCTCGGCTTTATTATTGGTTGGACTGAGTGATACCTTTCAAATAAAAGTATTTAATTACATAACGGTGTACAATTTTTTACATGTTTACTAACATAATTTAATTTTGACTGCTCCAAAAAAATATATTAAACAATGTAGCACCTTGAAACTTAAAACATATGTTGTATATGGTTGCCACTTTTCATAGAAGTTATTTTTTTCAACCTACTGCCACCATC
Source organism: Delia radicum (assembly GCA_021234595.1). NCBI lineage: Eukaryota > Metazoa > Arthropoda > Insecta > Diptera > Anthomyiidae > Delia > Delia radicum. Next base: position 31,534,958 of record CM037852.1, on the reverse strand, counting down.
TTATACGTCAGCTCAGCTAATTTTGGAACCGCCCTCTAGCATATTAAGAATATTATTGAATTCCTTTTTATATTTTTCAGATCAATTCTAAGTACTAACATCGATGAACATTTTTCCAAACATCTGTGATTTAAAAAGGCGTGGATCCAGGGGGATTGAAAATGGGACATTTCCTAAACCAAAATTAATTTCTTCAATACAAAAATATAGGAAATAATAAAAAAAAATTGTAAAAAACACTAACTAAAGTCGGATGTCATATAGGATGATCACATGAATATGTTGTTTAGGTAAAAAAAAAAAATATTAGACATGTATTTTTTTAGGGTTTAAAAAGGGGAGTCAGAAATTACAAGTTTTTGTATGAAAGCATCTTTAAAATTTAATAAGATCGGATTTTTTTTGTACGCTGCACAGTGGGTTCGATGGTACCCAAAGTGGCGATTAATTCATAGAAGCCGTAGTTTTAAAATATTATATTTTTTTTATTGATGAGTTATTATAAGCACATAAAAACACTGCATATTAGAAAAAAAGTTAAAAAAATTTTTTTTAACCCGTTAAGCGCATTATTGTTTTTTTTTGAAAAAAAAGACCTTGTTTCATAATTTATGCTGTAACTTTGGAATGAAAAGCGATAAATTAATGAATAAAATTGGAAATTAAAGCATACTTAATGTGCTGTAAGGAACCTTCGGTTGTGTCGGGTTTGAAGCTGGGATAGCTCAGCTAGTCCAGCGGTCCTCGCATTACATTTATAACGGTACGATCAAAAAAAATACACGTCTTTTATTATTCACTTCAAACAATTTCCTTTATTAAATTATTATTTAATTTCCTTAAATGACACTTTATTATTTGCCTTAGGCCGTACACTTGCTTCCTTGGTGACGCTGCCTCGTGCTGGGGTAACGTTGCTCCTGGACCGGCTCGTGATCGTCGACCTAACCCTCCTGATCCTCTTTCCCTCACTCTACCACGGATGTTATCCGCCTTTCTTGGATGTTATCCAACTCCCTGAACTCCTAGGCTTCTGGTTGTAAAACCAGAATATCTCTTTAGCCCTGTGTCAGTGCCCCTAGCTCCTTCCGAGTTGGATGTTATCCAGTCGGCACTCACGGATGTTATCCGGACTCTTTCTGGTTGTTAACCAGACCAATACGCTTATCTGGTTGTAAAACCAGAACCCTAAGCTGTTGCTTTGGTGTTACCAAACAACCTTAAAGTACACCCTATTATATGCACTGCACTTTCTTTTATTTCTTAATTATCTTACCACCACGTTGTTCCGGTCTGTTGCTACGTCTTATTCGCTCGTCTGCTCAGCACCAAAAAGCCCCGACTGCTGTTGGTCATCGCCTTTTATACCCCTCGCTAGCTACACACAAGTTGTTTTGTAGCCACAAAACACTCTCTTGTGTGGTAAACAAGCAAATGTTTGTCCGTTTAACCGGTTTGAGTTGAACTGAGTGTAGTTACCGTGGTGAGTTTTATTTCGTGCCGTTGTTGTGTGGCTGTTCTCCTCTCTTGGCTCTCCTTGTAGTTTTCTCCTTGTAGTTTTGCATTTGTAGTTTTGTTTCTTTTGTCCTCTCTTCTCTTTGCAATCTCTCTTATTTTATGTAAACCTCTTTGCTACTCTTTGCTTAATTACGTCTTCCTGAAATGAAAGTACGAACCCTGTTGCAGGCGGATGTAATCCTACCTTTTTCCCCCATGGGTGTAACCCATCCCCATTTAAAATCAATACAAAATTACTCATATATATATATTTTTTTAATTATGTGTGCAAAATTTGCCTCAAGATTTTGTTCCTCACAGTGCTATTAAAAAATTCTAAGAGTAAATTTATTATATGCATTTATATTAGTATAAATTTCATTTAAAATCCAATTTCTGTTTTTCACAAAATCTCCTAAATGTACAAATTCATTTCAAAAAGTCACAAAACAGAATATTATAGTTTTTTAGTAATGAATAATAATTATTACATAAAACCACAGCGGTTTCTGATCTACAATTTTCGCTGTAACTTTGAAATCAAAAAAAAATATAGAATAATTATTCTTATAAGTTTATAATATGTATTCCTATTAGTATACATTTTTATCCAATTTTTGCTCTCACTAAGTTCAGTAAATGTAAAAATTAATCTGAAAAAATTAAAAACTTAAAACTTTTTGGGGAATCTTTGTTTTTGTTTTACCTTTTTAATAAAAAGTATATTAAAATATTTGAATTATTCTGCATTTTTAAATTCATCACAAATATCCCAATTATCATAATCTTCATTATCATCTTTATCTTCGTCATCATTATTAATTATAATCTTCTCCATTATCATTGTCATAATCTTCTTCGTCATTATCATCGTCACTAGTATCATCAGCATCTTTATCACCATCTTCATTACCATCATCTTTATCATAATTTTCATTGGAAATATGTATCTGGCAAAACTAACTCTAATTCCAAAGTTGATAAATTAGATTTTTTTTCTGCTTATATTTCTTGCTCATGCTAGATATAAATGGGTCAGAACTTAGCAGAAACCTATTGAAAATATCTTCGTTGGACTTTTCCCGGCTGCATTTGCGAACAAAGAGCTCTCTATAATTTTTCTTTTTCTTTGATTTAGTTTTCACACTGCAATCTTCGAATGAAAGTTCCTTGCGACCTCGTTTATTTGGTGGAGGAACAAATGAGATATAAGCATTTAGCCATTCAGTATTTAATTCCAAAAAACGATCATGGTACCTTTTACATTTACTATATCGAGATTTAAACAGTTTAATAAAATTATCAAACGTTTGGTTGAAAAAACTCATATTACTGGGGTTTATACGCTTAATGGTTTTCATTTTAAGAAAATTGATTTTATCCTTCCAATCATTTAAAGCGGTATTTCTCAAAAAGTTGTATAGTTCTAGGCGCGATATAAAAATAGTTTTGGGGCTTATTTCTAAATTTGTTCCTATTTAATTTAACTGTTTAATCGGTTTTCCAATTACCCTATACCGATTACTTTATTTAATGCAAAACACAATACGCACTTTACAAAAACACCACTGAAAAACAAAACATAAAAACAAGCTCAAAAATAACGGCAATAGAGATGGGCGCGTGAAACAGTTTATTCGCAAACATTATTATTTATAAATTACGATAGTCAGTTTAATTTCAAAAAAATATTAAACGTCAAACGCATTGGTAAAAAGTACGTGATTAAAAACAGTTATTATGTAGGCTTGACTATCTCGGCACGGGCAAATTAGTATAAGATGTAAAACCATCACGTGAATTTGGTAAATTATTAGAAAGTCCTATTTTTTCGCTGGAATTGAGTGTTAATTTTTATTCTTTTCTGGTAAATTGGTCACCCTCGTGAACATAGGTGAATAAACGAAACTCATGCAGCCATCTCTATATACTTGCTAGACTTATTTCCATTTTTTTTTGTAAATACCCCCACTGTGCAATGCCGGTCACTGTGCGCCTGAGCCAATTTAAATAAAATTTTGCTTGTTACTCCAATCTGAAAACGGATTCTGTTTCTAGACGGTCTAGAGCCCCCCTCCCCCAAATGATTAGGCAAATTTAAAAATTTAATATAATATATACACACAGAGAAATAAAGTGCCAACCGAATTGAAAAGTGCATTTTAATGGTAACAACTTATAAATTCAGTTAGTCCAACGATATTTACGTTAGATTTCTGAATATTTTGGGTGCTACAATTAAAATTCTGATGAATTAACCGAACTTTGTTGTGAAATATAATGTTAAGTTGTGCCAATCGACTGAAATTCATAATAACAGTATTTTAGTTGGCAAATAGCTAAACTTTTCTCTGTGTGTGTACGTAAAAAGAAAGTTTGTATTCAAATTGAAAATGACAAAATTTCAGATTTTTTTTAAAAAACAATCTTCAAATTCAATTATGAATACGTTTTCTAAGTTTTTTTTCGCGTGTTTGGTGTTTGAAATGAAATTGACAATAGAGTTAATTTCAGACATTTGAAATATCAACAAATGAGTTTAAAGTTTAAGAAAACATTATAAAAAAGCGTTTAAAATCAAAAATTTTAAAATGAATAAAAAGAAAAAAGAGAATTAGCATATTTGTTAATCGCTTCAAGTTAATTAGGAATATCGATTTACAATATTTGCGGCCTGTTTTTACAATACGTGTATAATTTCAGACGAACGTGTGGCACCCGACCGAATACTTAAGGAACTGAGTTTTTATAATTCGTTCGTCTGACCAGCGGCGTACCCAGGATTTTGTTTCGGGGGGGGGGGGGCCCAATTTTTGTTTTTTAAATATTTTTTTGTTTGAAAAGCATATAATTTTTTACATACGAGAGCGTATATTTAATATTTTGTAGTGTCCGACCAAGTACTCGGCTTCGGCTTCGTAGTTCGGCCAAAAAGTGAAGTTCGGCCAAGTTCGGTGTTCGGCCAAATTTTGTCCGAATTTGGCCGAACTACCGAACTTTTTATGATTATTTATAAAAGCACAAATAAATAACAACTGTGGTTATATTTACTTTTCAGAATTTACAAATAAAACTACATAAAAAATACAACGTTGAATATGATAGAATACAAAAAAAATACCGATATTTAAACATCAATGTATGTGAAAAATTTTCAAAAAGCCAAAAGAGTTTAAAAAAAATTTCCAGAAATATAGCTACAAGACTTATAAGCAAATAATCAAATTTAATGTGATATAATTAAATATAAAAAAAAAATAAAACCGAGTGGTAAGTAATCCTGAAAAGAGAGGTTCATCAATTTGGTATAGACATGATGCAGTACCAGACTTAGAAGTAGCAGAACCAAACGAAAATTTTATTAAAAATAAATTAAAATGTTAATTACGAAATATAAATATATTTGAGTATAGGAATTCAAGTCCATTTACAAATATAAAAGCTGTAGCAATAAAATATTTATCAGCCCCACCAACTAGTGAAGCTAGCGAACAGCTTTTTAGCGCTGCCGGACAGCTGTATTCTGATAGACGAAGCAATTCATATGGTGTGAATGCGGAAAAATTGCTTTTCTGTCATGACAATATCAAACTTTTTAATTTTAAATATTAAAGTTTAAGTTTTTTTTCTCTATATCAACTTAAAAATCGATCAACTATTTTTCTTTGACTATAAAATATAGTACAATACAAATATTTTATTCTTTTTTTGTACTTAAAATAGTAAAACTATTTTCCAAATATGATTTTTTAAAAAATATACCTATAAATTTGTATTTTGTTTATGTTTAATTACTTTTTGGTTTAAATTTATTGATCTAAAAAAACAATTTATATTTTTTTTTATTAAAACAAAAAGTTCAGCTTCGGCCGAACATTGATATTATGGCCGAAGTTCGGCTTCGGCCGAAAAAAATGAGTTCGGTCGGACACTAATATTTTGAATCTGTTAAATAAGTTTTGGATGGGAAAGTTGCCATTGACGTTATACCCAGTTATGATAGCAATTTTGAAGAACAAATGTTTTGACATGTCTTTGTTTTTTAGTTTTCTTATATCTACAAACAAGTTTTTTTTTTTTTTTAAATATTAAACAAATTTATGTATCAATTAAATAATTTTATTTTGATTTTTAAAGTGAGCTATCATATTAATTAAGATCCTTATATACTATTAACAAAACTCTTAAAATTTAATTCGAGGATTTTTTTTCATAAAAGTGTCAATGATTTTGTCAGGTTTAACCTTTTTTCGATACACTGATGCAAGAGCTAGAGCACCAAGTCTAGCTTCACCCATAGAATTCCTTAAATATGTTTTCACTCTTTTTATAGTGGAAAAACTTCTCTCCGCGGATGCAGTTTGTAACAGGAATTACTATCAGTAAATGTAAAAACATGTAAACGTTTGGAAAAAGCTCCTTGTTGCAATCTTGAATAGCGGATTTGATGGTCTTTATGGTAGTGTTTCCATAGATCAATTTCAGTTAATATAACATTAGTTTGAAAAATTATAGTCTCAAAAAAATATTATAAATTCATTTATTACATACTAACCAAAACAAAAATAAAATAAAAAATCGAAAATATTTCGGGGGGGCTTTGGCCCCCAGGGCCCCCCCCCCTGGGTACGCCACTGCGTCTGACTTACGTTTGAGTACGTAAAGCTTTATGTTATGTTAAACAGTAGAGATTGCCATGATATTGTTTTTCGGTTTTTGTTAGCTTTTTTCATATACAAATAACAGTGTAAATGAAATATAAACAAAAACAGCTGTTATTTGTTTAAAAAAAAATATTGTATTTATTTTAAAATAATTAAAGTGTTCTAAAAACAAAATTTGTGTAATGAAAAAACAAAACATATTCATAAATAAAAATGGTCAATTGCTATAGTATTCTTTAAGCTAAAATTTTCAAACAAAACAAATAAAAACAACTCGTTTGTGTACAAAATGGATATTTACCATTTTTTTTTTTGTTATTTTCGCTGCTTTTATTAAACTTTTTAGTTAAATGAAGTTATTTTTCGGACGAACGTTTACATGACGAATGCTTTTTTGTGAACGTCTGTTTTTGACGTTTCAAATCGCAATATATAAACCGAAAAAAAGAGAACGAAAATGACAACTCTTACGTTTTCAGTGATTACAAAGTGACATTCGCGATACAGAACCCCAAAGTCATTTTTATCACTCGTTTAGACGAATTTTTTGACTGACACGTCATACAAAAACAGGCCATTAATCAGTAAGTTTCCATAATACTCAGTGTTGCTCTATCTGCTCTCTTTTTACTTGTTTGAAAATTCGCACCGAGCAAGTGAAAATATGTTGCAGAAATTTAAAAGTTTAAATTGATTTTTATCATGTTTTTAAATAATAATTTAATAACATTTTTAGTTATTTCAAATATTAATGATAAAATCAGCAAGAAACAATTAAAATATATTAATTTTTAATAGAAAATAACGAAATATAACCAAAATATAAGTGAGTGTTTTAAGCAACAATTTTGTATCAACATGCTGCAATCATGTTGTGGTCTAAAAGAATGTGTTCATGTGATTGGCCGAGTTCGGTATTTTGTCTTCTCTCAAGTCTTCATTGTCTTCTCTCAAGTCTTCATCGAAAAGAAAATTTGAAACAAGAAACTATAATTTTTAAAAACAATAAAAAGAAGAAAAAACGTAAGAATTAAATGCTTTTAAAAACAATAAACAAAACAAAAAATAAATAAAAATTAAATGCTTTTAAAATTGCCAAATCATCAGAAAGCGTTTCAGATAATACATCTCCCGTAAACTCCCCATAGCTAGAAAAATTTGAAACGAATAATACTTTTTAAAAACCATGGCCCTTTCGAAAATATTTCAGAGAATTCATCTACAGACAAGTTTTTACTGACAGAAGATTTTAGATAAATAATGTTTTTTGAAGACACTACAACTTCCACATGGTTAGCGCGTTGGACTTTTACACAGAAGGTCCCGGGTTCGATCCCCGGTGCCGGCAACATCGAAATAATATGTATGAGTTTTTTCTATCCCTCATACGTATCGCAATGTCTACCTTCGGTGTTCCCGTAGCAATTAACCCCACCGAAGTAAAATAATGAATCAGGGCTATTAACCAAAAAGCTTCAATAAGTTCGCCAACTCTCCATCAGGTGGCGAGCAACAACTGTTCTAAGACTTATCATCTCGCGCAATTACAGTGTTGCCATGTCTGAAGCCCTTCATCTTTTCCCACCTTTCATCTCTATACTATCCCTTTCCAAAGAAAGCAACACGCTAAAAATATAGGAAGTATTTCCTGAGTGTTGCCTCTCTTTAAAAAAAAAAAAATCGTATCTGTTTCGCGGACAACTAATGAAACAACTGAAAATAATACATTGCCAACAATTCTAGATATATCAAAAACTTCACTTGATGCAATCCCTACAATAAAACGCTTACAAATTTTTTAGTTCAAAATTACGATTTTTTAAATACGAAATACAACAAGAAATAGAAAAAGCATAGTATTTCCATTACCTTTACCACATTTTTTCTTTTTTTTATGTTCTTAAAATTTTAAAAATCGTTGAAAGTCTACAGTGACTCACAGCTTATTTGATGCAGGTAATACTTTTTTAGAAAAACGAAAATGACTATGTTCATAACATTTAATAACTTTATACGACTTGTAATGAGATATATATGTACTGTTTACCGCTGCAGAAAAAACAATAACAAAAACAAAGCTTGCTGAAAAAATATAGAAACAAATAATTTTCTCATCAAAATATGCTCACAGCTTAAATGATACAGTGTATTTTATATTTTCTCTGAGAATGAAATAACGGTGAAATGTATTTTTTTCTGTTTAGCTTAGCGTCTTAAGTCATTCTTAAAAATTTTTGTAAAGAAAAGTTGAAAAAATATAAATTTTTTGAAGATGAGAAAACGGACCTCATTTGAAAAAGGGAAGACGTTATTCGTCATTATAGAGAGGGAAGAAGATAACGGAAAATTGCAGAAATTGTTGCTATTAGTTAGTCAACTGTCCAGCACATTATAGAAAGGTTTTGCCACGAAAATAGGATAGAAGATAAGGCCAGATCTGCTCCAAATAAAATATTTAATGATGCATATAAGAGGTGGGTTGTTCGCAAAGTTAAACAAAAACCCGATTTAAGCGCTCCAAAATTAACGAACGAAGTCGAAAAATACTTAGGCAAGGTCTGTAACCCTGAAACTGTTCGTTGAGTTCTGCGGGAAGAAAATTTTCATGGAAGGACTGCCCGAAATAAGCCTTTGATTAATGCTCGTATTAGAAAACGAAGATTAGAGTTTTGAAGACAACATATGAACAAAGACATTTCGTTCTGGAAGTATGTTGTTTTTGCGGATGAAAGCAAATTTAATCTTTTCAGGTCTGATGGGAAGTCCTGCGTTTGGAGAAACCCAAACACCGAGCTTCAACCGTGTAATTTGGGGTCTACAGTTAATCACGGCGGGGGTAGTGTGATGGTATGGGGTTGCATGTCCTATTCAGGCGTCAGAAGTTTAACATTTATCGAAGAAAATATGAATAAAGAGATGTATCTGGATCTGCTAAAGGATAATTTAGTACAAAGTGCGGATAAAATGGGCATTAGGGATTCGTTTAGGTTCTACCAAGAAAACGATCCCAAGCATACGTCTGGTATTCTAAAAACTTGGCTTATCTGGAACTGCCCACATGTAGTACAGACACCTGCATAGAGTCCAGATCTCAACGTTATTGAGAATTTGTGGTCAGTGCTGGAAAATAAAATAAGAAATCACAATATTTCTAATGCTTCTGATCTAAAACGGGCACTACAGGAAGAATGGGATAAAATTATTTCCGATTATCAGCAAAACTGGCAGAATCTATGAATTCCCGATTAAAAGCTGTTCTGAATCAAAAGGGATATCCCACTAAGTATTAGCCGTAATCATGAAATCGAAATATTAATGTGTTTATTTTTTTTTGAATACTTTTAATTTAGTGCATCATTTAAGCTGTGACCTCAAAACTGTAACTGAATTATTTTAATTTGCTATATCTTTCTTATGAAGAAACATTTTTTGTAAGTTTTTGTTATTAAATAAAACATGCAATTTAACAATATTAAAAATATAAGATTTTTTTCTGTAATGCAAATACCATAAAATATATTTGATATTTAAATAATTTTTTGGGCTGCATCAAATAAGCTGTGAGTCACTGTACGTAGAAACAAATTAAGAAAAATTTGTGCAAACAAAGAAGCAAAAATTTATAGAAATCGGATAATTTTGCTGTTTTAGGGGTTTTAATAAAGAACAAATATCGTTTTGACAATTTTTAACGACTTTTTGACAACTTTTAAAACGAGGATGACAATTTTTTCCAAAAATGGTGACGATATTTACCCCAATAAACCTTGGAATACTGGTCACAATTCTGTTTGATGAAAAATTCGCCTTACCTATAAATAATAAAAACTTTGCACCAATTCCGTTAATAGCTGACATGGAACAGTGGGTTCAAACGATACAGGATGAGACAGAAAAAGAGATAACAAGATCAAAAATTGCTAACCGAATTTCTAATTATAAAAGAAATTCAAAAAATAACGACAAAGAAAAATACATATTAAGTATATATGAGGAAACCAGAAAATTTATTAGGAAACATGAGGACAAAAATTAGGATAACTACAGCAGACAAAGGAAACAAAACAGTGGTTATTTATAAGGAAGAATATATAAACAAGATGCACAAACTATTAGATGACAAAGCAACATACAAGACGATCCGAGAAGACCCGACGACAAAACTACACAGGATGAATAATAATATAATAATGGATCTATGTAAAAACAATAATATTACAAGAAGTCAGAAGTTAAAACTGACAACCCATGCAGCGGCTGCACCAGAACTCTACGGTCTGCCGAAAATACACAAAGACAACATTCCTCTAAGACCCATTTCTTCATCATTAAAAGTACCATGTTACAATCTAGCCAAATACGTTGGCTCAATATTAAAACAATTAATATCTCCTGCATATAATATTAAGAATTCTATGCAACTCAGAGAGAAATTAACAGAATTGACGCTTGAAATAGATGACATTATTGTATCATTTGACGTGGTGTCACTTTTCACCAATATACCAATGCACCTAGCAATAAAAAACATTTTAGAAAAATGGGAAATTTTAAAGAAAGAAACCACAATACAAAGACCACAATTTTTAAAATTACTGCAATTTTGTTTAGTTGATAATAACTATTTTACGTTTAACGGAAAATTTTACCATCAAACGTATGGTATGCCCATGGGCAACCCCCTCTCACCGACGATTGCCGATATAGTGCTAGATAAACTTTTGGACGACGTAATCGACGAATTAAAAACTAAAAATATAAAAATCAGGTTCATATCCAAATACGTAGACGATATGTTTGCGATTATGACAAAAAGGATGAGGAAATAATAATGAAGACACTAAATACGTATCATAATAAAATTAAATTCACTATTGAAAAGGAACAAAATATTAGAATACCATTTTTGGATATGACGATTATAAGGGACAATGAAAAGCTGTTCACTAATTGGTATTCAAAAGCGACTTCATCGGGAAGAATGACAAATTATCACTCGACACAACCGGAAAAAATGAAAAGAAATACGGCAATGAATTTTATTCAAAAAATAATGCAATTAAGCGACGAAAAGTTTAAGGAAAATAACATTCATTAATATAATAAGAAAAACACTCGCCATGAATAATTATCCCGTTTTTGTAATTAACAATTTATTAGATATAACACTTAACAATAAACACACACAGGGAAAATATTAGTTAGAAAATTGTTGTATTTACCATGATTTTACAATAACAGCATAAATTTGATTAAGATTGCAAAATATTTATTATATTAACAAATCGTTGTTCTCAGTAACTAAAAATTTGAAGTTTCAACTAAATTCATATGTTTGAACTAATCAATTCTATGTTCCTAACCAATTCAGACAAAAATATTTTCTTTTCAAATATTTTGATAGTGGCAACTGCTTCAAAAATGCAAAAAAGCTAGTTTTTCCCAAACAATTAGACACTGCGATTACATGTTTGTTGCAATAATCAAATTTATATTACTAATTTTTACTAATGCTCTACTAAATAATATCTACTGAATCTTAGTTATATTTACCGATTTTAAAATAAGGTTTAAGGTTTGTGATGATTTTTCAGTTGCGTCACCAAATATAAAACATATTTAAATAAATTTTTGAAATTTTTGTTGTCATACCCATAAAATCAAGACCATAGCTAAAAGAAAATAAATTTGTATTAGTTGTCAAAAAAAAAAAAAAAAAATATACAAACATATTCGAAATAAAATTTATTTTAACATATGTATGAGAAGATTTTGTTTTAAGCAGTTACACGTTGTAAATTAACGGCATAAGTTAAAATGGCGGTACATTATATGCAATAAGCGGTCTTATACATGAAATCGACGTAGCAGTAATAGGGGTAATTTTGTTTAAACAAATTTAAATGTATTTAAAATCAATTGTTTTTTTTTTTAAAGAAAAACTTTCAGCCGTAAATTTACCTTTAATAGGGATGCTGTGGCCGATACGTTTCAGTAAAAACATCATGGATCCAAGCAAAAAGAAAAACCTCGACAAAATTAAAGAGTTTTGGTAATTAGTTTTGAAACCTAAAAGAAAGTGTTGTTTAGTAAGTTTAAAGTTCGCTTCTTTGTAGTATGCATTACTATATTATTCCATATGTGTAAGCTATGCATCACTGGGTTACTGAAGGAACAGGGCCCTATTCCACAAAACAACTTATCAACTTTTCACTTTGCACTTATTAAATTCCATTTTTTGGCAAAGTGATGAGTGTTTTTGTTCCACAATATTCTTTGCAAATCTCACTTTGCACTTAGCAAATTTTAGTACTCTTTGCAAAGACTTTGCGTTCTCTCGCAAAGTCTTTGCGTTCTCTTGCAAAGTCTTTGCGCTCTTCTGCAATGTGAATGTGCAAAGTGTTCCACAAAGCATTTAATCATATTTGCATTTCTGTCTTATCACTTTTCACTTTGCATTGCTAATTAGATGTTGTTAAAATGAGCCGCCAAATAAAAATGGAAAAAAAACTTGCAGTGTTAAATGTGATTAAGAAAAAAAAGATATTTTATTTGCTAGTTTTCAAAACAATAAAGTAAGTATTTTTATATAAAATTATTGTAAATATTTAGAACATTTTTAAGTTTACATTTCATTTTGAAGGTTAATAAATTAGATAAACAGGCTGCCTGGGAAGAAGTTTTGGAAAAAGCCCAATCCCTGCAACTGGCGTCGGCCAAAAAAATATGAACCCACGCGAGGGGACAGTTTGTTTGGGCTCTGGAAGAGTCGAACATTGGTAAGTAAAACAATTCATTGCCTACACATAGCAAATAATTATATTTACATCATTTGTTTTTGTTGAAATTTCTATTAATTGTGAATATTGTGCAGTGCTAAGGCTGTTTACATTATAAGATTTTCGGTATGATTTTGATTTCGTAGACATGCAATTTGTATAGGCTAGTTCGCAAAATCGAAACGAAAGCACTCTTTAAAATTAAAGTTTTGTAGTCCCGAAAAATTAATTCGGTCGCTATAATTTCTTGATATAACCGCGTCTTCACTATCGTCGAACAATAACTCACGTCTTAAGCTTCAGTTATGCGAACGTTGCTGTATCCGTAACGGAACGTATCGTAATGTAAGCACGTTGGTGCACTTATAGAACAATTAAAAACGTGCCATATGTTTTTGACATACGTAACCAACACGGCATTCATATACATACATAAATCAAATACAAATATTTTTTAAGCTTGTTGTGTCTAATTTAAAGAAAAATGGATATAGAGGATTTATTTCTTGGTCTAAATTTTTTATATTTGTACAAGAAGTACAAAAAAACACAAAGAAGACGCCGCAATAGAAGATGGAGTGTTCGGCCAATAAACAGGGACTACAAAATAGCCGGTTACAATAAAAAGGTTTTCGTAAATATGAAGAAAAACGATGATGAACAATTTTTTGTTCATACAAGAATGAGTGGAGATGTGTTTGATTTATTGTTGGCTATAGTTCGTGTTAGATTAACGAAACCAAGGCAGAGAATTGGTCCAGAAGAAAGACTGGCAATAACCCTTCTGTAAGTAAAAATTTTCAATAATCAGACAATACAAAATGTAAAGATAATTTTACTATACACAGCTATTTGGGTCATGGATGTTCGTTGCAGTCAATAGCTTGGAGCCACAAGCTAGGAAAATCAACAATCCGTAAAATAGTGCTTGAAACTTGTGAAGTTTTGTGGTCGTTACTGTCACCTTTATATTTAAGTGAGCCAAACACACATCAATACCAGGATATTGAAAAAGATTTTTCTAATATGTGGAATATTCCCAATTGTGTGGGTGCAATAGATGGAAAGCACGTAGCTATTAAGTGCCCGGCAAATTCTGGTTCCATGTACCATAACTACAAAAAATATTTCAGCTTGGTGCTCATGGGAGTATGCGATGCAAAATACACGTTCACATGTGTCAGTGTGGGAAGCTATGGTAGCCAAAGTGATGGAGGTGAGTTTAAAAATGTTTATTTAGCCTTATACATATTTGTAAATGGTTTCAAAATAATTTTTTTTAGGGATATTTCGTTTATCGCCATTTGGAGAATCGGTGATGTCAGGCAAAGTACCTGTGCCACCAAGCAAGCCCTTAAATCCAATATCTGGAGATCCCTTCCCGCACTACTTTGTTGGCGATGCTGCCTTTCCTTTGCGAAGTAATTTAATGCGCCCTTATCCTGGCACAAATCTCGATGAAAAAAAAAGAGTTTTTAATTACAGACTTTCTCGAGCCCGACGAGTCATAGAAAATTGTTTCGGAATACTATGTGCACGTTGGAGAGTTTTATTTACAACTATTGAAATGTCACCGGACAATGTAGATGTTATTGTACTGGCGTGCACAGTACTTCATAATTTCATAATGCTAAACGACCACAAACGATGGTATTGTCCGGAAAATTATGTAGATCGGGAGACTGAAGATGGATCCGTTCAAGAAGGAGAATGGAGAAATCAGTCCAGAATCGGTGGAGGAATGCCCATGCGATCCTTCTCAACAAATATAAGAAGATCTACTCAAACAGCTATGGATTTACGGAACAGGTTGGCGGAGTATTTTTTAAACGAAGGTGCAATTCCATACCAATATCAAATGATTTAAGCAGGGACCCGAAATAACTGTTTTATTTTTTTTTAATATGCAATAGGTTATAGAAAAAATAACTAAAAAAAAATCTGTCCTGTAATAACAATTATAAATCACCGAAAAAAGTGTAGTCCTGCCATAAACGTTATAAAAGATTATTTTTTTTTTTTGGCCTTTGATAAACATCATGAAATATTAATATTTTTTGGGTCTTTCATAGCCACTACAAAATACTTTTATTAATTTTGGTCTTCTATTATCGTTATAAAAGATTTTTTTTTTCCGTCTTCTGTAATCATTATGAATTCTTTTTTTTTTTGATGTCTATGTATTTATTTACCATGCGCCAAAAAAACTTTTTGGTTACTCATAATGATTATAGAAGACAGAAAAAAAATGATTTCATAATGGTTACAGAAAACCACAAAAAATAGAAATATTTTATAATGGCAATAGAATACCAAAAATAATAAAAGTATATTATAATGGTTATGGAAGACCAAAATAAATAAAAATCTTTGTTAATGGTTATGGAAGACCATAACAAAACAAAAAAACAATATGGTTATCGAAGACCAAAAAATAATTGGTTATTTGTAACTGTTATCCAGAAAACAGTTTTTAAAAATTCTTAAAAAATTATTATTTCAGGATTTTTTTCCATATTGGTTATAACAGTTACATCCCTGGGTTTAAGGCCTTATTCATAAAAAATATTCATGGTTATAACTGGTTTATGAACCGAATTTTCTATGAAAATTCGTTTAATAAACCCTTTTATAAATCAGAAATATTTTTATGAATATGGGGGATAGTATCAGCTTTGCCATTTGTCAAGTTTGTTCTTATTTGCAAGTTTTTTGTGATGCATAATATGTTTACATTTATAAAGGTTCGATTAATTGGATGAAAATATTAAGTGATGTTTTTATACAAATGCAACGCCGCCCGACCTTAACAATGTAAAATAGCAAATATTATTTAGTAATATACATATTATGTATAAATATATTTGCTATTTCACATCGGTAAGGTTACTTTTTTAAATATCTATTAATTTGAATTTTATTTTATGTTTTTCTTTTAATATAAGTATTTAGTTTCTTTAAGCAAATTTTTTTGTTAAAAAAAAAAAAAATGTTTTTTGTATTTTTAAATAAAATGAATTCCAAATACATTTTTATTTTTTCATAAATGTTTTTTTATTTTTATTTAATTCATTTATTTTTATTTTAATTCATTTATTTTTATTTTAATTCATTTATTTTTATTTTAATTCATTTATTTTATTTTAATAAAAAATGAACAACAAACGAAACAAGTTAAATAAATTAAGCAAAAAGGAGAAACAAAAAGAATCCATAGATGCTTTAAAATAATTGAGATCAAAATACTTATTGAAGATTTTAAAATTATAAATTAAATCTAAAAATTAAAGGAAAGGCAAATAAATGGAAATATTACCACAAGAAATTCTTGCCCAATTGAACAAATACAAAATGTATATAAAAACGGTTTAAAATGATAAAATATAATAATTAATCAAATGTTTTACTTTTAAATTAAAACCAAAAGTTTATTTTTCGATCTTTTATCATAAATTATGATGTAAGCAAGATTATTCAAGTTCAAGATCATTTGTTTTTTGTTAAACAAAAAACCGTGCAATGTTTATTTATTACTCAAAAAAGCTTTTGTCCGCTTACTTAAAGCAGACTTTATCTACTTACAGGTCCTTACATGTTTCATTCGCGTCACCGAAAATCGTCAGAGAACCAATGTAGAAGGGGTAGAATATTTTTACCCAAATTTTGATGGAAAAAGATCAACGCTTTACCCGTATTGTTCTTTTCTACCTGGTTCTCTGATGATTTTCGGTGACACGAAATGAAACATGTAAGGACCTGTAAGTAGATAAAGTCTGCTTTAAGTAAGCGGACAAAAGCTTTTTTGAATAATAAATAAACATTGCACGGTTTTTTGTTTAACAAAAAACAAATGATCTTGAACTTGAATAATCTTGCTCACATCATAATAATTAATAATAATATAATAACTGTTCATTCATCGGGCTGTAGTTTTAATTCCATCACCAATGAAGTTACTTTTTGCATAGCTCTTATTTGCTTCGCTTGAGTCATGCTAGCAATAGTCGCCACTATCATTTTCCCGAACCCATGCAGGGCGTCATTCTCCACTTCTTTCTCTTTCTGTACTTTGCTTTCACAAAGTACCTTAAATGCAACAAGTGCTTCTGAAAATCCACTATCCTCATCTTTTTCTTCAAGACGTCTTCTTTTGGGCTTAGCGGCCGTAACTGGGGATGGCAATATCGGTGTCAATGAACTTTCAGGAAGTGGAGATGGTATCGATAGTGGCGACTCCAAAGAGGTTGGTGATGGCTGCGATTCATCCAAACTTATTGCCTCTTCCATAATATTGGAGGAAAATCGCATTCTGCAAAAATAAAAAGTTAAACCCTACAACGTTTAAAATATTTTAATTTAATTTTACTTTCTTGGAACTATGTGTGGCGCTATAAATTCCATGGCCTGCATTAGAGGCCATTGAGACTTGTTGTTGTAACCACTGCCAGACGGCACATTGTCTTGCCTTTTTTCTCTTGCATACCTATCCCGCAGGCAAGACCATCTCTTTATACACATATCTTCTACAAAAGAATAATTTTTACATATGTATATAAATAATTATCTAATTTCCCAAGAGTTGTTTTATACTTACCAGGAATCTGCATCTCTGCAGAAATTTGTCTCCATACGTTTTTCTTTTTTTCAGCTAACTTAAATGCTGGGCAGAATTTATTATATATGCATTCATTTCCCTGCACAAATAGAATGAGATGTTCATCATCCATTTTTATATATTTGGTTTTAAATTTTTTAAAATCACTTTAATTTAATTATTTAAAAAAAAATATTTTTTTATTAAAAGCAAACAGCTGTTTACAACACAGTGATTGATATTCATAATGTTCAAATGATGCAGAAAAAGTACCAAGTGCAGAAAAAGTACCAAGTGATTTAAATATTATTAAAACAGTATTTTGTATGTGTATATAAACATAATAATTAAATAATTGATATTTTATGTATTTTAACATATACATCAGTGCTGCCGCTAGAGAAAAATTGAGTGAAGTAGATTTTGGAAAAAAGTGGAGTAGATTGAATAAAATTGAAGTAGTATACATTTTTAAAAACAAAACAATATAATTCATTTTATTTAATAAAAAAACAAAAATATGACATTTCATTTTAAATATAGATACATATAATAAAATAAACATACAAATAATAATATAAATCACATTTCGTTACTATGATAAGTACATATATGTATACAAATATGTTAAAATAATTTTAAATTTTAATTAGTCTTAATTTTTTGGTATTTATTTATGATTTCTTTGGGTGGAACCCAGTTTTCAAATTCAAATTCTGACATTATTTCTTTAATTAGAAGTATAGAACTCACTGTTTCTACGTTAAGACAATTTCGGATAGCCGTTTTATTTAATTTCATTTGGGAGAATACACGCTCCGTGGAAGCACTGCTATTTTGTGCAGGTAGCTCCTTTTGGAAATAGCTAAAAAAGAAAGTTGAATTTTAAGTTATTCTTTCACATTACAAATTGAAACGCACCATGCAGAAATACTTGTTTGCAAAGTTAGATTAAAATAAACATACATACCTACTTATTAACCTGTTCTTCGTCGGTGAGCGTATTCCTTTGCTAAAGATATTAAAGAATTTATAATTAATAATATATTTATATTTTTTATGGAAATTATTGCACTACTTACCGATTCATCTTGCACATCACATGTCCGTACGCAGAGATACAAGTCGAGTGGCTCAAAGTCGATGCGCCGCCGCCGCCGACTGTTTTTTGAGGAGCCGAGCCGCCGCCAAAGCAAGCGGCTAGTTTCGGCTTATATTTGTTAGCTGAACAAACCAGCTGAGCCGATATTTTTTTTAATTTTTTTTCAATTTTTACAAACAAAGTGCAATTGAATTACGTTGAATTTAATTTTAGGTACAGAATTATTAGTAAAACTAAAAAAAAGTTTTTTTTTTGTATTTTTCAAAACTGTAAACACGATGGCATCATTGTAAGTATATTTTAGTACGATGGTAACAGTGAGAATATGCAACTCTGTGGCGTTGCATATAACTCTGTTGTTTCTTCGAAAACTTTACTTGCGAGTTCACTTACATATGTTTGTTTTTCTTAAAATATGGAACAGAAAACCATAAATATGCTCTTTTAAAAGAAAATTGGAGTTAAAAAAGTGGCTAAAGAAGTAGTTTGCGGTAAATGATTTTTTAAATAATTAAATCGGCTACAGTCGACTTTGAGCCGCCGCCGGTCATTTTTTGATTAGCCGCCGCCGCCGACATTTTTGAGTCGACTTGTATCTCTGTCCGTACGTTATTAACTCACAACAATTTGACAGTTCACGCAATGACACTTTTACAAAGCAAAAATAAAGGGTTGCCATACCAGCGATGAAAAATAGCGTTTGCATATGTTCAGTGATTAAAACCACTATTTTCATCGTAATTAAGGGAATAGGAAAAACAATTAGGTAATATAGGGAAAAAATTTTAAAATTTGAAGCCGAACAAAAAGTGAAGCAGATTTTTGGAAGAAGGAGTGACGAAGTAAATTTTGTGAAAATGAAGCAAAATACTTCGATTGAAGTAGTAGCGGCAGCACTGATATACATTCACATGTACATACCCAGCGAAAAAAGATGTAGTAAAATCATCACATATACGGATTCAGATGTAGTGCAAATTGAGGTGAAACACGCATGTTTTTAACATGGGGTTGTCATAGGACGGAGGTAATGCAAATTCCTTAAACTTCACTTTATTAAAAGTACTATGTGTAAGGTTATGAAAGATTGTATTTTTGCATGTTCTTTTTCATAGAACTTAATTTGTTATTTTTATTAAGGTATGATGTCAAGTCACATCTTTTTTACTGAGTGATAATATGTATCTTTAGGAGTGCTTAAAATGTTATAATTAAAAAAAAAAACTTTAAAACAGCATTCTAGCTTTAAAAACAAAGCGAAATAATAGTTTTTCGTTCAACTGAAAAGAAAGAAAACTATTGTTAAGTTTGATATTTTGTAATCATTGTTTTTTAAATTTAAAGGTCAGAAAACACAAATTCAAAGCGACATCTAGATTAAAGAAAATAGTTGTTAAAAGACACAAACTTCCGGTTCCATTCGAGTATGTTAAATACCAAATTGTAACAATCGTGGCATTTCTACTAGTGAGCCTTGTATATGATGACATTATATGCTAAGTTTAGGAACTGATCTAAAAGACCAGCTTATATCAGAAAAATCAGTAGTAGTAGCTAATTTGTGTGCAATGAAAATGTTGTTTATTTGGAACTACTTCGCATTATTTTTGCTGGGTACATATATTATTTTGTAAATGTGCATTCACAAAACAAGGTTTTGATACCTTTTTATATATTTCACATTTCTATTGTATGTGTATGTGTTTATTTATATATACATATATATACATATATGGAAATATGATGTATTATAAGTTATTATAAGATATTATTACTAAAAAAAAGTACCAAAAAAGGGCAAAAATACCCGCATTTAATTTAACACAAAAGCAGGCCATCACTGCTTTACAAATGTCACGTAACAACGTAATAAAATTCTATTTATACAGAATGTTACATTACAATACGTTACAACTACGGTTCATTAAATTTCGGTAAGCGTTTGCATTGCTTTTCGTATATCAAAAACGAACAGCTGATTCATACAGTACAGATACGTTACAGCAACGTTCGCATAACTGAGCCTTTAACATTTTGAAAGCTTCACTAGTTATAACAATATGAATTTGTAAAGCGATCGTTTACCTTGCAAATTTTTGACAAACTTATCAAAATTTGCTTTGCAAAAATAGAATTTACAGTTTTTGTGGAACGAAACAGCATAATTATTTGAAATTCTTTGCAAATTACACTTTTCAATATTAACTTTGCACTTTCGCATAAGAGAACGTACGTGGAACAGAAATTTTAAATAGAATAGAAAAATTGCAAAAACTTTGCAAATTACACTTATCAATTTCAACTTATCACTTATCAAATTTCATAGTTCTGAGAAACAGTAAGTTTTGCAAATTGACGAAAAATTTGATAAGTGCAAAGTGAAAAGTTGATAAGTTGTTTTGTGGAATAGGGCCCAGGTATACACTTTTTAACCACCTATTATTTGAACTAAACCTTTAATTCCTCTCTCATTAATTTTCATAAAGCCTGTTGTTTTTCTCGTGGTCTATGGTGATACCCTTGCAGAGTATGTTTACCATAATGGATGGAGCCTATATCTAAGTTATGCGGTTATTTTGTAAAAGAAGCAAGTTTTATGAGGTTTTTTTTTAATTATAACCAATTTTGTTAAGGCATACGTGTATATAAAATCACAAACGTTTTGGAAAGATTTGTAAAAATCGGACTAGAAACCTAAATTGTTAGGGCAGCTTAAACATTATGTATTATTCTTAGTTTTGTTAAAATTATCGAACTTTCAGATGCTTTAGAACGCGCACCACACCGACCTAAGAAAAAACTTACTACAGCATATACATAAGTATGTATATCACAGAACGTTGAAATGTGCTTACTTTCAATAATATCCAAACATATTCATTACAAACGACTAAAATATAATTGAAATTTTTGGAATGACTCATATAAAACTTTAACTGTTAAAATATCTTTAACCGAGTAAGTTTTATATTATTTCAAAGTTTCAACTTTGGTTGATAATATTTCCACTAAAGGGCCCTTTAAAAAGATTACATACTACATGTTTTAATGAATCCCATTAAAATGTATTTCTTAGTAAACTTGCAGATTCGTACGCTATTTTTTCAGGGAAATCTCTGAAATTATGCGTTATAAAAAGAAAAACACTTTAAGGAATTTTTTTAACATGTAAATGCTATTAGACTTTAGTTATATATCTGTAATACCTTATCTTATATCTTCTAATTTCTACTTTTTCTAAATTTTATTTACTTATTTCAAGTTTTCCTCAAATAAAATATTAAAAAAATTATTATAATTGAATGGAAACGGTGTATTATTTTAATTAATTTGATAGGTTCTACAAAATAATTTCGACTGGTCCAACAATCAAAATTTTCTGATTCGGTAGGTACGGTTAAAAGTTTCAGCTAGTCTAATAGAAATTCAGTTTCAGCTAGTCTAATAGAAATTAACGGAGAGCAAAACTCTAAAAAAACAGATCAACAATGACAAAATTACAATTGCCCACAAATCAAATCAAACACTCAGGCATCTGTTTACAAGCAAAAAATCAAAAATTGACAAATTAAAAACTAATAATGTAGTATATCAGATCACATGTAGCGGCAATGAAAATGAACAGTGCAACAAGGTATATATTGGAACTACAAAAAGAATGTTAGGTGTAAGAATTGCAGAACATGAATCCGACGTAAACAAAAACAAGGAAAACACAGCTTTATCTCAACATATAAAAGAGAGTAAACATATCGCAAATTTTAATAATGTA
The DNA here is from genome assembly GCA_021234595.1 of Delia radicum. Taxonomy (NCBI): domain Eukaryota; kingdom Metazoa; phylum Arthropoda; class Insecta; order Diptera; family Anthomyiidae; genus Delia; species Delia radicum. Next base: position 31,512,550 of record CM037852.1, on the reverse strand, counting down.
AGAATATTAGATAGGGAAAAAAATGAGCAAAAGCGCTACACGATAGAGAGTCTTCGAATTCAACAAAAAATACGAACAACATTAAACACAAAAGAAGATCAGGATAATATTAAGCTGCAATACTCTATAGCATTAGTCTAATACAAACATTCTGTGATACTAGTCGTTAGGTTAAACTGTGATTTATTTTAGTTGTTATTATTTATTAAATTTATTAAATTTTGTGTCGTGATGTCCAGTTTTTATTTAAATTTGAGGAATACTTGACAATGTCAATAAAATCGTAAGTTAATCTGTGATACTAGTATTTAAGTTTATAATATTAAATTAATGTGATGTTATTGTATATTTTTTGTCGCTAGAAATTAATAAAGTTCACACTCCAGAAGAAGTTGAAATACCGTCAACGAAACGTCGAGTGAAAAGGATGTAATAATTTGAGTTTTATTTTCATCTTAATATTTAATTGACCATAATTAGCCCGTAAAAATAAAATCTAAGAAAAAACTGATAGTTTTTCGAAAACTAACAGTTGCTCATATTGGAAAACAATACGAATGAATTATTAAAAAGAAGATAACAAAATATTTCTGCCCCATCTCGATCAGTTCCTAGATCTGAAATAAGAAGTTCTACACATGAAGATACAAAAATATGAGTTCTATCAATTTTACAGAAAGCTCAAATTTTGAAAATTAGCCCGACTCGTCAATCGAAATAAGAGTGTAGTAAAGGATACGAACGAATCTCTGTTGGTTTAAATATAGAAGCAAGCATTAATGTTTTAAAAGATCAGTTAAAGACCCCGGTTTGCGTCGGTAATGGGGACTGCAGAAATGAGACGCAAATCGAAACACAATTTGCCATACATTTGTACTGATTTAAATTAAATTGGTTCCATCACTCTTTATTTTAGCTGAAAAAAAAATATTTTTCAATAAATAAAAAAAAGTTTTTTCTATAAAAAAATATAACTTTTTATTTTTTTGGAAAACTAGTTTTTGTTTTAAATAAAAATGCATAAGAGAAACATAACATAAAAATATTCAAATTTGAAATTTAATAAGGAATTCATCGTGTAAAAGTCTAATTCGATGCGTTCATTTTTCTATTCTAAACTTGTGCCATATAAATCGATTACCATCTCTACAGTTTTCATTTGACAATCTTGCTGATTTTTTTTTGTATAAAATGATCTAAAGTTTGTTGGATTGTAAGAGCTTTTTTCTAAATATATTTCCTTGTAAAAATTAACAGCGTCGTCAACAGTTTCTCAACACTTTTAAAATGCGATCTTCGTCCAGATCATTATTTTGAAAACTATGCATTGCTTGCGACATCAACTGCATCGCTTTAGTGATATTTGCAGTGGTAAGCTTTTTGTGTTCTGTTTAACATTGTTTGTGTTAAAAAAAAAGGCTGAATTTCAGTTTATGGGGGACACCCCTAGAGAAAAAATCTGAATATGCCATCCCCTTCAGAATGTTCCCAGGAGTACGAAAATCATAATGAATAAGGGGGCTCACGCCCCCTATGGGCGTGGCAGTCGAAAAACGACCCGGCCCACCTACGTAGACAATATGGGTATCAAATGAAAGCTAATGTCTTCACGATTCCAAAAATAGCCATAGTTGCCAGATCGGGCGGTTTTTGCAGCCGATACGACCATTTTTGTTAAATAGGGGCGGGGGTGAAAAACGACCCATGCCACCTACTTAGGCAATATTGGTATCAAATGAAAGGAAATGTCTTCACGATTCCAAAAATACCCGTAGTTGCCAGATCGTCCAGAATTTGAGGAAGATATGTTAATTTTTATAAAATGGTGGAAGGACTTTTTTTGTTTATTTCTTTTTAGCTCGGCCAGAGGCCGAGCACTCGAGATCCCCGCCGTCTAGAATTAAGACATACTGGAGTTAAAAACCCCTAAGCCCGGCCGTAGGCCGGTCACGCAGAAAAACTTTACTAAGCGAAGCCAGTATAACAAATTTTCATTAACCAATCAGAAGCTTTCAAGAGTTTTCCTCGTTTCTTAATTTTGTACTTATCCTCATTTATGATTTGACTCTTGACACGAGAACATCACTAAATATGGATTGCGTTACTGCCTTTGACATTCACGACTATATATATAAAATATAATATATAATATAATATAATATAATATATATATATATATATATATATATATATAATATAATATATAATATAATATATAATATAATATATAATATATAAAATATATAAAATATAAGCAAAAAAAAAGGAAAAAAAAAATTTCCCCCACCCCAAATTTTGCCAAAATGGCCATATCGGCTACAAAAATCGCCCGATCTGGCAACTACGGCTATTTTTGGAATCGTGAAGACATTAGCTTTCATTTGATACCCATATTGTCTACGTAGGTGGGCCGGGTCGTTTTTCGACTGCCACGCCCATAAGGGGCGTGAGCCCCCTTATTCATTATGATTTTCGCACTCCTGGGGTCATTTAAGGGGGCGTGGCATTTTTTTTTTTTTTTCCAGGGGTGTCCCCCATAAACTGAAATTTTGCCAAAAAAAAAATCGGGTTTCGACAAACATTTTAATATTAACGACGCTAATCGAAACATTTTCGACCCAGTTTCGAAGCCATGCGACGCAAACTGAAAGCCATGCGACGCAAACTGAAACTTCGGAGTCACAGAAAACTTTTAAAAGACGCACCTTCGAAACAACTCAAATCGCACCGCCGCAAACCGGGGTATTAGTGTACATTTTCTGTAATTGTGCCACGCAGCTTCAGCAAAAGTAAAAAACATTTTTGTAAAATCTTGCAATGCAAGCTATCAAGGCATTTATTTTTAAAACACGAACCTGAGAAGGAAGTTAAAAGAGCATTTAGTTTGCCAAACAAACTGCATAGAGCGCTTACAAATTAGGGCTGAATTAAGAAAACAAGGAGACTTTCTGCATAACGCAGAGTACCTTAATAGTGGAGTTCAAATTACTAAAAGACAACTGCAACCAACATCTAAAATTGATGTAAGCGACTATGCGTACCGGAAAATCTGCAAGGTTTTCTCAAAAAAAAAATTGATACCTATTCATCTAAAAAGTAAGCAAATAATAAATCAAATGAGAAGACACAATCTGATTATTGGTAAAAGATTTAGACAATTTGTTCAACCTGCTGCTAATGACATGGTTAAGACAGAGTAATATGTAAGATGAAGAGACAAAAGCTATTCAATATGATAAACTTATTATTATTAAGTACGCTAACAAACTTTAGGAAAAATATTCATTAGTTCATCAGCACGATATGAGATATCGTGCACATAGGAAATATCTTCAACTATTTAAAATTAAAGTTATTAAACAAAAATTTAAATTATACGCGTATGCAGTCGGCATTTCAGTGCCCATTGCATGGGAGTTCGGAAGCTACGAAAAGGAAATGTACCAACTTTATTTGGTGGTAAGTATTTTTTATTTATTATAAAAAAACTACATAATTGTAATAATTGTTTTTCTTTTTAATTACAGCTGCTCGTGAAAACATAATAATACCAACGGCAACGAGTAAAATAACTTGTTCGGTGAAAGATTGTGTCAGTCTATCGACATTGCGCACATTCCCCTTTTCAAAATCAGCAAACATGCGGAATTATTGGAAAGTACGATGAGGTCTTTAAAATGAGCAAATGAAAAACTTATATGCCTGCGATAACCATTTTGCTGGTAGTTGTATGGGAAAAAGGAATTTAAAAAAGGGAGTATTCCCAACAAGGAATCTTCCCTTAGCCCAAGTGGATGATGATCTGCAACCGTTTCACAGCGAAGCAGCTAAAGAGTATACACTACACAGAGAATGGAAGAAGACGACTTCTCGATAAGAGGAGATCCGGCGATCTTGTGCAGTAAATGAGGATGAATATATGCTTCCGATGCATGAGCCATGCAAATGTGGATGGGAGGAGAGATTCGCCAGGGAACAGAAACTACATCAACAAAAGATTTCAATGATGACCTGCAAAATCTCGAAACTTACCGCAGAAATAACCCAGTTAAGGGCAAGCCACATTATTAAAAACAATATGCATAAAAAGTCTAAAAATATTGTTCAAAAATGACTCTGAAGTTCTAATTACTAAAAGACAACAGCAACCAACATCTAAAAATGATGTAAGTGACTATGCGTGCTGGAAAATCTGCAAAGTTTTCTCAAAAAAAATCGACACGTATTCATCTAAAAAAGTGAGGAAATAATAAATGAAATGAGAAGAAACAATCTGATTATTGGTTAAATGTTTAGACAATTTGTTCAACCTGCTGCTAATGACATGGTCAAAACAGAGTAATACGTAAGATGAAGAGACGAAAGCTATTCAGATAAACTTATTATTATTAAGTACGCTAACAAGCTTTAGGAAAAATATTCATTAGTTGATCAGCATGATATGAGATATCGTGCACATAGGAGATATCTTCAACGATTTAAAATTAAAGTTATTGAACAAAAATTTAAATTATAAAAAAAAATTTTCAAACCACAACTATTCGACACTTGTGTTTCATTTCTTAAAATTTGGGATATTAGTATAGATGTGTTTTAAAACTCCAGCTGTTGTCTAATAAACACTTAATCGAGGGAAGAGCAAAAGGACTTTCCAAGGCTTATAAATAAGAAATAGTAGACATTAAGACACTATAATCGTTTTTAAGAGGCGATGTACAACATGAACAAATTGTCTAACAAAATCAGCGAAAAAGTATGTATGTATATCTAATTCTACTTTTACTACATCAAAAATAAATCCAAAGTTAATTTAAAGTGATGCTGTGTTTATGTTTTACCAACAAGATGTTGAGTAAAATATAGACGCAGCGTATGCAAAATTAACAAAAAACTACAACCAAAAAGTAGTACTTTATACTACAACCAAAAGTAGTACTTTATACTACAACCAAAAAGTAGTACTTTATACTACAACCAAAAAGTAGTAATTTTTTTTGCTTAGCAGTTCTTTTTGCAAGGTTTATTGCTCTTATTCTTGTAATCTGAGCAGCACATTTCCATCTACATTTGTTCTTTAATAGAACCATCGTTAGATGTTGTAAAATTATTAATCGATGTTCGAAACATGGATCGTTCGTGTTATATATATTTGGGTAGTTTTTTACGGTTAACTTTATTACTTTTTTTCATAATTTTCTTTTTATACCCAATCGATGTGGCGTTTTATCAAACACTTGATGAATTATTTGTATATGGTCACTTGCTGCCAGATAAAATTCATTGGAAGGGTTTTTTAATAACAACTTCCCTGCCTTATAGTTCTTTAAAGCTATAAAAGAATCGCTTTTTTGAACTACATCGGAAGTGCTCACTATCGCATCTTCGCATTTTTCACATTTAATTTTTTTTTTCTTAACTTTAATGCAACCCCATATCCAATGTAATAGCTATTGGCTACGAACTCTGCTGTCATGTTTTCTTCGATTAATATTAGTAGCTTTTGCCATATAATTCTCATAATCTTCATTGGAGGAATCGTCGGAGGAATCATCTGAATATTCATGTGAAGATACATCTTTCATACCGACATCATCGTCTTGGATTTCAGCTTCATCTGAAGACATTTCGTTATCAGCTGCTATATTATCTGTTATATAATTTTGATTATTGCCGATGTTCCTTCTTTTTTCATCAGCATTTCTCAATGTTGGTATAAAGTCAAACTGAACTGTGTACTTCACATCATTATCATCTTCACAGTTGCACTTTATTTTAATATTTCTGATTATTTTGAATGATAAAATACGAGCTGTCAGATACTGCATTTCTCTAACAGATTAATTGGTGCTGTTTCCCATGCGTGATCGTATAACACTAAATAAAATTTCGAGTGCATCTTGATTAATGCGACCTGGATATAAACATGACATTATCATGCGTTTGGAATGTTCTTTGGCACATTTCCATTAAGGCGTCGATATATTTAATTAGGTTCTTTAGACTAATTGAATATGATTGGGGTGGTAAGGACACAGTTTCCAAAAAATCTCTGAATTCTTTCAATTTTTGCATCTGTCCGTTATCACGGGTAATAGCTACCGTGTCTGGATTTATATCTGTTAGTAGTTTTGCATTGATAAGGTCAAAACCTTTGTCCGGATTTTCAAAAATTATTGCGGTAGCAAGAGCATTTTCAATATTTTTGGCATCCTTCAACCACTTTTCTTTCAGGCAACATCTAATGGCAGCTGCAACTGTTCGACTCATTGCCTGAATAGCGAGATATACTCGCATTTTTTCGAATTGTTGGGGGCATACATGCTCATATTTTATTTTCGGCAACAAGTGGGCACCATTGGACTTTTGGTCAATATCAAATACATCCAATAATACCGATCAACTCACTGTTCCGTCCAATGTTGTTACATTTCTTTGTAGCAAGTTATTCCGAATGCCCTTATACATATGAGGATAGTCGTGCAATAAATATACTTCTATTCCATCAATGATGCAGAAATTGTTGTCTTCGTATTGCTTTAGGCTTTTGTAAGCGAGGATATTATTTGCTCCTTGGTCAGAAACAAGACACGTTACGTTAAGAGCGCAAGTGCGTATATCTCTGACATTTTCAATAACAAGCTCCGCCAATTTATTGCGTTGTATTGCATTTTTGGTGCAATAAAAAGTAAATGACATTTTCCATGGTTTTTACATTCCTTTTATTATAAAGAAATTGTATTTTGTTGCGAGCTCCACGGTTCTAATGCCATTTCCATAGTCTTCAAAGCCAACGACTCCATCATGTGTATCATTATATTGGAGCTCTCTGCGCCCGCACATTTCATCCATCATCAAGACGCACTCTTTTCCAAGAGGACCCATTTGGTTTCCCAGGGATGTATCAAGTTTCATTACATCAGCATTTAATCCCGGATGTACACATTTTACGGGAGTCCACCGATATAATGTTGACGGATCGGGCAGATTAAAATGCAACGAATCACGCATGTAGCTATATGCTTTAGTGGATATGTAATATATGTTTAATAATACATTTTTAATATTCTCAGTATATTGAGTTCTATTTTTTTTTACATATTACGGCAGCAAATTCTATTTCCTCACTATCAACACCATCTTTAATTGGATTAGAATTCAAGTACATATTTGTTAAACGTACTTCATATGTTTCTCTGTCTTATCATACTGATGAATTTTTTTGTAAAGCAACTTTTTTTCTTCATTCCACAATTCTTCTTTTTTATGTATTTCACGCATTCTCTACATTCTTCTTCATATACGTCATTACAAATATCATTATTCCAATAAAACAGAGTAGGAAACGAATTTTCCTTTAAATTTGTTTTATAAAAATCTTGCGGTAAAAAGTGGTTCTTGCAAGCAAAAAGATTTTTTAGATGAAAGTTTTCTTGTTCCACTTTACAGAGAATTTTCCAGTTGTTTCTTTTTTCTTCATCGTTGGGGAAAGAAAACAACTTGTGTGTTTCACTGGTGGAATTGCACCCTTTCACGTGACACTTACGTGCATGTTTTTTATTTATTGGGTATTCAGAGACAGTTGATTGGTGAACCGCGATTTCGTTGTGACCTATTGAAAATAAATTAATAAAATTAATTAAAAATTCCTATCTTATCCTATAACCTATCTACGACAACATATTGAACATACTACTTTCACTTTTCCTATCAAGCAAAATATTCCAAAATAAAAGATAAAGATAATTTTTACCATTACACTATTGTGCATATCGTGGTGAGACGTCAAAAATGTTATAGCCCTATTGAAGAACTATAATATGTAAATTGAAACGGTAGCTGGTACATTGCTTTATCTTTTTAAAATATAAGAAAAAATTTAGGTTTTTGTTGTTTTTTAAACATAAAGTGAAATATAAAATATTTATATTAACTCGATTAATCGACCAAAATTTTTCAAGTTATTCGTTAGTTGAAATTGGCCATTTTAATTTACTCGAACAATTGTTTGATTCATATATGGTTTTTATTTAAATTTTAGAAATTATAATAGATATCGTTGCAGTTGAACTAAAATTTTGCATTTTATTTTAGTTTAATCAAAATTAGTTCTTAACAAAAATCTTGTCTCACATATGTACATTAGGGTGATAACTTTTTTTGGACAACATTCTCCCCAGGGGTTTTCTAATGGCAAATATTGTATTAATGATAAAAAAACTATTTCCGTTCAATTTGGTAAAAAAAACCTTGCGCACCGACAGCGATTTCTAAAATGCCTTTGATATATTTTTTTTAAATTTTTTTTAATAACAATTTTTTTAAAATATGGTTTATACATACATATGTAAGTATGTAAACAAATAATAACAATAAATGATTAAAAGTAGGTATTGTAAGATATAAACTTCAGATTCAAAGTATGGAATTGTAGATGGTGTAGGTACCCAATGTCTGAGGAAACACTCGTGGGCTTTCGAAAAATTTATTAATGACTTGTTTAGCCGTTCAAAATCATTTTCGTGGAAACAGTGGTCCGAAAACCAGATTTGAAACCATGCATCACAAATTAAATCACATATAGGTTGTAAAAGTTTTTGGTAACTGGGAACAAGAATAAATGCTAAAATGGCAAATATTGCTCTCGAATTCCACCTTGCATTACTAACCGATGGTAACGTTTTAAAATTTATAAATGGGAATATTCCGTTGGTTATAAAATATTTATATGAAAGGCAAAGTTCATACAAAAACTGCATGTCATCTCTCCACTTAATTTTTTTGAATTCAAGTGCAACTTCACTTTGTTTATAAGACGCCTTTAGATTTTCGTAATTATTTAATAAATCTGTAATGAACGGGTACGCAATGTTTGGAGATGAAGTTTTTCCATCCAGTAACTCATCCATTACATGCCTTAATACCAAATCAAGGACATGGTGCTGGCATCCGATGTATTGTGAAGGAGGCAATGCCATATGTATGAAATGTTTTTGAAGCAAAGTTACAACTCCATTTTTTACGCCAGTATTTACACTCGTAGTGTCACATATTATCATTCTGATAGACGCCCATAAATCAAATTTATTTAAAATGTCCCTGATGCCGTTAAATATTGTAAGTGATTTTCCATTATGAAGCACTAAAACTGCTAACTTTATCTCTGTCTGTTCATTTTTAATTATCACTACTTGAATTTCTTTTCCTCCAATTTTCTTGCCGTCAAAATGAAGGCACCAGTCTTGCTCTTTTAATGTTTTTATATACAACTGTTCTTTTTGCTCAGATGATTTTATTGCAGCCTTATAAATTCCAACCTGTGATGGCGTATGTATAGCTATTCCACACTTAGCCAAATTTTGACATATTTTCGATGCTGTATGTGTACTAACTTTTACATCAGTAACTAAGTTTACAGCTGGTTTTATTGACATCTTAGTTGGCCTATGTCTTCCTGTTGGCGTGTAACTATAGTCAGTTTCATCATCAGCATGTTGGTCACTATGAAATACTGACAAAGACTCTGAATCAGAGGATATTTCTTCAATTACCTTTGATTCAATTTTTAAATCATTTGCGTTAGTTGTAATATGAAATTGTTTGTCAAATGTAATTCCTTTAGGACGTTTTATCATCTTCTTATAATATTTAATTAAGATCTCAACTTTATGTTTCACGCGATCACAACGAATTGCCTTTAGTTTAAGCTTCTGGCATAGATTTAATAGCTCATCAGAAATAATAACATACCTTTTTGCTTTACACTTTTCAAAATTGAACAACGCATTAAATCTTCCTATAATATCATCTTCCTTTGGCATTTTGTTTAATTCATGTAATGGTATATAAACGACAGGTATATCTCTACAGTTTTTAACATCATGAAATTTAGTAAAGTTTTTGGTCCAAATCTTGGAATTTTTTTCAACACTTATTTTGCTTTTCTTATAATTCATTTTTACCAAACCGATTTAATTTTTTGTTTTTAAATTACAACCAATATATGAAAATGACAAGAATTGCCATGAATTTTTATTTAAAAAAAAAAAACAGATTTTTTTTATATAAAAAACTGCAAAAAAAATAACGGAAATTAAAAGCAAATTTGAAAGAAAACTATTCCATTGACTCGAAAACGGACTTTACTATTGAAATCAGCATGCCTTAATTATATAGATGTGATGGTCAGGCGTTGAGGCATCAAAAAAAGTTTTTTTTTTTAACTTTGTTTGATTCAAAACTTTAACGCGTTTGGTGCGGAACCTTTTTTAACGATACCGAAAAACTAAAAACGCAGTTCTTAATATTTGTCCATGCCCTACACAATTATGTCTGGGGAGATTTGATATTTGCAAAAAATGCAAAAAGTTATCACCCTAATGTACATTCCACAGAAAAAACTCCATGCAAAACAAATAATTTTTACAGTGGTTATTATTTGAAACCCACTTTATCGAAGTTGAACACTTTTCGCGAAATTCTGAAGTTTATAATTTGTTCTTATTTATTTCTTATTATTTTAAATTTTTTAACTATTATTTTTTCGATTTCAAATCCTTTTTCTTTTTATTTCAGCATCAAACACATTTGACGTAGTCCCAGATTGCATACCCAAGAATATTTGAATATTATTAATATTCAAACATTCTTGGTTTTGGTGCCGGTTGATGTTTTGGTGCCGGTTGATGTTTTGCTGTTTTCATCTTTCCGGGTTTTCCTTTTTTGGTTCTTCCACTTTTTCAACTCAACAAGGCCTTTGCAACAATGCGGGCAGTCGGTGGATTTCCGTGGAGCATATAAATATATAAAAAATAATGAAAAAAATATAATAAAAAAAAACTATAATACAAAAAAAATAAGAGTTTATTAAACTTACCATTAATTTCGATTTCGTCTCTACACTAGCCGCGTTGATTGCAAAATGGTTGAAAGTGACGCCTAAAACTTTTAATGTTGCCACTTTACCAATATACAAAAACTTGGTAGCATTCTTACAGTTATTGTGAATGCAATATAGAAAAACATTTGAGAATTAGACAATTCACGGGGAACTATTCAACTATTTGAGACACCACAAATATATATCAGATTTACATGAACTCGACAAATGGACGTATCTATAACCTCCGTTACGACGCACAGTGATCGATTTGAAGTATTTAGGCGGCCAAAAGTCAAAATCTTAAATACGTAGTAGGCACAAAATATTGACGTCTACGTATAGTAAACACTTCCGCGAATTACCCCCCACCCTTTTTTTCAACAACCATACGTCACCGCTTCCGTGCAGTTAGACGCAATTTGATCGTTGACTTGATACGTATTTCTATTTGGGTGCCCAAATTATATCAAATTTCGCACTACGCATGTATGTTTATTTTAAGTTGTGTATAGAAGTGAAAGTGATTCCATAGCTCAAGTAAGCTTCTATTAAATAAATAATAGTTTTAACTTTTATTTTTAACTTTCGTTATATTTTTCGATAGTTGAACATACCCTCTTTTTCACATAAAAAATGTAATTTTTTTAATTCAAAAGCAATTTTGTTATGGATCAGGATTCGTCCGGATCATATTTTTTTGCTTATTGAATACGTTACACATTCAGCTTTTCTATAAAAAAAAACAAGAGCCGCAGAATCCCGCTTATTCCTTAAAGACAGCAGTTTAAAGTATTTTGTTAAAAAATTTAAAAAACCATTTTTTTTTAATTTTAGGTTTTTTTTTTTAGTTATGGAGATACCTAGTTCGTCGGGGGAGAAAATAGTGACCCGTAAATGTATGTTTGAGCAAATGCAACTACAAAATTTGCCAAGTATGGATGAGAAATTGGAGTTTTTAGAAAACCACTTGCTATTGTCTTGCGGAGACGCTGTGGAAAGAAAAAAGAGCCTTAAGCATAAATTTTCCTACATCAAACACGAATTTAAACAGAGATGGCTAAAAGCTCATAAAGTTGAAGAAGTTTTTATGAAAAACAACCAGAAGTGGCTAGAAGGCACTTATGAAATACCAGTGCATTCGCTTAATCAACCAGGTCGTCCGAGAAAATCATTTTCGGATTCGAGTGAACGAAGCAAGAGAAGAAAAACTGAGGAAATTCGATCAAATGATGATGAAATGATTATACAGCTACAAAGCCAATTTTGGTAATACCAATGATGGCAATACGAGTAGGAGATTTTTTGAAAACACAGAATTAGCGGCGGACATAACAGGCATTAACCACGAATTAATACACAAATTTAAAATATTATTAGAGGCGATTTCAAGTGAACACAAAATAAATACTTATTATTTTATTTATGTATATCAAATTTTATTGTTTACTTTGTATAATTTAGTAGAAATTTGTAACCGATTATGAAATGAATAAATAAATTAAATTAAAAAAAAAAAATTCGAAGAATATGCCTTCAACACCGCGCAAATGTATGTGAAATTATACGGATGGCATCCCATGACTCCAACAATGCATAAATTACTATTACATGGGGCGACCATCATAGATAATGCACTGTTGCCAATCGGCCAATTGTCGGAGGAGGCTGCAGAAGCACGAAATAAACATTTTCGGTTATACAGACAGAATTTTTCAAGAAAATTTTCAGGGGAAGAATGCAACCGTGATATTTATCAAAGATTGCTTCTTACTTCAGATCCACTCGTAAGTAGTGAAAGATCGTTAAAGAAAACTTCACACAACATTTTTTTCAGTGAAGTTATAGAACTATTAGAACCTGCCGAGCCCCACAGACAATCAAGTATTGAGCACGAAGAAGTCGAGATAGAAACATCTTTTAATAAGACGATTTAATGCATTTTTATTTATTTATGATTTATGAGAATAAAATGTGTTTTTATTATAAAATATATGTTTTTCTTATTTATTTTTTAAAATAAATAGATAGTTTTTTAAAATACAGTCTTTCGAAGCCATTAACGTCCAAAAATATTTTTGGCCGCCTAAATACTTCAAATCGATCACTGTGCGACGGTGACGCTTGTTATGTATATCATCACGCCACACGAACAAGATTGAATACCCCCACAAAGTTGCCGCTATAGATTTAGTGTCTCATGGGAACTTTTTTGAACATCCACAGCTGTGGATTTGACACTTAACAGTGTCACAGAAGAAGAAGAAGAATATAGAAAAACAGCGCTACCACTGGTTTTCGAAATATGGCCATTTTTGAGCTCTTTTGTTGGATTACTAATTTTTATTTGTATTTTTTCTTCTTTATATTATTCTATGTTAAGCGAAGGTTGTAGTTCTGGATTAAGTTTTCATATTTAAACATGTAAATTTGATTTTATACTGGGCGTGGCAATAAGTAAATATGTGTTAAACATCACTCACAACTTATCACGATACTTACAAACTGTCAATCTTGATATAATTAAGGCTTATGAGCAAATCAATCTTATAAAAACAAATTTAAGCAATATGCGTCAGAATTCTGACAAGGAATTTGAACAATTATATCAAGAAGTTACACAACTTTGTAATCGTTTTGGAGTAGAGTCTGAACTTTTCAGAAGAGTAGGCACCCAAAAGGATATTATGGAACAACATTGTTTATACCATATTTGGACGAACTCTTATCCAGTTTAAACAATAGATTTTCAGACCATGAGAGCATAATTAAAGGTTTATTTAAAATTGTTCCTTTACATGCTGTTAAATACGTTCCAAAATACTAAAGAAGTGTTAATATTTTATAAAAATGACTTAAAAAATAAATATTTGGATTGATTATTGGAAGGGACAAAAAGACAAATCATTAAATCCGCTTGATGCAATATCAGCTTGCGATGAACAAATATTTTCAAATGTGTTCACCCTACTTCAAATTTTGATTACAACACCAGTGACGACGGCTTCTGCGGAGTGAAGCTTTTCAACATTAAGAAGAGAAAAAACATATCTCAGAAATAGAATGGAAGGAGAAAGACTATCATCTCTGGCTTTGATGTCAGTATATAGAAATAAAGTAAACATTGATGAAATTGTTAATACGTTTTTATCCAAAAATATAAGATTTAGTTTTTAATATATTTTATATTTGAACAATTAATTTATGTACAAAAATTTGCTTTATTTGTATTGATCTAATAAATTAACTAAAATTAATATTTAAATAAAATGTTAAACTTAATTATTAAAGAAACGGTTTTTATTTAAATTCGGTAGTGTTATTTGATCGCCACTTGTTTTCAAAAATTTTATTAATAAAAGTACGCTAACAAGCTTTAGGAAAAATATTCATTAGTTTATCAGCACGATATGAGATATCGTGCACATAGGAGATATCGTCAACGATTTAAAATTAAAGTTATTAAACAAAAATTTAAATTATACAAAAAAAAAAAAAAAAATTCAAACCACAACTATACGACACTTGTGTTTCATTTCTTAAAATTGGGATAGTAGTATGCAGATGTGTTTGAAACTCCAGCTGTTGTCCAAACAGCATGCTGAACTAATACACAATTAATCGAGGGAAGAGCAAAAGGACTTAGAAGACTTTTATCGTTTTGGGAAGAAGAGGTTCCAAGCCTTATAAATAAGAAAGCGGTAGAAGACCACTCAAAGTAAACACACAAAAAAGTAGTTTTTACCGTCCAAAGAGTACATTAAGACACTATGCTCGTTTTTAAGAGACAACTACATAGACAACATGAACAAATTGGCTAACAAAATCATCGAAAAAGTATGGATAGATTTAGTTAAAACAAGACTGCCCAGGAAAAAATTACACATTCCAAAAAGAAGGTGATGTCCACACTTGCTTACATATCCCATTGCCAAATTGAGTAACTGCAATACCAAACACATTCCAAAGATAGAGTCAAAAAAGCAAGTAGTATTGTAATCAATTCTTTAAATTTAAAACAGAAAGCATGAACTCAATAACAACGTAATTATTTACTTAAAAGAAAATAACAATGTTATTAACTTATATGTATAACTTTTTGTACTCAAGAATTAATCATATACTTTTTCTTAATAAAAGGACGTTATTGGAAGTAGATCCTAATTTTGAAAAAAGAAGTTATACAATTTTAAAGAATTTATCTCATATATTTTTTCAAACAAATTTTTCTTTGCAGGAAAATAATACTAAAAACAGAAATTGCATGTTGCCTTAATTTTGTTAAACTGCGGTTAGGTATAAATTAGGGAAGCGCACGTGAGCAGAAAAATTGTGAGTGGAAGTTGAAATTACTGACGTTATCGTGAGTGAGTGTAAAAAAATGTTCGAGGGTGATTGTGTGTTAGTCATATTTTTGTTTTAAATTTCCATTTTTAATTGTTCTTTTTTGTGAAAAATTTATATTTTCGTGGTTTATAGCTCCACAATTATGGCAAACCCATGTTATCATAACAATACGATGTTTCACATTTTAGGATTTTATTTTTCCAGGATGAGGTTTGATCGTTATATTTGGGTGACTCAGGAGAATCACGTGTGAGTAAAAGTTGAATTTACTCAAGTGAGCTTGAGTTAGTGGAAAAACGTCCTGAGTGTGCGTGATAACGATTTTCCCTCGTAATTTAGTAGTTTCTTTAATGTTTTAGTTGTAAGTTGTAAATGAAAGTACGTCTTATTTTTTCTATTAAACTATTTTTTTTCTTTTTTGTGTAAGTAGTTCGTAGTTTTAACATGGAACTATTTCTGTATTAAAAAATGTGTGTAGTTCTTAAAAATATAAAGTAAATAGTTCTTCGACCTAAAAAAATAATCAATTCTAAAGAATCAATTATTTTAGTCTCACGCCCTGTTAAAAGAATCGAGTAGGTAATCTAGTAAGGAATGCGTTCTTCCCAAAATGTTTGATTACAAACCCCCTTACCTTTTCGGAAATTTTTTGCTGGGTGGTTTTAAACCGAGTGTTTAACAGACGAAGAGCTGGCGAAATCTACCGTTTAAACAAGTGATAATTGAACGAAAAATTAGAGCCAAGATTACCGTAAAAATTAGAGCCAAGATTGCCCACGTTACAAGCAATTGTAGTATCCCAGTCTAAAAAAAAAAAACAAACGGACCACCGCTGGCAAGGCAGTTTAATAGGTGGTACAAGTGCAACAAGTACTTTCCGCATTCTAAAATGATATTATTAGACAAAAGTTCCGTCTGTTCAAAAAGTGTCTTGAATTAGGTGGTCTAAAATCGATTTTCGTAAATAATATTTAAAAAAGAAGTTAATTCATAAATTTTTTGGTGCAGCCGGTATTCGTGCTTGTCAGCTCTACCTACTTAGCTAACGTGACATATTGATAGGTTAAAATGTATGTAAATGGTAGATGCTGGCTAACTGTTGGTTGAAAATGTGTCAGCACTAACTTACCAACGTTAGGAAACCACAAAAGAAGTTAATCATAAAAAAATCAATTTTATATAAAAAAATATTAAAAATTTTAAAAAAAAGTTATGTCTTAAATGTGTTTTAACTACAGAGTTTTTTTTACAACGCATCATTATTTTTTTATAAAATAAAGTCTCCACTAGTGGTTAGACTTTTGAGCCGTTGTCGGTTTCTGACTTTATAGCAGTGGCAAAACACTTTTTGCCAACGATAGCATAGTGTTCTCATACAATTCTTGGCCATTTTTTTTTTGTAGGCCACTAAAATTATTGTAAAACAAATACTGGCAAAACGCTTTTTAGAAACGGTGGTAAAGCGTCTAAAACAAGTGTTCTGTCTCTACTTTATTCACAATTCCTCGGTTAGATTGTGCTTGACTTTTTGACTTTAATACCTTACAAATAGGAATTTAAAAATATAAATTGATAGCTGCCTAGTCAGAAACTGCCAGTGGTAAAAAAACCACTGGTTAACCGCAGAATTGTAAATAAATTACCGACAGACCACTTGTTTAAAACGCTTTACCATCGTTTCCAAAAAGCCTTTTGCCAGTGTTTGTATTAAATAACTTCAGTGATATGTCTACAAAAAAAAGCATTGGCGGAGATCACTATGCCAACGTTGGCAAAAGTGTTTTCCCAGTGCCATCAAGCCAGAAATTTCCAACGGCCCAAAAGTCCAACCACCGTCAAAGCATTTATTTTACAAAAATTATGCTTTGTTTAAAAAAGTTAGCAGTCAGAAGGTTCCGCGTTCAATCCTCGTTCCAGCATACATTTTTTCGTGAATTTTTAAACATTTTTTTTATAATGAAAAAGATAATTTATATAAAATTGCCTTTTGACAACTTTTTTTTTGTTTTAACAACGTTTGCAAATTGTTTGCAGCAAACCTTATGTCAGTGCTGACATCTTTGAGCTGCCAACTATTACCCAGCAGTTATAAGTCACTTACGTTTCAAGATATCATATGTTTCGTAAACTCAGTGGTAAGAGATGTTGGCTGCCAGGGTTCGAATCTCGGCGGTTCCAAAAAAACTATAAATGAACTTTCTTTAAATTTATTTTGAAAAATCTATTTTTAGAACACCTATTACATGGTGTCACCAACGTTGGAGATTTTGTTTCCCCAGTGCTTGTCTGACACTTTTTGAACAGACGGACCTTTTGTTTAATAATATCCTTTTCGGATTGGGAAAGCACTTGTACCACCTGTTACAGTGCTTTGCCAGCGTTGGTCCGCTTGTCTTTTTCTAGCTGTGCCGGTAAAACTGTTAGAGGAGGTGTACCTTAATTTGTCCGAGAAATGCAGTTAAACTTGCAGAAACAAATGTTATGTTGTTTTCAATGTTACTGCATGATGCTGAAACCTTGTTGCTTGTGTATTTGCCTTGTATATGCCGGTGACTAATGTATGTTATTTGTAGGAGGGAACTTCTGTAACCAAGTTTACTGTTGACGTCTATTATTATTGTGTTATTGCGTCCTTTATTGTTTATATCGAAGTGAAGTTAGCAAAATCTAATAATTTCCAGCAAAATCTTTCAACAAAATCACTCAAAGTCCAGCAAAATCACACAAAATCTTTCAGCAAAATCACTCAAAATTCAGCAAAGTCAGTCAAACTCCAGCAAAATCTTTAAACAAATTATTTTTTTTAACAAAGTGACAAAAAATTTATTTGTAAAACACATTTAAGTAAAATAATAAAACACAAAATTGTTTTTTTTCTATAATTGTTAGTAAAAGTTGAGTGAAGGGAATAATTTCATCTTTTGTGGTCAAGACACTTTTTGGTTTATGGAGAACATTTGAGGGATTCTTACAAAAAAAATTTGATAGGAATCGATCGACAAAAGATATTAGAGTAATTTTTCATCATTGGAATTATCAATATCTGTTTTTTCTACAATTTTCTAGAAGAGAAACTATTTCATCATTAGTGGTGGTCAGTAAATTAATTCTTGGCTGTGGAATTTTCATTAACGATTCTTACAAAAAAATTTGAATAAAAATTGGTCAATCAAAGATAGGAGCGAAATTTGTCGTCATTAGAATTATCAATATCTGTTTTTTCCTAGAAATTCCTAGAAGAAAAACTGTTTCGTCATTGGTACCAGTGGTCAGTAAATTGAATTTTCATTGTGGAATCTTCATTAACGATTCTTACAAAAAAAATTTGGATGAGAATTGGTCGGTAAAAGGTAGGAGAGCAATGTGTCGTCATTAGAATTATCAATATATGTGTTTCCTAGAAATTCCTAGAACAAAAACTGTTTCATCATTGGTGGTGGTGGTGAGTAAATTCAATTTGGGCCGAACACTGAAAATTTGGCAGTAATTCGGGCGAAAAAGTGAGTTCAGTCGGACAGTAAAGTTGTGCCTAGAATTTTCCAGACGAGAAAACTTTATTTTTTTTTTTTTAATTTATTTTTATTTAAACGAAAACAAAGTTAATAACGAAAACAAAAACAATTCAATATAAAACAATAAAATATATATTTTACAAAAAATTAACTTAAAAATGGTTTATTTTTATAATAAACTATAAAAATTCGTCAAAAAAAAAAAACATACTTAAAAAAAAATTTTTTTTATATTAAAAGTTAAAAAAAACACAGCACAGTTGACGCTTTTTATAAAATAAAATAAAAAATTCAACAAGAAAAAAAAAGCAACGGCTTAAAAAAAAAAAATTTTTTTTTGTTAAAAAGTAAAATTTTTTTTTTTTCAGTTTCCACCAAAATTTTCTGTTCTGCAGTAAAACACAGCGTATTGACGCTGTGTTTCTTCAGAATTATCCCCCATATTACTCCTATAGTAATATGAGGGATATGTAGGTAATTGCGGCGTGTACCCATATATTAAATAATTTGAATTTAATGGCACTTGTTGGTAGTGCAAGAATATTTGAATAAGAGGATTAGCCATTGTCAAATTTGGATGCGCTAAACGAAATTTCAAGATTAGAAGTTGATGTTGCCACTTGTTCGATTATGGTGGATGGTGGTTGAGGTGAGCGAATATTGTTGGATGAGGTAAGAATGTGAGAATTTTAGCAAGTGATTGATTCTGATTGGTTGAGAGATTGTATAATAGACTCTCAACTCAATTATTGTTGATTGATTGTATATTTGAAATGAAAATATGAATGAAAATTATATTCACAATATTTTTATATTAGCGGTAATCACTCTTGATAGAAAACTTTTTCTTGGAGGAAACATTATCGATTTCTTTTTCTTTAAAGAGTGAGCGTCTTTTTTAGCAAGTTTGTTTTCAACACTGTCAGTTGATCTTTGTTTACATTTGTTCTAGGCTGAACACGTTTTTCACCAAATGTAATTAAAAGTTAAATAAGCAAAATGCCAAAAACATCAGAAAAAATTAAAATAATTAAATTTATAGTGGAAAATGCAATAACACAAATAGATTTTATGCAGCATTTTCAACTTGGAGGTAAATTTTATTAATATATAAACATGGAAACGAAATTCAGTTAGTGCTTTTTATTTCAGATGCTGATGAAAATAATTTTATTGATAACTCTTCTGAGGACGAATCGATTGATTGCATTTTAGACACAGCATTAGATGACATTATGATAGTGTTGTCCTGTCGTAGAGAAGTGTTCAATTTTATACCAAAGTCTATGCATTGGTCCATAGATATTTTAACAAAATTGGACGACAACCGTTTTCTACAAATGTTAAGGGTGAGCCGCAGAGATTTTGATAAGCTTGTTACGTTGATATATAATGATCCAGAATTTAATAAGCCCCACTCATGCGAACAATTCCCAGTAGAGTATCAATTAGCCATTGTGCTTTACAGACTTGGCTCTTCAGGAGAAGGCGTTAGTCTGAAAAAAATTGCTTCTTTTTTTGGAGTTGGAGATTGTGGCACAATTGATAAAGTAACAAAGCGAGTTTTCAGAGCATTTTTAAGTCTTCAATCTACCTACATTTTCTGGCCAGATGAAGAAGAAAGGTCAGCAATCGTGGCAGAAACGTTTAATGAGCTGCTTTTTTGTGTTGGTTATGTCGACGGAACCGAAATTGCATTGGCTGAAACTCCTGTTGTTAATCCTGTATCGTTCTTTTCGCGAACCCATCAGTATTCTATTAAAGCACAAATGACATGTGATTATAAATTACGTATACGGCATGTCGTAGTGGGACATCCAGGAAGTGTGCATGACTCCAAAATATATAAGAGTTCTGAATTATACAAGGAAAGTGAAAATATTTCACATCAAACCAATGAATTGCTGGAGATTCTGCTTATTCTCTTTCAAATACAGTTATTACTCCATATCGAAGCAACTCTAACCAAATGGATTCAAAAAAGAGAAAACGATTCAATAGAAGGCATAGTTCGTACAGGGTACGAATAGAGCATTGTTTTGGTTACTTAAAAGAAAAATTCAACAGTTTGAAAAATTTGAAAATGCGTATTAGTTCTGAAGAAAATCATTTATTTTGTTGCCAGTGGATAATCGTTTGCTGTATTATCCACAACATATTATTACCGGAAAACGGAATAGAAATGCCTGATTTGTTAGCAGAAAATGAGGAAGATAATAACATGGAAGAATCCTCTGCAGGAAATAGAAAAAATGAATTAAAACGTCAAGCTATTAACTCCTTAATGTTTGATGATTAATCGGTTAATTGTAATTTTGATTAATCAGATCATAATAAATTGAATAATTACTAAATTGAATGTAAATATAGCAAAATGTTGTTAATATTACAGATCTTGTTTGCTGTTTTTAGTCTACAAATATTTAGTAAAAGTTTTGGCTAATTTTAGCAGAGCAAATTGCTATTTTCAGTTAACTTACATTCTACTAGAAGGTGACTAAAATTTTGTATAGTTAATAGTTTTATATTGCTGTTCTTTTTTTTTAATATTTAGCAAACAAATCTGCCAATTTTAGCAGTTATTTCAGAAACCTCATTTTTAACTAATTTTTAGTAGCTTTCTCTGCTATTTTTACAGGTTTATTTCTATGAGTGTAGTAAACCAACTTATGCTCCAAATAAACTTTAAAAAATTTGTGTTTATAGAGTAAAACTTGAAATATTAAATAATTGTATGTTCATATTTGAAAGAACGTACACCCAAAAAAAATCATTAGTAGAAAAGTTAGTAGAAGGTCTTGTAAATCAAGTGCACTAATTTTCAACAAATTTTTGCTAAAAATGAGTTTCAGCAAAATTTTTTGTAATACTTCATCAAAAAACTGAACAATTTTTTTACTAGTTTTTTTTCTGTGAAAATCATGAGTTTTTTTTTACTAAGATCAAACAATTTTTTGCTAGATTTACAAAAAAATAGTGTAAAAAGGGTTTCACTAATTTACAGGAATAATTTGCTAATTTTACAAAATAATTTGTCAATTTTGGAAAATAAAAAATTATTTAGTTATGTTAAAAATAAAAAAATTAAATATTTTGAACTAATATTATGATTTCTTCTACACCTTTTACAACTGTAATTCAAAAAATATCAATTGAAATTCAAAATTTCCATTTGAAATTCAAAAAATATCAATTGAAATTCAAAATTTCCATTTGAAATTCAAAAAATATCAATTGAAATTCAAAATACATCAATTGAAATTCAAAATACATCAATTGAAATTCAAAAATTTCTATTTGAAATTTAAAGTTTCTATTTGAAATTCAAAAATTATTCCATTTGAAATTCAAAACATATCAATTGAAATTCAAAAATTTCCATTTGAAATTCAAAATTTTCCATTTGAAATTCAAAAATTTCCATTTGAAATTCAAAAATTTCTATTTGAAATTCAAAAATTTCCATTTGAAATTCAAAAAATTCCAATTGAAATTCAAAAAATATTCCATTTGAAATTCAAAAAATTCCAATTGAAATTCAAAATACATCAATTGAAATTCAAAAAATATCAATTGAAATTCAAAAAATATCAATTGAAATTCAAAACACATCAATTGAAATTCAAAATATGTCAATTGAAATTAAAAAATTTCCATTTGAAATTCAAAAAATTCTAATTGAAATTCAAAAAGAATTCCATTTGAAATTCAAAGAATTCCAATTGAAATTCAAAAAATGTAAACAAATCAAAATGTAAACATTAGGCCAACACTTTTTTAAGTATTTTGGTTTATCATGGGTGATAAAAACATTATGAAAACTTTTAAGCCATTTATTAATTTATTTATTTATTTAAAGTACTTAAAATAAATATTTAGTGTTAATAACAATTAGAACTAAATATAAAATTATATGTTTTAAAAGTAATCGATTAAAAAAATAGCAACAAAAAAAGCTATAACATATAATAATATAAAAACAACTAAGCAAATTAAATGAAAATTATGATTAACAAGGCAAAAAATTATGTTTTAAAAATTTAATAAGTCTAACAGCCATACCTAAACAAGAGCGGCAAGCGGAACGTTTTTTACCGCCTAGCGTTAACGCTGAAATGTCATCCCTAAACAAGAGCGGCAACGCTACGTCAAATTGATAAAAAAACAGGGTTATCAAAATAAAAAATATAACAACCCTGATTATTTTAACAACACAGCACATTACAATATTGGTGTTTCTGAGTAATGTTTTGTGTTTTGTATAATAACAAATATATATAAATAATAATATAAATAATAATAAAATATATATACATAAATAACAAATATATTTTTTTCTGTCTTATTTTTTTGTTTATATCAGGGATGAGAAATGAGAATTTCGTTTCGGTACCAATAAAATTTTCAAATAGTACTTTTTTCGACTCTCAGAGTACTAAAATTATTTTTTATTTTATTTTTCTTAAAATTCATACAAAATGCATTAAAATAACATTAAATGTTATCGAACATAAATTTATGTTTATATGAATTTATAAAAAAATAAAGTTTTACTTTAAAAAAAGTATATTTTTTAAATTAATGTACAGGAACAAAGAACTCCAAATGAGATCCAAATTAAATTAATCAATACAGCTAAAAAGAATTTTATAAATTGGTTGATAATAACTTGTTAGTTTTTAAAATTGTAACAACAAGAATTTGTTGCATTTAATAAATCTTTTGTTTGTATTATATTTGATACTGTTGGAACATGAAGTCTGTTTCTGCCTTTGGTTTTAATTAGATTTTGGTATGGAAAAATTCTCTCAACGTTTGAAGAAGAATGTGGTATGGATAAAATACCTGCAGCAATTCTTAAAATATCGGGAAACAAATATTTGTTTAACTCATTTTTAATTTTAGATACTTTCGACCAGAAACTACATATATTTTCCTTTCTAGAAAGTTTTAGTTCTTGCCAATCTGCCAACGCTCTGTATTGGATATTAATGGCGTCAAAATTATTTTCTTCGTTTGGAAAATTTTTTATCCCAAATTTCACGATACTATTGGTTCTTCCGCAAACAATGTTTTCAGGTGAAAGCTTACTGAACCAAATTAAAATTTCATTATAAAAATTTACTCTGGTCTTCAAATCCTCACAAAATTTAATATAACATTTTTTGGAATTTTCTTTTATATGATTTACAGTGCCGGATTCAATCTGATTTGTATTTATATACAAATCCACTTCCGTACCACAAAAAACGTCGTTTAGCGGAATATGGTTATCGTGGATATTTAATTGTAACGGTGTGCAATTATCTAACACATCTTTATTTACGAAGTTGCGAGCAATATATTAATTAAATTTATATATTAATAAAAATTAAAAAAATAAAATGAATTAAAAACTTTAAATCGTCCAATAGTATCAAATGAGTCGCGGGAGTACTTTGGAACATCGAATAGTATCAAAATAGTACTATAGTATCAACTTTGCCATCCCTGGTTTACATTTGTTGTCTTTTGCAACTAACTTCACTATGAAACGCTCTGTCAAAATCGGATTTTCCAATTGCAAAGAGTTGCCGCCGCGTTATTTCGGGATGCTACATACAAATTGTATGGGCATGAGAATTTTTGACAGCTAGAAAACGCTTGCCGCTCTTGTTTAGGTATGGCTGTAAAAGTTAAAAAAAATAATTAAAAAGCGATACAAATTGGAATGAAATAATTAAAACAACGACAATTAATAATAAAAATATTAATAATAATAACAAAAGTTTTTTTAACTAAGATAAATAATACAAAAAAATTAAAGTAAAATAATTAATAAATAGGTGATCAATTCATGTAAATAATTAAAAAAAGTAAAATTTATACATTTTATGTGCCCACAGGCATGTCCTCCAAGGACAATGCGATCTGATGGAAAGAAGTAGAATGTAATATTGATCGAGTACAATCATCGACTGTTATTGTACCCTTTGCACCC
Source organism: Delia radicum (assembly GCA_021234595.1). Taxonomy (NCBI): domain Eukaryota; kingdom Metazoa; phylum Arthropoda; class Insecta; order Diptera; family Anthomyiidae; genus Delia; species Delia radicum. The sequence goes on along the minus strand of CM037852.1, from coordinate 31,487,835 downwards.
TCCACCAAATCTTCCAAATATTGAAGTCTTTGTTCTCCCATATTAGGAGGAGTTACAGTGGGGACCCCCATTTGAGATTTTACCACACTTTTGACTTTCGACCATATATTCTCAATCGGGTTTAATTGAGGTGAATATGGACCTAATCTTAATAAAGTTGCCGGAGATAGCAAAAATACTTCTTCTAATTTGCTGTGACATGGGGCATTGTCGCATACCACTACCAATTCAGAGAGTTCATTGCCCATCTCTTCCCATCGGGTAAAAACTGTTTGCATCCAATCGTTTGCGTCAGTTGCTCTGAAGGAACCCCGACGTTTGTCCATTTTAATAACTCTGCTGTTTCCAATGGCTCCTATAAGATGAATATTTGGGCCTCTAGACGATGGAGTCAATTGGACAGCCCGTGAACCAACTCTTGACCATCCTTGCTCCCGACGGCAGAAAAGATTGAAGTTAGTTTCATCAATAAATATTGGCTGCTTCCCATTTTGAAGATATTCATTGAGTTTACGGCAGAGCTGTTAAATTTGGATTACGATTAGTAATCAATTAGATTACATTTTAAAAAGAATCGTATTGATTACATAATTCTCTTTTGAACAATTCCTGATTGTTAATTAATTATGATTACAAATAATCCTAAAATAATCAAGATTAATTAGGATTACGAGAAAATAATCAAAAATAATCAAAAGTAATCAAAAAATAATTCGACTACTTTCAAGGATTATTTTTGATTATTTTAGATTATTTTTTAAAAATTTTGAATTTACATCATTTTATACATACATTTTATTTTGAAAATTTTGAATTTACAACGTAAAAAAATTCTGAACAAATAAAACGAAATTAGATAGTTTTTTTATAAAAAATATAGGTATATTCACTTCAATAACAAAACAATCAATAACAATTTTAGTACTTCCTAAATCAACAAAAATACATTCAATTTACAAAAAAAAAAGTTTTATAATTTACATATATTTACAATTGGCCTTCATTACAACTAATTTTTCAAAAGAAAAATCAGACAATGATTGCCGAATTGGACTGTTGACGATCCCGGCAAAAGAAAACAGTCGTTCAACTGGAGCTGAAGACGTTAAGGGCGTGTTAAAAAAAAAATAAATGCATCCTTAGTAAATCATATTTTTGCCAAATCTCGTCAGCACTTGCATTATCATTTAAATAGCTGAAGAACTGATGTTTTATTGCGGATCGTTGGTCAACTTTAATTTGTTCTTGTGGAAAAGGATTTCAATTTCATCATCTGCAAAGTAAAATATTTAAAGTAAAAAACAAAATAAATGTACGCATACGCTCACCATCATCAGTGAAATCAAAAAAATCGGGAATAGTCGATACGTTATTAATTTTCGTTTCAAAATTAAATGTTTTACAATTTTTGGCGTAAAAACTGTAAAGTGTTTCTAAAACTCTGCTGGTTATATTCTCGGCAGTTAATTCAGGCAATTCTGGACTTAATCTCTGCAAAACCTTGAGCCATTTCATTTTGATGCATTGGGTTAGTACTGTGGCTGCAATTGCAATACCAAAATACCATAAATAATGTTGCTTTCTCCTTGAAGAAAGTCCAGAGCCTTTGCAATTGGTTCCATTACCAAATTGTACATTTCCAGGTACTGCATGTCTCTTACAGAAAAATGTGGCAAAAGTCAACTTATCGCACAGGTTATTTAACTTTTCTTTGTAGCAAAGTAGCTTTTGAACTGCGTCATGCAATGAGTAACAACGGGTAAAAGCAACGATGATCCCAGGTGTTCTTCAATTATTTCCGAAGACTTTGGCCACTTGCATTTCTTCCATAAGTTGTAGCATTTATCGAATGTCTAAAAAACTTAACATTAAACTCATTTTCACAAGTACAAAACGTATTCTTTTTCGTTACATTTTATTATTTGAGTAGTTTTTTATTATTTTAAATTTTAACGATTTTTTTTTAAATTTTTTACGATTATTTTAAATTTTAACGAATATTTTTTTAAATTTTGACGATTTTTTCAAATTTTGACGGTTTTTACTAATTTTGACGATTTTTTCAAATTTAGACGATTTTTACTAATTTTTCCGATTTTTCAAATTTTGACGATTTTTAATAACTTTGACGATTTTTTCAAATTTTGACGATTTCTACTAATTTTGACGATTTTTAATAATGTTGACGAATTTTAACTATTATTTTCTAACATTAAATAATGGTAGAATTTCATATAGAAAAATATATTTGCGACAGTATTGCCATAATTTCGCAAAATAAAAAAAAAAATAATTTAAAACAATCAAAAGTAATCTTTGAAAGTAGTCTAATTATTTTTTGATTACTTTTTATTATTTTTGATTATATTCTCGTAATTTTTATTAATCTTGATTATTTTTGGATTATCTGTAATCGTAATCAATTAGTAATCGTACGAATTTAAAAATAATCGTAATATAATCATTACTTCACCTTTCAAAAAAAAATAATCTAATTACTAATTATTATGATTAGTAATCATTACTTAACAGCTATGGTTTACGGACGTATTGTGCTCGTTTTTCCTTATTTTGAGGGTTATTCATACCTTCGGGTTCAGCATGAACACTTTTAATAGAATATAATTTTCCGTGTAAAGTATTTGAAATGGTAGAAATTGAAACCCACTTACTGAGTTCGCTCCATACCTTTCGTTTAATTTCGCTAAGCGTTATTGACGGCTTCGACTCTACCCACTCCAAAATTGTTTTAACTTCATTTTCAGCCAATATGTGAGGCTTAGCACCGCCTCGTTTTGAGAGTTGTTCTTGGTCCTTAGTAACCCACGTATAGGCCGTGTTGTACAGAATTCCTAAAGAACTTGCAAGCTCCGTCCAATCACAGCCTCTACTTGCATATTCAATAATGCGTTTCCGGTCTTGGTCGTTATAGCACTTATAAGTTTTTCGTATAACCGATTCCATACTGGCAATGCTGCCTCTGCATAACGGACATTGCGTTTCGGATGTAAAATCTTGCACACAAACCAAATGAAACAAATGTCTGCAAGGATTCATTCGTTTTATATCACCACGAACCATATTTTTTTGACAGATTGCGCATAAATCTTTCACTTCCATCGTGCTTTAAATTTAAAACAGAAATAAAATTTTTCTAACAAATTTAAAGAATTGTTTTCCATAGTCAACTTGAAAAATTTGTATATTTGAATTTAATTTCAGTGGAAATTTTGTATAACTATAATAATTCGAACAAATTTAAATATTTGAACAAAAAATATAAAAATTCTTATAAATTTTTGACACGTTTAATTGAACAAATTAAAATATGCCTTTAAACAGCCAACTAAAAACGAAAAACATATTTGAAATTATGTTTTAATGAAGTTTTTTGATTCATCAATAAATAAAAGTCTTTTAAAAAAAAATTTTAAATTTAATTCTAAAGAAAATGTGAAAAAATTCAAATGACGTTTTCACAATATTATTTTGAAAACCGAACTATAAAAGTTATTTTTGAAATTAAAATTTAAAAAATCTTTTGGGACTCCTATTTTTGTTTTCAATATATATTACATTGTGGAGGCTAAAAAAGTTTCATCAAAGTCAAATTTATTATTCCAGAATTTCATGTCTCTGGGTTCTTTAATTAAGATGAAATGAGGCAACCACGTAGCCAGAACAATTTTTTACCGGCCCAACAACAAATTATATAACAACAAGAGAGAAATATTATTTTTTTATGTATTGTTCTTGTTGTTTTTGTTGTTGGGCCGGTAAAATATAGTTCTGAGGGGTTCCACTTTCACTCGGTATTTTCTTGCATTTACTACCATTTTAAAATGACATTCCACAGGATCTTTATGATAGAGTTAAACTAATTTTTCAAATTAATGGTTTCCCACTTCAGCGGTTTCTCTTTATTAATGACAAGCGAGTACGTGAGTGAGTAATCCATCCAAACACTTACTCTGAACGTCACTAGTTTACACATCAATAGTTGCATGCATACATATTTTATGGCTTTATGACAGGTTATTACAAATATTTTCCAACAAAATCTTGTATACTCTCCTGCAATAAATGCATTAAAAGTTTTAATAATGTTTTTATCACCCATGACAAACCAAAATACTCAAAAAAAGTGTTGGCCTAATGTATTAATTTCTTAAATTGATTTATTTACATTTTTTGAATTTCAATTGGAATTTTTTGAATTTCAAATGGAATATTTTTGAATTGCAATTAGAATTTTTTGAATTTCAAATGGAAATTTTGAATTTCAATTGACATATTTTGAATTTCAATTGATGTGTTTTGAATTTCAATTGATATTTTTTGAATTTCAATTGATGTATTTTGAATTTCAATTGGAATTTTTTGAATTTCAAATGGAATATTTTTTGAATTTCAATTGGAATTTTTTGAATTTCAAATGGAAATTTTTGAATTTCAAATAGAAACTTTTGAATTTCAAATGGAAATTTTTGAATTTCAAATGGAAACTTTTGAATTTCAAATAGAAACTTTTGAATTTTAATTGATATGTTTTGAATTTCAAATGGAATAATTTTTGAATTTCAAATAGAAACTTTTAAATTTTGAATTTCAATTGATATTTTTTGAATTTCAAATAGAAATTTTGAATTTCAATTGATGTTTTTGGAATTTTTGAATTTTAAATGGAGTTTTTGAATTTCAAATGGAAATTTTGAATTTCAATTGATATGTTCTGAATTACAATTGTAAAAGGTGTAGTCATTTCTGTTTTTTTAATTTTACTAAGATTCAGCTAAATTTTTTGTAAATTTCACCAACCAAATTTTAGTTTTCATTTAACTAAGTGTTAGCAAAACTTTTGCTGAGATGACAATTTATTTTGGTAAAAATCAGCTAAACCTTTCTGACTAAATTTCTTTTGCTGACTTCACAAGCTTTTTTCTGACTTTAAAAACTTTTTTTTATGAGTGTACATAAACTATAAGTACTTTACTTTATATTAAAATTAATAAATTTGAGTTTTTTTGGTAATTTTTTGATAATTGGATAATTGAATTTTAAAAAATTAAAAAAAATTGCGTTTATAGTCTATTTTTGAAAATCTAACTGTGGCAGCTCTGGTTATTCAATTCTTTTTTCGTATACCAGTTAATGCGCCTCCAAAAGCTCTTTCATTTGGTACCTCATTTGTCTAAAATTTCTTTAAAACTACTTTATCATATATCCAAATAACGAAATTTGGATATATGATAAAGTAGTTTTAAAGAAATTTTAGAGAACCCGTCGGGAGACTGTCCTTGTTAGTCATAATTAAGTTGAAATTTTTTTATTTAAAATATGTATTTTTATTAATAAAAATTTCATTTTTACATTTAAGAGTATGTATATTTGGCTGTGCCGGATATTAATTGATAAATTAACTTTTTTTAAAAGTTTCATTGCATAGAAGTTTAAAAATAAAAATTAAAATAAAGTTAAAAAATAAGAATTAAATTCAGTATTCTTTTAAATTGTACTTTGTTTCCATTTTGAGTCCTTGTATTTAAGATTTTGTATATTTGTACTTCATTTCGATAGCGAATCTCTCTATACGCTCCTGTTTTTCAATTTCTAGCTTTTTGATTCGTTCATCTTTTTCAATTTCTAGTTTTTTAATATTCAGCTCTTCTTTTTTTTTATCTCTACTTCCTCTTCGAATTTTCTTTCATTAAATTTAAATTCTTTTTCAAAGCTTTCTTTATCAAATTCTACTTTCAATTTCAAGTAACTGGTTCTTTCAATTTGTATAGCAGACAGTTGATCAACTGCATTTTTTGGAGCTGACTTTTTTAATTTTGTTGCAAAACTTTGAACCGCTTTATTTTTTGTAGAATCAGTTTCGTCAGTTCGAGTAGCTTGGGTTAAAGCTGATGTCTCTGTTAATATTGGTGTTTGTAATGCGGATGTAATCTCGACAGGATCTTCTAGTATTTCTACTGATAGCATATCGGAGTTAGTTTTGGTGTAGTAACTGCATGAAGGTTCCTGGAAATCGTTTTCATTTTCTAATGAACTTGTCAGGGACATATTACTTGTTGTAGCACTGTCATAGGTGCAAAACGAAAATTCAGTATTTTTTTGTCCGAATATTTCGTGCAGCTGTTCATAAAAACGACACATTTTATGAAGTTTCTCTAGAAATAAAAAAAAAATTGTTTAAGTTTGCTTTTCTGGAACATCTAAAATAAATTAAACTTATATAATTTTACATACACAAATTCCAAAAACCGAAACCGGTTTTTTAAAAATTTCAACTATTCGAAAATACCGAAACCCTTTATCTTCACTCCCCATACAAAATTGCATTTTATAAACCTTTAATATACGCTCTAAGTATCCCCGGGATTGTCCCTAGAGGAGTCAATTATATGACCGACCCACAATATTTTTTCAACCCCAATATTTTCTCATAACATACATATCCCTTATCTTTACTCTCTACGGGGACTCCCATACAAAATTACTTTTTTTAAAATTTACTCCGACCGTTCTAACTTCCCCAGGGCTGTCATTTTGTATGGGAGCTCCTTTAAGAAGTGCTGATACTGGGTAGGTATGTTCTGAGAAGATTTTAGGGTTAAAAATATATACTGATTGGGTATATTCTTGTGTCTTTCATTACATGTGAAGATTTTTTTCTTCGTTGTCCACAGCAACGAAAATTATAGAAATTCGTTAAGAATAGAAGTTATAATAACATATAATGCATTGATGATGCTGTGGCTGTTTGGCGCAGTGTGAAGACTTCGGTCTTCAAATCCTTTTGACCCAAGTTCAAATCCACAAATGCAAAATTTTTTTCTAATTTTTTTTTTATTATTTATTTTTTTGTTACATTTTTTTTATTTAACAAAATGATATTATTTTTTTATTTGATAAATTCTTTTTTTTATTAAAGAATTCAAAAACAATAATTTACTATTAAAATTATTAAAAATTTAATATAAAAATTTTTTTCATTAATTCGTTTTTTTTTCTTACAAAATAAATTACAAAAAACCATTTGAACGGATTCGACATCTGATTTGAAAAAGAAGTTCATCTGGGTGGCGGCCTTCGGCCGGTCTTATTGGTTTTTTTCCTCCATAGAACGCGGCAGGCGGCTTCGCGAAATAAAGTTTTTCTGCGTGCGACACAAAAGAAACTTTTAAATTACTGACCTGTTTCCACACTGGAGTATAATGTCCATGGACCTTATGAGTATTTCGATCTGGCTAAAGATCTCCCCAGAACCCGAAGTTTTAGAAAAGATAGAGCCTCCATAATAAGCAGAGCTTTAAAAAAAACCTATTCATTATAAATTTTGCTCCATTTTTGTCTCAAGTAATATTTTTTTACAGTTTTATTAGTTTTTTGTTTTTATATATGTACATCTGGATTATTTTTATGTCCTAATTTGTAAGCGCTCCATGTATTTTTTCGGCAAACTAAATGCTCGTTTAACTTCCTTCTCAGACTTGTGTTTTAAAAATAAATGCCTGGATTTTTTGTTTTTTACTTTTGCTGGATCTGCGTGGCACAATTACACAAGTTGTACACCTGGCACGTAGCTAGGATTTAATTTCGGTAGGGGGGTCTTTTTTTTTAAATAAAATTTTTGAAAACAAGTGGCGATCAAAATAGCACTGCCGAATTTAAAAACGCAAATGCTACTCTTTTTAAATAAAAAACCGTTTAATATAATATTAATTTAAGTTAGTTTATTAGATCAATACAAATAAAGCAAATTTTTGTACATAAATTAATTGTTCAAATATAAAATATATTAAAAACTAAATGTTCTATTTTTGGATAAAAACGTATTAACAATTTCATCAATATTTGCTTAACTTCTATATACTGACATCAAATCCAGAGATGATAGTCTTTCTCCTTCCATTCTATTTCTGAGCTATGTTTTTACTCTTCTTAATGTTGGAAAGCTTCGCTCCGCAGAAGCCGTCGTCACTGGTGCTGTAATCAAAATTTGAAGTAGGGTGAACACATTTGAAAATATTTGTTCATCGCAAGCTGATATTGCATCAAGCGGATTTAATGATTTGTCTTTTTGTCCCTTCCAATAACACAGGTCAACAGCAAAAAAAGGCTTGACTAACCACTATATAGATTTGATGCATCATGGCTGCCTAAGTACAAAAATGGTAAAATTTTTCAATTCTATGGATAATTTTTTTTTAAAAAAATTTTTTTTTAAAATTGACAATATTTTGAGCCATTTCTCCACTTATGTTGTCATAACTCAAAAACAACTAGTCCGATTTTGTCAAATTAAATTTACAAAAATTAAGGTTTACAATATCTTTAAAGAACTGTACAAATTTTTTTAATGCGATCAATAGTTTCAAAGTTATGAAACAAATTGTTAGCAAAAAAAAAAAAAAATGCTAAAAAAAAAAAAAATTTTAAAAACAAAAATCTGGAAAAAATCGAAAACTGCAAAAAATATTACTTTTTATTTTTTTGTAGTAAAGCTACATATCATGCGAATTAAACTAGATATGGATCATAAAAATCGATGCATGCTTTACATTTTTATTTACAATTAATTGAAGGTATCGCATATTTACAAGCACTGTAGAAAATTGTACCTACATAATGAAAATGCAGAACATAAAAACTCAGGTGCATTTTACGACACGCATTTCGGCAAAACCCCTTTGGGAAAAACCTCTATGACATTTTTATGATTCTAATAATTAAAAAAAAATAAGTAATAAACAAAAGATTGTTTAATTTTTACGATTGCGGTAGGATAGTAATAAAACGCTCATAAATGTGCGTGTACGCTGAAGTGCTCTTATTTTCCGTTAGCTACCTGTAACGGATGATTTTTTTTTTTCATAAAAGTCCTTAATGTTTTTTAGGATTCTTGGGAATAATAAAAAATTTGCAGCACACACAAACTGTATCCACACAAAGGGTTATCCCAAATTATAGTATCAGTATTTATAAGATCTCCTTGACCCTTTTTATTTCATTCAAGAAGTGTTTGCGATAACGCAAACATCATTTAATACCTACACAAAAATTAGAGTCATACAGCTTAGAAGTTAAAAACAATTTCCAAATATTAATAAAAATGAGCCAGAAAGCCAGAACATTTTTATGTAAAAACGATCCAGATTTATTTTGTTATGTGTGCGGCCAATATATCACCGGGAAAAAACGGAAGTGCTTCTTAACTTCATTGCAAAAGTCATATCAAGATTGCTATAATATCTATCCGCACAATTTGAACCAGCATTGGACACCGAGTACTATATGCATTCCATGTCGATTGAATTTATCTATGAAGTCTTCTAACGTAAAGTAAGTATAAATTAATAGATTTGGAATATTTTATAATTACAATATTTCTTAATTAAAATTTGAATTCTTCATATTCCTGATTTCAATTTTTTTTTTCATTTTACAGACGACACTTGGAAATTTTGAAGCCTATGCTATGGAGAGAAACAGCGAACCACGCATCCGAGTGTTATTTTTGTTTAAGTACAAAAAGCATATTTGATGGCCCACAAATTCGCAAATTGGTGAACGATACTGAATTTGGCAGTTCAATGTCAGAAATTGAGAAGAATGCATGGGATTCGTTTGTATGGGTTATTCAAAATTTCTTAGGCAATAACAAGGGTGATGATTACGTTGCGCACGTTGAAGAGATGTTAACTCACTTCCAGAATCTTGGATGCAACATGAGCATCAAAGTACACTACCTGCACAGTCACTTAGATCGTTTTCCTGAAAATCTAGGAGACTTGAGTGAAGAACAGGGCGAACGATTCCACCAAGATATCCGGACAATGGAGGAACGATACCAGGGTCGCTGGGATGCACACATGATGGCTGATTTTTGCTGGAGTATTCAGAGTAACACTTCGTTATTCAACAATAGTAGAAAATCGACTAAAAGAAAATTTCAGAGTTTGTAGTTTATAATACATATTTATTTATTTATTTTCTTGTTTTATTTATTATAATAAATGTGAATAATAAAATATAAATTTTCTACTATTTAATTTATTTATTTATTTACATTTAAGCTCATCCAACACAAATGTCTTTCCGAAGAATAGAATCAGTATATTCTAGGTAGGGTTTTGCCAAAAAATACACGAATGTTACTATGTAATGCATTTTTGATGTGAAAATTTGTACATAGCATGGGGAAAATGTTTTCAAAATTCAATCAATCGAAAGAAGAACATTAACTACTCAATTTTATGTATATCAGACAAAAAACTAAAATTTGGTGAAAATGAGCGAATTCACTTAATTGTGAATAAATTCGAAAAAAAATCAATCGATTTTTATGATCGATATCTCATTTTGTTCCTATTACATGTGGCTTTGCGATAAAGCAATAAATCTGAACGATTTTTGCCGTTTTCGATTTTTTATGATTTTTTTTAACCAAAAAAATTTGCTATTTTCACGTAAAAAAAATATTTTTTCCCTCAATTTTTTATTATAACTCAAAAACTACTGAGCCGATTGAAACGCAATATATTAACGGATTAAAGGCTATGTAAATTTCAGTTTTTCTAAATTTATTTGAATAATATCGGACTAATTTTTTTTTAGTTATCATTAATTATGTGGAGACACGTCTAAAAAAATTTATAATTTTAATTAAAAATTTTTTAAAAAAAAACCTCTCCATAGAATTTCAAAATTGAACCATATTTGTACTACTGGGACCACAATACATCAAAATTGTATAGTGGTTTTCAAAGCCCCTAAAATTTTTTCAAAATTGTTGCCTTGTGTAATCAATCCAAATACTTATTTCTGACAAGGCTGCTCTAGTTCAATTTTTTAAGTAATTTTTATAAAATATTAAGACTTCATTATAGTCTTTGGGAACGTATTTAACAGCATGTAAAGGAACAATTTTAAATAAGCCTTTAATTACGCTCTCATGGTCTGAAAATCTATTGTTTAAACTGGATAAGAGTTCGTCCAAGTATGGTATAAACAATGTTGTTCTATAATATCCTTTTGGGTGCCTACTCTTCTGGGAAGTTCAGGCTCTACTCCAAAACGATTAGCAAGTTGTGTAACTTCTTGATATAATTGTTCAAACTCCTTGTCAGAATTCTGACGCATATTGCTTAAATTTGTTTTTATAAGATTGATTTGCTCATAAGCCTTAATTATATCAAGATTGACAGTTTGTAAGTATCGTGATAAGTTGTGAGTGATGTTTAACACATATCTACTTATTGCCACGCCCAGTATAAAATCAAATTTACATGTTCAAATATGAAAACTTAATCCAGAACTATGTACAACCTTCGCTTAACATAGATGAATATAAAGAAGAAAAAATGCAAATAAAAATTAGTAATCCAACAAAAGAGCTCAAAAATTAATCAGAAATGGATAATACATTCATAAATATTAAATTTTTTTTTTGCCTTTATTTTTTATTCAAACATTATTTAATCTAAAAAAGGTTTAAGGAAATAGATCTATCAACACATTCCTGAAAGGGTCAAAGAATAAATTTGAAAACAAAAACTCTATAGATTATTTGTTAGGACAATATCCTAATAAAGAAATATAGAGTATGGCCTCGAACTTGAATAATTTTCATTTTCATTGCAAAATTAAAGGTCGAAAAAACATAATTTTTATTTTTAATAAAAATTATATTAAACTTGAAATTCTAAAAGCTATTAAAATGTATATGTTTTTAGAGCCTCGTTTAGTTGTATACAAAATATTTGAATTTTTTTAAATTTCAAATTATTTTTGAACAATATTTTTAGATTTTTTTGTATATTGTTTTTAATAATGTGGCTTGCCCTTAACTGGGTTATTTCTGCGGTAAGTTTCGAGATTTTGCAGGTCGTCATTGAAGTCTGTTGTTGATGTAGTTTCTGTTCCCTGACGAATTTCTCCTCCCATCCACATTTGCTTGGCTCATACATTGGAAGCATATATTCATCCTCATTTACTGCACAAGATCGCCGAATCTCTTCTTGTCGAGAAGTCGTCTTCTTCCATTCTCTGTGTAGTGTATACTCTTTTAGCTGCTTCGCTGTGGAATGGTTGCAGATCATCATCCACTTGGGCTAAGGGAAGATTCCTTGTTGGGAATACTCCCTGCCAGCGTAATGGTTTTCACAGGCATATATATAAGTTTTCCATTTGCTCGTTTTAAAGACCTCGTCGTACTTTCCAATAATTCCGCATGTTTGCTGAGTTTGGAAAAGGGAATGTGCGCAATGTCGATACACTGACACAATCTTTCACCGAACAAGTGATTTTACTCGTTGCCGTTGGTATTATTATGTTTTCACGAGCAGCTGTAATTAAAAAAGAAAACAATTATTACAATTATGTAGTTTTTTTATAATAAATAAAAAATACTTACCACCAAATAAAGTTGGTACATTTCGTTTTTGGAGCTTCCGAACTCCCATGCAATGGGAGCTGAAATGCCGACATACACGTATAATTTAAATTTTTGTTTAATAACTTTAATTTTAAATAGTTGAAGATATCTCCTATGTGCACGATATCTCATATCGTGCTGATGAACTAATGAATATTTTTCCTAAAGTTTGTTAGCGTACTTAATAATAATAAGTTTATCATACTGAACAGATTTTGACTCTTCATCTTACATATTACTCTGTCTTAAACATGTCATTAGCAGCAGGTTGAACAAATTGTCTAAATCTTTTACCAATAATCAGATTGTGTCTTCTCATTTGATATATTATTTCCTCACTTTTTTAGATGAATACGTATCGATTTTTTTTTTGAAAAAACCCTGGCAGATTTTCCAGCAAGCATAGTCGCTTACATCATTTTTAGATGTTGGTTGCTGTTGTCTTTTAGTAATTAGAACTCCACTATTAAGGTCCTCTGGCGCGTTATGCAGAAAGTCTCCTTGTTTTCTTAATTCAGCCCTAATTTGTAAGCGCTCCATGCATTTTGTTTGGCAAACTAAATGCTCTTTTAACTTCCTTTCTCAGGCTCGTGTTTTAAAAATAAATGCCTTGATAGCTTGCATTGCAAGATTTTACAAAAATGTTTTTTACTTTTGCTGAAGCTGCGTGGCACAATTACAGAAAATGTACACTAATACCCCGGTTTGCGGCGGTGCGATTTGAGTTGTTTCGAAGGTGCGTCTTTTAAAAGTTTTCTGTGACACCGAAGTTTATGTTTCAGTTTGCGTCGCATGGCTTCGAAACTGGGTCGAAAATGTTTCGATAAGCGTCGTTAATATTAAAATGTTTGTCGAAACCCGATTTTTTTTTTTAAACACAAACAATGTTAAACAGAACACAAAAAGCTTACCACTGCAAATATCACTAAAGCGATACAGTTGATGTCGCAAGCAATGCATAGTTTTCAAAATAATGATCTGGACGAAGATCGCATTTTAAAAGTGTTTAGAAATGTTGACGACGCTGTTAATTTTTACAAGGAAATATATTTAGAAAAAAAGCTCTTACAATCCAACAAACTTTAGATCATTTTATACAAAAAAAAAAATTAGCAAGATTGTCAAATGAAACTGTAGAGATGGTAATCGATTTATATGGCACAAGTTTAGAATAGAAAAATGAACGCATCGAATTAGACTTTTACACGATGAATTCCTTATTTCAAATTTGAATATTTTTTTATAGAAAAAAAACTTTTTTTTATTTATTGAAAAATATTTTTTTTCAGCTAAAATAAAGGGTGATGGAATCAATTAAATTAAAATCAGTACAAATGTATGGCAAATCGTGTTTCGGTTTGCGTCTCATTTCTGCAGTCCCCATTACCGACGCAAAACGGGGTCTTAAACTGATCTTTTAAAACATTAATGCTTGCTTCTATATTTGAACCAACAGAGTCGTTCATATCCTTTACTACACTCTTATTTCGATTGACGAGTCGGGCTAATATTCAAAATTTGAGCTTTCTGTAAAATTAATAGAACTCATATTTTTGTATCTTCATGTGTAGAGCTTCTTATTTCAGATCTAAGAATTGATCGAGATGGGGCAGAAATATTTTGTTATCTTCTTTTTAATAATTCATTCGTATTGTTTTCCAATATGAAAACTGTTAGTTTTCGAAAAACTATCAGTTTTTTCATCAGACAGAATTGTGACCAGTATTGCCAGGTTTATTGGGGTAAATATCGTCACCATTTTTGTTTTAATAACAAACAAACGATATTTGTTTGTTATTAAAACACCTAAAACAGCAAAAATTATTCGATTTCTATAAATTTTTGCTTCTTTGTTTGCACAAATTTTTCTTAATTTGTTTCTACGTAGACTTTCAGCGATTTTTAAAATTTCAAGAACAAAAAGAACAAAAGAAAAAATTTGGTAAAGGTAATGAAAATACTATGTTTTTTCCATTTCTTGCTGTATTTCGTATTTAAAAAATCGTAATTTTGAACTAGAAAACTATTAAGCGTTTTACTGCAGGGATTGCATCAAGTGAAGTTTTTGATATATCTAGAGTTGTTGGCAATGTATTATTTTCAGGAAGCAATGTATCAGTTGTTTCATTAGTTGTCCGCGAAAAAGATACGATTATTTCTTGTTGATGTTTGGAAGTTGTAATGTTTTCAAAAAACATTATTTATCAAAAATCTTCTGTCAGTAAAAACTTGTCTGTAGATGAATTCTCTGAAATATTTTCTAAAGGGCCCTGGTTTTTAAAAAGTATATGTCGTTTAAAATTTTTCTAGCGATGGGGAGTTTATGGGAGATGTATTATCTGAAACGCTTTCTGACGATTTGGCAATTTTAAAAGCATTTAATTCTTAATTTTTTTTTTTCTTTTTTTTATTATTTTTAAAAATTATATTTTTTTGTTTCAAATTTTCTTTTCGATGAAGAATTGAGAGAAGACAATTTATGAAGTATCTTTTCGGATGTTTTAGCAGTTAATAATTCTTCATCATTTTTTTCCAGCGATGTGTTTTCTAGAAGTGTGTTATCTGACACTTTTTTTGAAAGATTCATCAATGAATATTCCTTGTTTTTTAAGGCTTTTCAAAGATTCATATTTTCAAAAAGTATGTAGTTATCTACATATATGCTTACTAGTATGCAGGCACGTAGCTAGGAATTTGTTTCGGGGGGGGGGGGGGGTCTTTTCGATTTTTTATATTGATTATATATTTTTTTTGCACACTAGAGTCACAGCTTTTTTTTTTGCTAAATTTTTGCTACATGTGATGGGCAATCATATATTAATAATAGAAACCGCTTTCTCAGGTCATTTTGAAACAAAAACCTCCCGCATAAAGTGCATTTCCTTAAAATGCATTTTTTTCATTTTTTACTTATTGTGTTCTTTATTTTGCGAATTTTGATGTCAACGTTTTAATCTGTTTGATCACAATCCGCGAAACACGTAAAATTTGAAAACGTTTCAAGTTGGATATGCATCGTTATTGTCTAATTACGTTAAATTTTTAGCTAAATATTCATTTTTAGTTTTATTAAATAAAAAAAGGATTATGCGGAAAACTTTTTGAAAACCGCGAAAAATAAAATTACTTTATATTTTTATGTGAAAAACGTATCTATTTTTTGGTGGTGAAATTTAACACATCTTTGTATGAAAATATGTTTAAAAATTAGGAAATTTAGACTTATTTAAAAACATCGTTAAAATGCTCAAGAAAACACGCATTTTGAAAACCATTTTGACACTATGTCGTGGACCCCGGCTGCCACTTATTTGAATTATTTTAACAAATTATTCACTAGTTTTCCCCCTTTTTCATATATCCGACTTTTTTTTAAGATTGGGGGCTATACTTCATGTCTTGTATTAAAAAAATCGTAAATTTTTCAAGCAAGCATGATTGTAGTCTGAAAGAAATAATAATAAAGAAAAAACATAAAATTGGAAAATTTAAAAATATACCTGACATCGTCCAGGTCTTATTGCAACTAAATTATGTATTTCGAATTCACTTTGATTTATATTTTGGACAATTTCAAACGCTTTTAAAATTGTCTTTAATCAATTTTTTAAATAAAAACCCTTTAAAATGTCTAAAAAAAAACTACATCGTTATAACACAAAGACTGGTTTAGCTGCTTAATTTTAAAATGTCGCATTTCAAGGAGCGCCGATAGAAATTTGTTTACATTTAGTCTAAAAAAAATTGAGAAAATTTGAGTCACATTGGACCACGTTAACACATTATGCATATCGATCAAAGTTAGAGGCTTAAATTTGTTTCAAAAAATAAAAAAAGTATATGAGATATCGTAATATATATCGTAAAAAAAATACTGAAAACAATGTTACCAGATGCGTGCGTAGCAAACCAAATTTATATAAAAAGATTGCACTGTAAGTTAACGACTTTTACGGCACAAGTAAACTTAATTTTGAGTCTTAGTTGTATGGTATAAAAAAAATTTCAGTTTTTATAACGTATAATTACAACATTGAAACAAATACAAACATTTTAAAAAGTCGCCAAAATTAAAAAATCGTTTAAAGTAGAAAATTCGCGTTTCTTTAATTTTTGGTGATTTTTTTAAATTTTTTTCGAATTTTGGAGTTTATTTTGGGAGTTTTTTAAATTTCTGCAATTTCGAGGATTGTTTTTTTAAATTTTGGCAATTTTTTTTCAAATTTTGCAATTTTTTCAAATGGTCTTGATTTATTAAATTTTGGAAATTTTTTTTACAATTTTGGGGATTTTTTTAAAATTTTGTAATTTTTCCCAATAGTAAACAATATTCAATTAAATTCGTAATAGATGTGAATAAAACTATATGTAATTGAAAATAATATTAATTAAATAGATACAAATTATTTTAGTTGTTACTACAGTTGCACCAACACGACCGAATTCAGTCAAACTTTTGCTGAATCAACAAATATTTTAGTTAAAACTCAATTTTAGTTTTTTCTGTGTAGACATATTTAATTTTTTAGTTTGTATTGTCTCAAACAACTTTTTGATTATATTTTAAGTCAAAGACTTCGAAATCTCTTATGAAATGATTTTATTTATTGCTTTTTGTCGAAAATCAACTCTAACAATGATAGCCGCCCATTTGCAGGCGATGTTTTCTAACGAAATTTTAAGATTCGAACCATATAAAACTATTTCCTATTTGATCCAAGTCAAAAATAAATATTTTCATATTAAATTTATCAATAACATTGTTACTTTCTAACGAATTGTATTAAGTTTTTAAATTTGTCAAATCATTTCGGGGGGGGGCTAGCCCCCAAGCCCCCCCCCCCCTAGCTACGTGCCTGCTAGTATGGACAAAAATAATGAGTCTAAAAATAAATTAAAAAACAAACTTAATAAAAAAATATTTCTTTTATTGAAATTTTTTAACATCTGAGCTATTTCGACATCCCAGTGTATAAACGGTAATGACATATCAATATTTTTAATACTTCCAGTAATGACACCAGCTTACAATCTACATTATTTTAACACAAGAAATAAGGACTTACTAATAACTAGTTAATTCTCCCATTATTTTAATACAAAAAATAATGCGTTTAATTTGGCTTGCTCGTACTCATTGTTATCGTTATTTTAAATAGAAAGTAATAATCTAAAATTTTTTTTGAAAACCTATTTTTAGACTCATTATTTTTTCACTTCTAGTACGTACATATATAAGTATATATTTTTGATTTTTGTATAATAAAGCATTTTTTAACGAAAAGTAAAAAAATATATCTCAAAAAATGCTTGTTTTGACAAGGATCTGTCAATCTAATAAGTGATGTAAAACGATCGTTTACAAGTCGATTGTTTTTGAAATTTTAATGTCGAATATATCATACTCTTTTTTTTTTAATTTGAAAAGATTAAAGCAATGAGTATATACAAATAGAGAGACTACACTTCACACGCCTCTCAGCAACAAAATACCGAACTCGGCCAATCAAATGAACTCATTTTTTAGACCACAACATGATTGCAGCATGTTGATAAAAAATTGTTGCTTAAAACACTCACTTTTATTTTGCTTATATTTCGTTATTTTCTATTAAAAATTAAAATATTTTAATTGTGTCTTGCTGATTTTATCATTAATATTTCAAATAACTAAAAATGTTATTAAATTATTATTTAAAAACATGATAAAAATTAATTTAAACGAAAATGAAAAGTATTCAAGTTCGAGGCCATACTCTATATTTCTTTATTAGGATGTCCTAACAAATAATCTATAGAGATTTTGTTTTCAAATTTATTCTTTGGCCCTTTCAGGAATATGTTGATAGATCTATTTCGGGAATTTTCTAGGTTCTCATCATCAGAACACGTTTTGAAAGCGGTAACAATCCCGTGCCAAAAATCAAACATTCATATAAACTAGTTTACTCACTACATGAGAACTAATATATAAGCTAGAAGTTAAAGATTATAACCATTGATCAAAAATTAAAGGTCGAATTTAAGGTCGAAAAACAATTGCACAATTAAAGGTCGAAAAAAAATACATAATCTTTATTTTTAATAAAAATTATATCAAACTTAATTAATTTAAACTTTTAAATTTCTGAAACATATTTTCATTCATAAAAAGAGAGCAGATAGAGCAACACTGAGTATTATGGAAACTTACTGATTAATGGCCTGTTTTTGTATGACGTGTCACTCAAAAAATTCGTCTAAACGAGTGATAAAAACGACTTTGGGGTTCTGTATCGCGAATGCCACTTTGTAATGACTGAAAACTTAAGCGTTGTCATTTTCGTTTTCTTTTTTCGGTTTATATATTGCGATTTGAAACGTCATAAACGTCAAAAACATACGTTCACAAAAAAGCATTCGTCATGTAAACGTTCGTCCGAAAAATAACTTCATTTAACTAAAAAGTTTAATAAAAACATAATTATGAGCAACGAAAATACCAAGAAAAGGTAAATATGCATTTAGTACACAAAACACGTTGTTTTTATTTGTTTTGTTTGAAATTTTTAGCTTAAAGAATCCCATAGCAATTGACCCGAACATTTTTATTTGTGAATTTGTTTTGTTTTTTTATTACACAAATTTTACTTTTAGAACACTTTAATTGTTTTACAATGAATACAATATTTTTCCAAACAAATAACAGCTGTTTTTGTTTATATTTCGTTTACACTGTTGGGTTTCCATCTACCAACAAAAAATGTGTTATTTGTATATGAAAAAAGCTAACAAAAACCGAAAAACAATATCATGGCAATCTCTACTGTTTGACATAACATAACGCTTTACGTACTCAAACGTAAGTCAGACGAACGAATTATAAAAACTCATTTCCTTAAGTATTCGGTCGGGTGCCACACGTTCGTCTGAAATTATACACGTATTGTAAAAACAGGCCGTAAATATTCAGCCTGATTACGGTTGTCGAATTTGTAGTCGAATTTTTCGACTCCATACAAAATGGTTTTGCTTAAATTGAAAATTATAAAGAAATTAATCCCAGATTAAATATTTTCTGCAAATGGGAGTGATAAATTCAGTTGTAAGATTGTTCAAAAGTTTTGTTTTTAATGAAATATCAGCCAATTCGACTTACTCTCGAATTCGACTACAACAATCGTAATAAGGCCAATTGTAAATCGATATTCCTAATTAACTTAAAGCGATTAACAAATATGCTAATTCTCTTTCTTCTTTTTATTCATTTTAAACATTTTGATTTTAAACGTTTTTTTATAATGTTTTCTTAAAGTTTAAGCTTATTTGTTGATATTTCAAATGTCTGAAATTAACTCCATTCTCAATTTAATTTCAGACACCAAACACGCGGAAAAAAGACTAAGAAAAAGTTTTCATAATTGAATTTGAAGACGGTTTTTTAAAAAAATCAGAAATTTTGTCATTTTCAATTTGATTATAGCCAAAAGAAAATTGTATACAAACTTGCTATATACGTACACACAAATAAAAGTTTAGCTATTTGCCAACTAAAATACTGTTACTAGGACTCAAATTCGGTCAATATGAATTTCAGTCGGTTGGCACAACTTAACATTATATTTCACAACAAAGTTCGGTTAATTCATCAGAATTTTAATTGCAGCACCCAAAGTATTCAGAAATCTAATGTAAATATCGTTGGACTAACTGAATTTATAAGTTGTTACCAACAAAATGCGCTTTTCAATTCGGTTGGCACTTTATTTCTCTGTGTGTATATATTATATTAAATTTTTAAATTTGCCTAATCATTTGGGGGAGGGGGGCTCTAGACCATCTAGAAACAGAATCCGTTTTCAGATTGGAGTAACTCGCAAAATTTTATTTAAATTGGCTCAGGCTCACAGTGACCTGCATTGTACAGTGGGGTATTTACAAAAAAATGGAAATAAGTCTAGCAAGTATAGTTCTATTGCAATACAATTTAGCATAGTGGTAAATAGGGTGTTATCGATCTGAAGTGCTTCAGATAGGCTCAGCTGAGCCATAAGGCCCCAAAGTGCGACACCTAAAACTTTTATTTTTATTAAATATAATTAGCGTAAAACGAAAAATATATACACATATTTATACAAATACAAACAAAATATATATTTAGTTAAAAATATTCAAAACAGAAAAAAACGATAAAAAAAAGAAAAAGAAATACAGGGTGTCTGGTAGCAGATTTATATTTTCAAACTTAAATAAAAAACGTAATATTTGACAATTGAACGATAGAATGTAAATGCGCATTTTATTTTTTAAGAAGTATGTCATCCAGATGTCTTCCGTCGAGTTGAACACACTGTTCAAAACGGAGCCTTGTGTTCTACGCCACACGCTGCAGTAAACTTTGATCAATTGAGCTGATTTCTCGACGAATATTTTCCTTTAAAGCCACAAGAGATTGGGGATTGTCATTATAAACCCTTTTTTTGAGGTAGCCCCATAAAAAAAGTCCATGGGATTCACTCGGTCCATCACGTATTCGCCGAATACCGAACTTTGAACAAAATTGTCGACGAGCAATTACGTAAGAATCATAACTCTTAAAAAATGTCTCCACAGCGAACGCGCGATGCTCACTCGACCACTGCGACATCGTGACCCACAAGTCCGCAAATCGATAATTCCAACGGCGTCACCCTCCCTCCGCACTGTTTATTACTTTTTGAAATAATCGTATTTAAAAATATAAATTTGCCACCATACACCCTGTACTTTGAAATTTTGGAAAAAAAACCTATTTATAAAAAATTTCATTTCTAAAAAAACATTTTATTTTATTTTTCTTGTAAGATAAAAATTGTGTTAAAACTTTGCACAAAAATATAATTTGTAAATATTTTTCTTTTCTGAAAGATAAATGGTTTTTAAACTTTTGATAAATATTAAAAAATTGCTTTATTTACACAGAATACTTTTTATTTCCTGATAAAAATTTAAAAACTAACGAGGAAACTACACAGCAGTGAATCCTCAGATTTGAATCAAACTTTCTTATATTGGAAAGGACAAACAAATATTTGACACGTATTTTTTGTAAGGTACGCCACCTCAAGTTTAGGGGTTAAAAAGCGGGGTCAAAAATAACACAATTTTAAGTTTTTTTATACCCTCCATCCCATAGTGCAGGAGGGTATATTCACTTTGTCAAATGTTTGTAATTCTTTTAAAAAAATTCTGGGACCCCATAAACTATATATATTCTTGATCAGCATGAATAGAGAAGTCGATATAGCCATGTCCGTCTGTCCGTCCGTCTGTCTGTGGAAACACAAAATACTCCGACAATACAGAAGATGTACTGCTAATTTTCCGTCAAATTGTTTGTTGATATCATGAGCAGTTTTCTAGTGAAAATGATCAAAATCGGTTAAGGCGTTCAAAAGTTATGAGTGAAAATGTGGGAAGACCTCTAAAAATTTCGAAGCAAATTTTAAATTATACTATTTATTTCATCATACATACATACATACATACGTACATTCAATGATTATACACAAGAATATACGCAAGCAGGGATGGCTGTCAATATCGTTGAAATATCGTCCACGATTCTAACACCTTTCAACTGACTATCGTTATCGCTTAAATACCGTTACCGATATTCTTGAAATACCGCTATCCGTAAAATACCGTTACCTTAAAATACCGTTACCGAAATAATCTAACAAGATCTGAACAAAAAAACTTCTGTAAATAGATATATTTTCCCAAAGTATGATCATAAACTAGACAGTCATTTAAACTCGGGCATAATGCGGTTAAAAATTGTGGTGTGCATTAACATTACCTGAATAACTAAAATAACGTTATCCTTAAAATGCCGTTACCAAAATAATTAAAAAATCTTTTTCCCTAAAATAAAGTTACCGAAATATCTAAAATATCGTTACCGCTAAAATACCGTTAGCGAAATAAATAACATACCGTCAACGCTAAAATACCGTTAACGCTAAAATCCCGTTACCGAAATAACTGAAGTATAGTTTCCCCTAAAATACTGTTACCGAAATAAAAGAAAATAGCATTACTACGAAAAATAACAACATAGAATCGGTTACCATCCATGGTCATGATCAACACTTAAAAACAAAAAAAAACCCACAAAATATTGTTGTTGTTTTGTTTTGTAATACAGTATGTATGTACGTATGTATTAGTAGCAATCGCATGCAGAGTTGCCAGGTTTGACGATTTGTCGTCATTTTGATGATATTTAATACCCAAAATAACTAAATGACTATTTGACGACTTTTGCTTCCAAAATGACGATTTTTTGACAATAATTTAATATGTCAGCAAGATCTACTTATTTATCATTCTCATAAAATCGCCGGCTCGATTATTATTGTGAAATACAATTTTGCAAAAATGCAAATCCTAGAATTGAATAAAACTTAATCCAAACCGCATTTATTTTTTTATAAATTCATTACGGGTTTAGCTTAATTTAGTTTCTGTGTTTATATATTTAGAACATTTTTTTAAATTTTTATAAAATTTAATTGGAGTTAGATTTAAATAAAAATAAAAAAATGTTCATATTAAAACACAAGGCATGGACTTTTTTTGCGAAACAAACAGATCTCTAGCCCGAATATATTTCATGTTGAAAGATGATATATATACAACTTTAAATGAAACAAAAT
Source organism: Delia radicum (assembly GCA_021234595.1). Lineage (NCBI taxonomy): Eukaryota > Metazoa > Arthropoda > Insecta > Diptera > Anthomyiidae > Delia > Delia radicum. Next base: position 31,464,714 of record CM037852.1, on the reverse strand, counting down.
AAATCCGGTGCTTAAAAAACAGGCCTAATAAAATAAATAAAGTGCCAAAATTTAATTATTAAAAAATATAACATTAAGTTTGTTCGATAACACAAAAATTTGTACAAGTTTTTGCTGGAAGGTGTTCGTTTACACAAATACTCAGAAAAAACTGGTAAAAGGAGAGATAAAGTGACAGTTTGATGCCAAAGAACTTACAAGTTTTCACTGAATACATTTTTGCAGTAAAAATTTGTAAGAAGAAAAAAAAAATATAATTGAAAAAATATGCTTGTGGTTTTAGTAAACAAAAACAAATATTAAATTAAATTTTAATTGTTTATGGATTTAAAGTGAAAAATTTTAAAGAATTAGCTATGGAAGATGGTAAAAAACATTTTAAATTATTTTTGGTCGACAATTTTATTTAATTTTTATCTTTTCCATAATGACCAGGTGATTTTTTTTTTTTTAATATTTAAAACCAGCTGTTTTACCGCTTTCAAAACGTGTTCTGATGATGGGAACCTAGAAAATTCCCGAAATAGATCTATCAACACATTCCTGAAAGGGTCAAAGAATAAATTTGAAAACAAAAACTCTATAGATTATTTGTTAGGAGAATATAATAATAAAGAAATATAGAGTATGGCCTCGAACTTGAATAATTTTCATTTCCAATATTATTTATTAATATTATTAAAATATAATATTCCTAATATGTTTATATAAAAATCGGTATGTTTTTCGCTAAAACTTGAGTGTTTTTGTATTTTATACAACTTAATTTTCGTTACATTGCTAAAAGCCTATTTTGTGTCTTTTTTCCTACTAAAATCCAGGTTTTTGTTTTATAGAAAAATAATTATTTCAGTGTTTCATTATATGTAAATATTTCATGTACGGATAATATTATTTTCTACAAATATTGGTTACTTTGAGGCATCGATTTGTACTTTTTCCCTATTTCAAGTGCTATAAGCAAACTGCATTCAATTATTGCAATACAACTAGGCCTTTATTCTCGATTTTGATGATACGCAGTTTGATATTATTGCCTAATTCTTTTTATTAACCGAGAATTACATCGATTTTCAGCTAGATTTTTTTAACTTATCAAAAAATATTTAAAATACATTGAATTTAAATTAAGCTGAGTTTATTTTTGTCCACATAATACTCTTTAATCGAGTGTTAAGTTTTTTTTTCTACTAAATTCATTTACAAAACCAAAGTTTTTTCCTTCACAATTTAATAGGTGGCGCCAGTTATTCTTCCAATTAGATCCTTTCTCGATTACAATTAGATATTAAATTAAATTATTAATTGACAATATATTTATTATTTTTAAAACGATTTTTTTCTTATTACTTCCCTTTAAACCTATCCCTTTATAACTTAATAAATGGCGCTATTGCCAATTTTCTCCATTGGACTCTTCCAACAATTGCAATTGGATTCTTCTAACAATATCAATTGGATTTTAACTCCCAATGCAAATATATATTTAATATCATAGAAATTAAACATAGCGATTTCAGCGCCATGAATGTCGACGATTTTTTTTATAGCAAAGACACAAACCATTCTTGTTGAATTGTGTAAATCTTTATCTGTATTTATATACAATGCAGTTCTCTTTTAACGAACAAAACTTTAATTTTTTTCTTCATCCCAAATACATTAATTAATACATACATTAATTAACTTATAAAAACAACATTCTTATTGTTATTTTTACAAAGGTATATACATATATAGGAGCATTCCACTGTCACGTACGGAAAAATTCAACTATTTCTAGTACTTATATTGCATATATTTCCTAATTGGTAAAGCAATTATCTAATCTTTTTTCTTTTATTTAATAGACTGCATAATAGTATTTAATCCTACATAGAAACTTTTTAAATAATTCTTGAAATACTGAAGAAAAAAAGTAAACAAACTCCATCACGTGTGGGACAGTTCGAGTCAACCAACATTTGAAATTGTTATTTTTGAATGAAAATTTCAGCGAAACTATTAAACATGGGGAAAAAGTGCTTAAGAAGCAAATTATTAGTAAGAATCAAGCTTGCTGCTGGCGAAAAGAAAAATTAAATAAAACACATATTTATCATTAAAAATAGGTTTTTATATTTTGTCACGTGCAGACAATTCGCGTCATGTACGGGACATAGTTGAAATTATATCTATAAAATAAGCAAGAATCAATAGTTGAATACATTCTTGTCAATGGATAAGCTATGTTTTCTGCACTCCACAGCTTTTTCTTTAGTTTTAATATAATGGAAGTTTGAAATTCCAGTTATCGCTTGGGTATTGTCCCATGGTGATGCAGACACAATTTTTTGGAAAATTTCCGAGGATGGCACATATATTATACATGGTTAAATAATGCTTCTGACATGTTTTCTTAATGCCATTTTCCCAAACAATAACAAAATCGTTTGCGCCTGGCCAGGTATATACAATATCCGGACGGTAGTAAAAGGCTTTCACATCCTCGTAACGTGTATCGTATATGCCTGATATGCTTGTCTTTGGACTTTCGGCTGGAATAATGTTCATTTTACACGCTATTTCCGTTACTACTGCTCTTTTCTTTCTTGGTGATTGAGGGAGGGCTTTTAGAGCCTTTTGCACAGCTTTAGATAAGGTTTGTTTTGATTTGTATGGAAATTCGGTACTTATAGAAGGTTCAGCAATATTTTGATCTTGAACCCGTTTTTTGGCTCTTTGCAGTCTCTTCTTATCCCTTTCCTTAAGTCTCATAGCTTTTAACTCACTTTCCGAAAGATTTTCTTTTTTTCGCTTACGAAGTTCACATATCCTTTTGGTTTCATTAGCGGTGAATTTCGGATCTTCCTCTTTACGCTTTGCACGAAATTTCCGCATACGACTAGCACTGGTTGATGGTTCTTGATATTTGTGTTATTAAAAATATTAAAGCAGCAATAAGGTTAGTTTAGAGACACCATCAAAATTGGAAGATTCAGATTTCTTTTTCCTCAGTGTCACGTGCAGACACTTTTTTATCACCAATTATTAACTATTAGTAAAGCGTTTACATTCAAATTTTTTTAGTTAGTTTTTAGACCACTAAAAGTTAGCTGTAAACAACAAAAATCAATTTGTATAGTTAACTTGTTTTAGAATTATTATTATAATAAGGAATTAAGCGTCACGTGTGGGATGTATAAACTAACCTTTGCGTTGTAAATGATTTCTCGTCAGCAAAACACTTTACAAACAAATTATTATTCAGTTTAATACTGCTAACCACACACTTGAACTGAGAAAAGAAATTTAGTTTCTATCTGATAAACAATAATGACAGCGACCTCGCAAAAAATTGTGTAAAGTGAAATAAAAAAGCATAGTTACAACAACTCTCAAAAAATTAACGGTAATTAAAAAAAATGTGATCTACTCGTCATAATTTATAAATATTTTTTTAGATGGGAACATAATCTCACTATGTAGGTGCAAAAGTAAATAAAAAATTAATGTTTGTAACATTGCTCAGATTTCCACTTTTTCATGGAATGCTCCTATATATATATATTGTTTGCAGTTTCCCTGGTTAATGCAAACACCGAGATGGAGGGTATCCAAAAATTCGGCACAGCCGAATTTAATCTTTTTTATACCAAATTCGGCACATCGGACTTTAATGCTTCCACTTGTTTAAATATATTTCGTATATAAATAATTAAACTATAGGCATATAGGGTATCTACTGAAGGGAATTTTTAAGTTGCATCCATTCGTATATAAAATATGTCCGTGCATATGCAAACATTTTTGTTGTATAAAAAATAATTTTTTCGAATACCACGTTTGTATGCGAAGTTCTTGCTGGTTGTAGCTCTAATTAACATATGATAGTGCTTATTTAATTTAATCGAGTAATTATCTGGGCTTTTTCAATTTTCGTAATCGTTCGGCTTCAACATAACGTTTCCGAAGAGTTTTTGTAACCCATATTTTCAATATTTCAAATAAGTGGCAACCCTGGACGTACAGCATTGCCAATATGGATATCGAAATTTTTGTTTTCTCAAGCACTACAGCGTTTAACAAAATCCGAACTTATTAAATTTTAAAGATGTTTTCATACAAAAACTTTGTAACTTCTGACTCCCCTTTTTAAACCCTAAAAAATACATGTCTAATATTTTTTTTTGTCCTAAACAACATATTCAAGTGATCATCCTAAATGACATCCAACTTTAGTTAGTGTTTTTAGAAAATTTTCTATTATTTTCTATATTTTTGTATTGAAGATTTTAATTTTGGTGGAGGAAATGTCCCATTTTCCCTCCCCCTGGATCCACGCCTGTTTAAATCACAGATGTTTGGAAAAATGTTCATCGAAGTTAGTACTTAGAATTTATCTGAAAAATATAAAAAGGAATTTCAATAATATTCTTCATATGCTAGAGGGCAGTTCCAAAATTAGCTGACCTGACGTATAAGTTGGTGGCAGTAGGTTGAAAACAAATAACTTTAATGAAAAGTGGCAACCATATACAACATATGTTTTAAGTTTCAAGGTGCTACATTGTTTAATATTTTTATTTTTTGAGCAGTCAAAATTAAATTATGTCAGTAAACATGTAAAAAATTGTACACCGTTATGTAATTAAATACTTTTATTTGAAAGGTATCACTCAGTGCAACCAATAATAAAGCCGAGCTAGATTCTTCTTTGAAGGTGTCTGTTTCTTCGTTTACAACTACTCCACAAAATGGTATTGGATGATCGTCGGCTGAAGGTACATGAGCTGGCTGAAATGATAGACATTTCGAAAAGTGCTATATACATCGCATATTGACCGAAAATTTGGAGATGAGAGAGCTGTGCGCAAGATGGGAGCCACTTTTGCTCACAATAAAACAGTGTCGTGATGATGTTTCAAAAGAGTGTTTGGAGATGTTTCACCCCAACAAAGCCGAGTTTTTGCATCGATCGTAACCATGGATGGTCCACCACTTCACGCCTGAAACAAAGGAACAGTCAAAGCAGTTTACTGGAATCGGAGAATCGGTGTCCAAAGAAGGCGAAGACAGTTCCATCTAAAGGTAATGCCATGGCGTCTGTGTTTTGGGATGCACGTCTATTCTATTTCCAAACTTGCAGAAATGGCTCGGTGGTAAACTATTTGCAAACACTGAAGAGGTGGAGTCTGCGGTTAATGGATATTTTAAGGAGCTAAACAGTTCTTACTATAAACAGGGTATCGAAGCTATTGAATATCGCTGGGAAAAGTGTATCAAGCTAAAAGTCGATTATGTTGAGAAATAAAGAAAATTGTTCCCAAATTTGTGTGTTTTCTTTGCTAGATAGGCTTAGTTTGGAACCGCCCTCGTTTCTTTAAATGTTTTTTGTACAAACCTCTTTTTAAAAACTTCAACTCCTTGAAAACTTCCATAGAACGCTTAATAATTCCATCTTCGAAACGCCACAAACTCGTATCGATAACAGTATCATTTAAAGTCATCTTAATGGAAGGTTCACGATAATGTTGTAATTGAGCATCAGAGACATTGAAGGAATAATTTTGGCAAACATCTTTGGTGGCATAAAAAGGAAAATGATTATGTGTGGCTATCACATGATCAGTATTATGAAAACATTTTGTAAACCAACCAGGTCGTACATGTTCCCGAACTCGTTCAACATGTTGCAACATATAAAAGTGTTCAGAATATTTATTCGTATATAGAGGTTTTTCCGCGAAACCTGGAAAATATGTACAGCGAAAACAATAACTTGCAAATTTTTTACAATTTGAATCATTAAGACTTTCTCCCAGCTCTATTAAATCATGCCAGCTACTAAAATTTCCCAAGGGCATGGGTATTTCATCAATATCTATAACGACCATATAATTATAATGATACATATTACGATAGAGACAATCATTGTAGGGTATAACTTCATGTAATATATAGGGAAAATAATTATTAGTCATATCCATATGACGATATTCCGGTAAGTTTCCAACTTTTGATGAAGAACTAAATGGTAGATATTCCAAATAACCAGTTTGCCGATAATACTCCAACACTTTTGTAATATTTTTATGAATTTGTAAATTGTACATGATAATTTTTTCGGCTCCCAGAGAACGTATGGTTTCTATATATTCTACTAAACGATAAGACAGATCCACATATGGATAATCCAAACCTTTAACACAAACTGCAAATTCTTTTTTAACTTCATTGGCTTTTAAAGGAAAGTACGTTACGCGTACATTATTGGTAGCCTTATCACAGGGTGATGCTACTAAAGATACTGTACGCGGTATCCAATCCTTATGCTCCTTAGGCAAAGCACAAGATAACATATGACCATAATTATGTTGAGATTCATGGCCCCAATCATAATCCCATAATCTATGCTGTTCATTTGCTGGAATTATTATAGGTTCGTTTTGTTCCTCATACCATAATTGACAATAAACTGTGGGATAATCTTCATCTTTGCTTGTTATAAAATGTATCATTGTCAGTAATCGTACCATGGGTTCATCTTTGACCACCGATGGTCTGTTGTCTAAATATGCTCCATATATAAAATAGGTTATATTTGTATACTGAAATTCTTGCCAATAGTCGTTGTGAATTTGTATGTCTGTGAGTGAGGGATACCAAGCGCAGGATTCATTCAAGTTGCGATATTTATAGCTGTTATTATTTAAGTCCTCAATAGGCAAATAGGGCATTTCCTTAGAGATATGTTGAAATATTATTGTTTCATTAGGAGCTGGAATTATGATAAATGAGTTAGCAAATGTTATTAACTCACAATTTCATACTAATATGTTTATGGATAAAAGCCATATTTTTGGGAAACCTCTCAAAGATTTTTCAGTTAGTTATTTTTTAGCAGTTAAAAATAACATTTTCGTTTGTTTTTAACCCCAAAAGCTCTTTTGCAATGAAATGTATGCCATTTGTTCGGCACGAAAAATAAGCAATGGGCCTGATTACGGTTGTCGTAGTCGTATTTCGACTCTCGTCGAAGTCGTTGTCGATTTTTATTTGTTGCGGTATTACGTAAATTTTTCGACTAATAGGTTTTTGTAATAGATTGAAAACAACAGAGTGTTGACAAATTTGTTAAACTTATTAATATTATGAAGCACTCTATGACAATCTGTCAAAAACAGCTGATTGGCGGCAATAAGAAATTTTTAATTTTGTTGTTAAATTATCAAAAATATTAAAAAAATGCTAAGTTTGGACATATTTTTTAACTTCAGATGAAAAATATGAGTGTCTATGGCTGAGACGAATGATATTTGAAGAAAACGGATAAGTATTGTTTAGCAAAATAACTCCGATCACGTCCAAACTTTTGCCTCGCATAGTACTTTTTGAGCTGATTTTAAGAAGCAAAAAAATTTTGTCGCCAAAGCCCCCTTGCGGCTGGACGAGGCATTCAATTCGGAAAAGTTTTTACAATTATCTCAAAAAGTACATGTCCGATCATTACAATATGCATGTCATATCAAAGCTTATTAAAATATCTATTCAATGATGTACGATATGACCCTAGAAATTCAAATTCAAAACTTCATTATATTTGTGTTTTTTTTTTTGTAAAAAGATCACCTTATTAAAAAAATCGCCTATATAAGCATATAAAAAATGTACAAAAAATTAAAGAAAATTTCACAGGCTTTCATTAAAGGTATAATGGACTACCGTATCTTTTAAAAGAAAAAAGAGATTAAAGGTTAAAAAATCGCAAAAAATCCACATTGTCTAAATATAACCTTTGATATTTTTTTTTTGTTTCAAGAGATATGTGGCCATATTGTACCTCAAAAGAAAGCTTATAAATCCGGCTATCTATTTCTATAAACTGATTAAGTACTTACACAGGCCAATTTTTAAATATAAAAAGCACATTTTATCTAAAAAACTAAAATAAAAATAAGAAAATTTTAAACCGGCCTATAATGGGTTAATTTATATTGACATATTGTACACCATTGAAAAGCCATTTAAAAAAACTTTTTCAACTTTAATGCCCAGCCCAGCCGCAAGGGGGCGCCGACGACTACAAATATTTTGTTTCTTGAAATCAGCTCAAAAATTAGTTTTTGGGGTAAAAGTTTTGAAGTAATCGTAGTTATGTTTCTAAACTGCACTTGTTCCTGATGTTGCCAATTATGTTTTTTACCCTAAAACGTCCTCCAATTTCGAAAACCGCTTCGGTGCTATAATTTTTATTCTAAAAGTATTTAAATTTAATTAAAATTTCATTGAAATTTGCATTTTTTAAGAATTATTTAAATCTGTCGTGAAGAAATAAAATAGACGACTGTTTTTATGCATTTTGACAGTCGAAAACGACAACCGTAATACGGAAATTGTAATAGATTTTCTAGCAGTGTTGTACATTCGTAGTTTTCGACAAACGTAATACCGTTTTTTAAAAACGACAAATTTTCACTACGACTACGACAACCGTAATAAGGCCGAATATGTTCTTTACCACAAAATTTTTTTTCGGGCTAAAATAGATTTAGAGCGAATCTCAAACTCTAATCCATAAAAATTAATAAGTTTAGGTATAAACGAGTTGTCTACATTTTGATGATTTTTGAAGTGAAATATGATAAAATTGACTATTTCACAAAATTTATTGTGTAGAAAATTACGATTTTTAAAAATTTTACTATTTTGAAAGTTTGTTTTGTTTAATAATTTGAATTTTATTTAAAACCAACGAAAATCAAAAGAATTTTTTTATATATTTTGTGAAGGGAAATCAAAAAATTTGAATTTTTGTAAAAACTTAATAAGCCACATTTGAATTGTTGCTGGTTTTTGCCATTATAGTTTTGATTTAATGCAGAAATTAGAACTTTTGCAGGACTTTGTACTCTAGATACATGTTATATAATTACTTTTATAAAATATTCATTAAAATATGACTAGAAAACAGCTAAAATCAGCAATTAAAAAAATGCTTTTGGCGGGCTTGTCCCGCTTTTAAAAGTCTGATCCCGCCTTGAATTTTTTTCCTGTTTTTTAAATCAAAATCCCGCTTTTTAAACCCTCCATCCCATAGTGCAGGAGGATATATTCACTTTGTCAAATGTTTGTAATTCTTTTAAAAAAATTCTGGGACCCCATAAACTATATATATTCTTGATCAGCAGTAATAGAGAAGTCGATATAGCCATGTCCGTCTGTCTGTGGAAACACAAAATACTCTGACAATACAGAAGAGGTACTGCTAATTTTCAGTCAAATTGTTTGTTGATATCATGAGCAGTTTTCTAGTGAAAATGATCAAAATCGGTTAACGCGTTCAAAAGTTATGAGTGAAAATGTGGGAAGACCTCTAAAAATTTTGAAGCAAATTTTAAATTATACTATTTATTTCATCATACATACATACATACGTACATTCAATGCTTATACACAAGAATATACGCAAGCAGGGATGGCTGTCAATATCGCTGAAATACCGTCCCCGATTCTAACACCTTTCAACTGACTATCGTTATCGCTTAATTGTTTTTTTGTTTTTTTTGTAATACAGTATGTATGTACGTATGTATTAGTAGCAATCGCATGAAGTGTTGCCAGGTTTGACGATTTGTCGTCATTTTGATGATATTTAATACCCAAAATAACTAAATGACTATTTGACGACTTTTGCTTCCAAAATGACGATTTTTTGACAATAATTTAATATGTCAGCAAGATCTACTTATTTATCATTCTCATAAAATCGCCGGCTCGATTATTAAATTTATATTATTTCGTTAAAAATTGAAAGCAAAAACATTGTTTTTTGATCGATAGCTAGCTTTTATATGCTAATATGATGTGAAATACAATTTTGCAAAAATGCAAATCCTAGAATGGAATAAAACTTAATCCAAACCGCATTTATTTTTTATAAATTCATTACGGGTTTAGCTTAATTTAGTTTCTGTGTTTATATGTTTAGAACATTTTTTTAAATTTTTATAAAATTTAATTGAAGTTAGATTTAAATAAAAATAAAAAAATTTTCATGTTAAAAGACAAGGCATGGATTTTTTTTGCGAAACAAACAGATCTCTAGCCCGAATATATTTCATGTTGAAAGATGATATATATACAACTTTAAATGAAACAAAATAAATCCAAAAATAAATCCGGTGCTTAAAAAACAGGCCTAATAATATAAATAAGTGCCAAAATTTAATAATTAAAAAATATAACATTAAGTTTGTTCGATAACACAAAAATTTGTACAAGTTTTTACTGGAAGGTGTTCGTTTAGACAAATACGCAGTAAAAACTGGTAAAAAGGAGAGAGTAAAGTGACAGTTTGATGCCAAAGAACTTACAAGTTTTTACTGGATACATTTTTGCCAGTAAGAATTTGTAAGATGAAAAAAACATATGACTAAAAAAATATGCTTGTATTTTTAGTAAACAAAAACAAAAATTAAATTAAGTTTTAATTGTTTATGGATTGAAAGTGAAAATTATTAAATAACTAACTATGGAAGAAGTTAAAAACATTAAATTATTTTTGGTCGATAATTTCAATTAACTTTTTCCTCTTCCATAATGACCAGTTGATTTTTTTTAATATTTAAAACAAGCTATTTTATCTAATTTAGTAATTCCTACAAATTTTCTGTTCGTTTACTTTTTTGTAAATTTGTCTTACTATTTGTAATTTTGTTACTGAGTAGTTTTTACTGAACTTTACAGGAAAAGTAATCGAACAGACTTATTGTTAAAGAATTTCCAAATTTTGTAAAAGAATTTAATATTTAAAAAGTTGTGCCACTGAAATGTTGTTCACAGAATTATGCAGATATAAGTGATTAACAGTTTAAGTGGTAAAATTTGTTTGATTTAAAGTTGTATTTATTTGATCTTTCAACATTATATTTTTGTTATTTTATTAATTAATAATCATATAATTACAAGTTATATACTATTACCCTAACCGAGCACTAGCTACTATGGCCTTCGGCGCGCTGTAGCGAAAACAGATCAGTGCCTCTGGTGGGAATCGAACCCACGACCCCCGCACTGATAAGCCAGCACGCTACCAACTAGCCTACTGGGGCACACTGTTTCAACATTTTATAAATATGAATATCGTTGAAAATATAATGATTTTCGAAGTTTAAACCAAAGAGAAGTGTCCAAAAATCGTGTTATATTACAACGATAACACGTTAACATTTGAAATGTGAATAACATTATTGTATTTTATTTTTTATTAAAACTTTATCCCTCTTCTAACAAATATATTTTATTTTGACGATTTTTCAAAATGTGATGACGATTTTGACGATTTTTTCTAAAAAATTTGTCGTTTTTATGCTCTGCAAACCTGGCAACACTGGTTATGAGTGCAAATGTGAGAAGCCCTCGAAAATTGTTAAGCTAATTTATAAAGTATTCTTTTATTTTCCAGATACCAGGCTTGCCATATACCTTTTTTTTGTTAACCCCAACAAATCAAAAAATCACCAATTAGAAAAAAGGTAGAACAAAATAGTTTAGTTAAAATTCTTTATTTATTTGACTGCATTAACCGGAGTTGCCAGACACATTAATCGTTATCAGATCAAAAAAATATCCAGGAACAAAAGCCCCCGAATCCAACAATGTAAATTCATAACTTTTTTTCGTACACTATTTTTACTTATTTTCATTCTCAACCCTAAATAAATTTGCAAGGAAACTCTTATACTCTAATTACATTATTAAAAACCCCATTAAATTTAAAGGACATTCACTTTCAGAACTTTTTTATTTAAGACATATAAGGTGCATACTTCATCTTAAAATCTTTTGATTATATGCATTTGTTTTCCTTAAAAGCCCTAATTTTTATTTGATACATACAAAAATAATCTTAAAGTATTGATGTGTAAAAACCAATCGAATTTTGGGAAAATTTCTTAGGGTTCTTATTCTAGGAGTCGTAAACGAGAATTGCACAAGCAACTGAGCAGAAAAACAATAATTTGAAATACCAGTTTCTTTAATTTTTTGTGTCTCGAAAACACCCTAAACACTCGAAAGATTTTCTTTTATACTTTTTGACAAACTTAGTTTCATCACACTTTCCGTTTTACTTATGTGATGTATAGTATAAACACATGTGTTGTAATGTAAACTGGCATTTCATAATTATTTCATTATGTATGTCTCCGCAAGCGTATTTTTGTTCCCTTAAATTTATCTAAAATTCTGATTATTCGAAACTGTTTTGATCCGTTTGTTTTCATTGCATCTCTTGTAACGATCCAAAAATATATTTTAGTAACTTTCTTTCATTATTATATAGGCAAAGAGACAAACAACAGACGAATTTTACAACAGTTTTTTTAACATCTATAAAAATATATATATTTTTCACTACACGTTCTTCTTTAGGTAATCAGAATAACCTTTGAATACCCACTGTTATAAGCATGCAGAATTTCAGATTCATTTTAGTAAACTTTAATTAAACATTTTTTCTTTTGTAACATCCCAAATACATTAATCAATCAGTCATATTTTGTTTTACTTATAAAAACAACATTATTTTTGTTATTTTTACAAAGAATATAGATATTTATATTAATTGCACTTTCCCTGGTTTATGAAAACACCGAGATGGAGGGTATCCAAAAATTCGTCACAGCCGAATTTAATCTTTTTTTATACCAAATTCGGGACATCGGACTTTAATGCTTCCACTTGTTTAATAATGTTTTGTTTTTGACCAATTTATTTGAATTTTCAGATTAATAATGGGTTGCCTTGGGCTGTTTTTGGTCAATAAGTTTTTATAGATAATTTTTTAAAAAAACGTAAAATTGAGTCACAAATGCGCTTCTAAAAAAATACGGGCCTACAAATTTGTTGTTCTAAATAAAAATTAAAGAATGTTAGCTGAGCAATATTTGGGTACAGTAGTTCCCGCTTAACGCATGGCGCTTAACTTCCTAGAGTTATGAAACTTTAAGAACTCATCGAAAAATGGGAATTAATGGCATTACAAAACAAACAAAAATTTGTGCTGCTTATGTCTTTTTGGCGGATATGGCTCGATATGCATTTCTGAAAATTTTAATTTCTTTTAGGCAAAACTAACTATTTATATAAAAAAAATTTTTTTTTTTGTTAAGCGCAAAATAATATAAAACACTTACTGCTTAAATAATAAATGTTTTATAAAAGAAACATTTAAATTTTTATTAAATAACATTCAATAATTAATACTACATTTCCACTGAACGTGTTTTGAAATAAAACATGTTTTGTACATGTTTTCCCATACATTTTTTCCACCAAAACACATGTTTTGCTAATTAAAACTTTAAAGTTAAAAAAATAACGAGTAAAAAAACTAACATTTCGAAAGTACATATTTTCTAAAATATACAAAGATGTGGAACATATATGGTTAAACACAGCAATTCCTATTCTAACAAAAGAGAGAATAATGAATTTGTTAAAAAAGATAAGTAAAAAATATAATTTTTATAGAAAATACCCAACATCAAAAAAAGGGGACAAATTTAGAACAAGTTTGGCCAAGTATATTGTTCTCTGTGAAAGCAGTCTTTTTGATATTGCGGCTAGTAAGTGCACCACTTTTGAAAAATGTAATTGTTCACATGAGAAAATGGAACCTCTTGATCAACGGAATTTCTTAACAGATCAAAGAAACGATCGTGTATTAACTGTTAAGAAAGAAAAACGATTACAGTTAAAAAAACGCTTAGAGCAACGAATTACAAGTCGACAAGCTCCAAAACTTACAACGTCCACAACGCCTGAGATACAAATCCTACCTATGTCACCACTGCCAAAACTGGAAACAGAGCAAATAGACTTGCCCTTCCAAATGTTGCTGAAACATGCGACAGGTATGGATTATCTATGCGATCAGCAGCCGCAATAACTTCTGCAGTTCTAATGGACGTGGGAATAATCAGTGACACCGATAATAGTCTTATCATTGATAAAAATAAAATCCATAGAGCATTGGCAGCCTCTAGAAAAGACAGTACTCTTACGCAAAATAAAGTTAAAATTCAAGGATTATACTTTGATGGTCGTAAAGATATCACTTTACAAAACGAAAAACATAATGGCCGTTATTATAGAAAAACCGTTCAAGAGGAACATGTTTCAGTAATCGCCGAACCAAATTCGCAATATGTAGGCCATGTTACTCCATCATCAGGCACAGCAAAAGCAATATGTGATTCTATAATGGATTTAGTTAATAACAATGTTGATGATATTATTTGTGTTGGTTGCGACGGAACTGTGGTTAACACTGGTCGAAAGGGCGGTGTTAGTCAACGCATAGAGACATATTTAGGTCGGCCATTGCAGTGAGTAGTGTGCTTGTTTCACCAAAACGAGTTGCCTCTACGGCATCTCTTTATTAAACTAGATGGTGCAACAACTGGTCCTCGTGGATACTCCGGGCCAATTGGAGCAGCTCTACTTGACTGCGAAAAAACCCCAATAGTATTGTTTACCCCAATCAGCGGCAATATTCCGGATATCGAAAAAGAAATCACTGATGAAATGAGTACCGAGCAGATGTATATGTTCGAAATGTGCCAAGCTATAAAATCTGGTCATTGTCCACAATAGCTTGGAAATCGTCAGCCAGGTAAAATGGCACACTCCAGATGGGTAACTACAGCTAATAGAATTATGAGACTCTACGTAGGATCAATAAATCCTTCGGAAAACTTAAAAATCTTGGTGAAATTTATAATGATGGTGTATGCCCCAATATGTTTTTTTGTAAAATATTAATCGTCGTTAGAGTTCGGAGCTCAACATGTTTTTAAAATGATCAGTTTCTCACGGTTTTTACCACCACATTTAAAATCATGCGTTGATTCTGTTATCCAAAGAAATTCGTTTTTTGCACATCCGGAGAACCTTTTGGTAGCAATGTTATTTGATACCAGAGAGCATATACGGGATATTTCTGTCAATCGAATAATCCAAGCTAGGAATAATGGTGGATCCTCATCCGTAAGAACATTTAACTTGCCCGTTTTAAACTTTTTTGCACAAGATTATACGGAGATGATCGATTGGAAAAATTGCGACATTACTCCCCCTCAATTTCTTTCAAAAATATCTGATAAGGATCTAAAAGTAATGGTTAAAAATAACTGCTTAGAATTACCCAATTTACCATGCAACACACAAACGTAGAAAGGTGCGTCAAGTCAGTCACGCAGGCTTCTCTTAGCGTAGTAGGTCCAGAATCAAGAGATGGATTAATTCGTAATAGAATTCAATCTAGAAAGGAAATGCCTGCTTTTGAGTTTAAAAAACATTTTTTTTAATTAGTAATCGTTAATTAGTTTTGTTTTTATATTAAAAAAATATATATTTGCTTTTTTTAATAATGAATTATCTGTTATTTTTTTTTTTTTTTCTTTGTAAAAATATTTAATAAAATTTTGAAACCAGTATAAAAATAACAAATATTTTTATTATGTTTGTACTTTTTTGCAAATTCACTATATATATCTGAATAATATTAATATCTAAATTAACTAATATAAAAAAAAAAAATATCAAAATTGGTTTAATTAAAAAAAAAAATACAACACTGGACTAAAACAGCTCAATGCCTAAGATAATTAATTAAATTTTTTTTAGATTAGCTTTAAAAAATAATTTTGCTAAAATTACTTTCGTAATTCAAAACAATCTAGCTATTCTTAATTTAAGCCAATACTTTTTTCTATTCGTAAGTTTTTAAACGTTTTAGAGAAACGCATTCTCTGAGTTTTCAAATAAAATTAAAAAAAATTTAAACTTTTCTTAAAACATCGGGCAAGATGGTTAACAGCAGCAAAAATTAAAGATAAATAAATTAAAAATTACGGACTGCAAGTAAATTTTTCGAAAAAATTTCATCTCGTCCCACTGTGCGCTGGACCAGAATAGCTCTATTACATTTTTTAAATAGTTTTAACGAAAGCGCTCTGTTTTTCGTAGCTTTTGAGACTAATTAAGCTGAAAAAGAAAAAAAAAAAAAACAAATACTCACATTTCAATCTTTAAGATGCAACGCTGCACCAAAATTGCTCTACGGAAATTTTATTAATATTTTTCCCGGAATGTACTCTGTATTGCGCAACTTTTGGCGTGAATTTTTTGAAAATCAAAAACAATTATTTTTTTTTCAAAATGCACTAGCATTACAATCTTTAGGATCCGGTAGCCATACTATAAATGCATCTGGTTTTTTGTTCAAAATTTTTTTTTTGCTATTTTTCCAGTAAAAGGCTCCTAAATCCCCATCATTTGGGGGGGCAAGCTAAAAAAAAAAAATTTCGGGACGCGCTAATGTTCATGTTAAAAGTACCGGCCACTTCCATATAACAGAATTGAAACTAGGACCGGTTCATACATACATACATCACGTGACCATACCAGTCATTGGTCAATTTCCCGCAGGGTAGCTAATGGGACATTGTGAAAATGAGACTTAGTCCCGATCCCTGAATGTTCAGTTCAGCTGCTAACTGGGACTATAGCTGACACATTTGTTGTTGATTACCATATAAATTTTCCACTTAACTGTTTGTTAAATTTTTACTGGATATTCAGTAATCGGGCCTTAATCATTAAAAAAAATAGTTAAAAAGAAGTAAATATACGCAATTAAATCGGTTTAAGGTGAAATTGTTTTACAACTTTGTTAATATAAGCATTTTAATAAGACAATTTTTAATTAAAACTGATTTTACTTTAATCATTAAATTTAAGTTTCTTCTTTTATCTATTTGAAAACACGGATGATTTTTTAGTGTTGTAAGACTTACCTGTTCTCGTGTCCAAATGTAAAAGCTTTTGCTCATATCGTATAGTATATATATTTTCGATTTCTTTAAATTTATAAAAATACAATAATATTGTTATACAAAAAACGAATATTAACAAAAAGATAAATATTTTTTTTAAATTCCGCATTTTTTTAATGCAAACACATATACTATAAAATTTAGACTGTGATAGAATTTTGTTTTAAATAAAGCTATTTTTGCTTTGGATAATAGTTGCGTTTATATATTATACAAAGTATAATTTCATAAAAAACTATTAATCCTAGCCGACTTTGGAAAACCCTTAATAATTTTATGTTAACCAGAAAAAGTAGCAAAATGTGTTTTACACAATAACGGTTAAAAAGGATATCAAGAATTATTGGCTTTTCTGAAACTAAAAAACAAATATTCTACTAAGTTTTCTTTTAAATACAGTACTTACAAGGGAAGTCTCGCAAAGGATTCTTTCCGATCTTAATGAAATTTGGATATGTGAAAAAGAAACAAAAAATTAAGGGAATTAAGATTTAGGGGTCAAAAATTACACCATATTTCGTTTTTCGGCTTATTTCGAATTGTTTCAGGAAAGTTTAAGACAAATTGGATACCAAATGATAAAATTTTAATGCTTTAAAAAAATTTTATGAAAGCATTAATTTAATGGAAAGTTTCAATGATATGATTACAAGTAGCATCACATTTTTTTGTTAAATGTTTAATTTAATAGAAGCATTAGGCGGCAGTTAACTCAAGAGGGAGCCTTAGAAAACACCTCATGAGTAGATTGGTATCTATGAAAATGCATTAGTGTTAACAAATGCGAACTCTGAGGGAACTCCTGCTGTAAATATTTGTAGTGGTTTGAGTATCTTTATTTTAAAGTAAAAAATCAGTAGTTCATTTAAAAAAATCAGTAGTCCATTAAAAAAGAAACCACATCGAAGTACTGTATTATGATTTTACATTCATTTTACATTCATAAAAAATAAAACAAATAAATGTTTGTTTATTTTTACTGCATTTGTGGTTAATTTTTGGAACAGTAAAAAACTGAAATGTAAGTCGTCCTCTCTTCAAGTGAAATTTCATTTGTTTTCAACTACATTTGCAGTGATTGTTATCTACATAGTATTTATTCTACATAGATTTCTAAGTATATAATGTAATTATCAATTTCTATTTGGCACTCGATAATATGATCTAAAACCTAAGGAAATTATCATTCAAATTTCATCATAGTTAATTAAACTTCATAGACATGACAATTTTTTATAGATGTTCCTAAAATTAAACTTTTGCATTAATATGATAAATCTCTTTTTTGCTTGAGTGTATCAATTTTATATTAAAATTAAATTTAAGTTACTATAATAAAAGTTATCACTAGGGCAAGGAATTTCATGCCAAATCATGTTTGTAGTCAGTACTCTGAAAAAAAGTCAGTAAATTTAGCAATATTTTTTTGACTTTATTGTTTAAGTTTAACCGAAATCCTTTTTGACCAAATACTTCCCCGAATCAAAGAATTTGCAAAAAAAAAAAAATGCCATCGATTTGTTATTGCATATTTTGTTATAAATAAATGCATATTAAGTTGTAAATGCACATTTTATGTTATTTTTATTGCATATTAAGCATATTTTTCAATTTAATTGCACGTTTTTCAATATTTTGTAAATACAAAAATTAAGTTTTAATTAAAAAAATACACAAAAGAAAACATTTGCAACCCTGAAGTAGTAATTTTTTTAGACATTTATCTTAGATTTCATTTTAAACCAATAAATGTACACTGAGAGGATTATCTTCACTTCAATAATGAATTTCTTCATAGCTTTAATGAAAAGTGTCACTGGAACTCGTCTGTTGAAACTTTTCATAGAATCTATGAAACAGGTTGCATTAAAGTCAATATTTATTAAATGTTTGTAGAATTAATGAAAACCTTCATAAAAGTAATGAATCATTCTGACAACGAAGCGTTTATAGAATTTATGAAACAGTTTCATAAACTTCTTTAAAATCAAGTTTTTTTTATGGTTTTTTAAACGACTTTATTTAGGTCCAAAAGTATTTAAAGGCTACATTGAAATAATAGCCCTTTTTAAAATACTTACTTGAGAAATTTTAAGTTTAAAATGGAATTAATGAAATTATGAAATTTCAAGAAAAAATAAAAAACTTAAGTCTGTAAAATAATTTTGAAGATCTAAAGAGAATTTTCTTTAAATATATGAAGAGATAATTTATGAACTCGAATGAATTTTTTTTATAAAACTGAAATTTTATGAAAAAAAGTTTATGAAAAATTTCTTAATATTAATAATAGTTCTTATGTATATATGTATAATAAAATTCTTTATTGCTAAATAGTGTCCCATTTTTTGTTTATCTTATATTAAACAATTTGATTTAATTTTTTTTATAAAGTATATATTTATTATTTATTAAAATTAATTACAAAATTAAACTGAAAATATTTGACAAACAAGTTTATGAAATAACTTTTTTTGAAAGTCTTTTGTAGTTATTTGAATTTTGCCACACATCTAAGAAAAAAATTCTATGAAATTGTTTCATTAATATCATGAAGCATAATCTTTTTTTTTTTTATTTATTATTAATTATAAATTATGAACTATTACCCTAACCGAGCACTAGCTACTATGGCTTTCGGCGCGTTGTAGCGAAAACAGACCAGTGCCTCTGGTGGGAATCGAACCCACGACCCGCGCACTGATAACCCAGCACGCTACCAACCAGCCTACCTGGGCGCATAAGAAGCATAATTTTTAGCCGCAAACGCGGCACCCATCTCATCTCCAAATTTTCGTTCAAAATGCGATGTACAGCACTTTTTCATTTCAGCCAGCTCACGCACCTTCAGCCGACGATCAGCCGATACTATTTTGTGGATTTTTTTAACCGTTTCTGGAGTAGGCCACCCAAACAGAGTTATGCAGTGTCGCAAACGAAAGAGCAGACTCTAATTTAAACATAAGCAAAAATATATAGTAAACATTAGGCACATGACTTCAAAAACATATTAGTTAAAACACAATTTTTTTTACCTTAAAACTGTATTCATAAACGAATATTATTAAGTATTATATAATATTCGTTTATGAATACAGTTTTCAGACTAAAATTTGTGTTTTAACTAAAATAATAATAAATAAAGGGTGATTTTTTAGCAACTTTCTTTTTGGTAACACTGTTTTCGGCAGCTCAGCTGTTTCCGTGTAGCATGATACTATTAAAAATGTTCAGTCTATAATTCTATAATTAAACCATGAATCGACTTACAAACGAACAACGCTTGCAGATTATTCAATTTTATTATCAATATTCATGCTCGATTAAGAAAGTGCATCGTGCACTTCTTCCAATTTATGTTCAGGCGGCTATTCTGAATCTTGTGACTAAATTTCGCAACAAATTTACATTATTGGACATTAAACCAACAACGTAGTGTGCGGACAGAGGAAAATATCGCAGCTGTATCCGCGAGTGTTGTCGATGACCTTGAATTATCGCCGATCGCAGCAATCGGGCCTCTGTTACTCCACTACGTGAAAAATTTTGCGGAAGGATTTGGGTGTAAAACCTTTTAAAATACAGCTAGTGCAAGAATTAAAGCCACACTTTTGGTGAATGGGCGCTGCCAAAGTTGGATGAAGATCCACTTTTTTATCGGAAAATTGTGTTCAGCGACGAAGCTCATTTCTGGTTGAATGGATACGTGAACAAGCAAAATTGCGATATGTTGGAGAGAGTATGCCAAAATTGGACCCAGCGTATGAACCATTTGAGGTGTAGCCGCTATCAACATTTACATGAAACCATCTTTAAACATTTACATTACATAGATCGTTCTATCGACTCAAATAAAGATTTCATACATTTCTCTAAATTTTATGTCTTTTGTTTTTAAATCAAATCCAAAAGCTCTTAAAAAATCACCCTTTACAAACTCTAACTAAACCAGAAACATGTGTTTTTCATGTTTGCTGCTTGATAATCCAAACAACCATATTCAAACACTTGTGTGCGTTTATTGGTTTAACTCCGTTTTGGTCTGTTTAAATGTTAAATATTTGAATTAACGTGCAGTGTGGAAAAGTTTTTCAAAGAATTGAATTGAAGGGCTTAGTGCAAAAACATGATAAGCCACACGTTTTCAAAAAATGATTTTATGCGTCCATTGCATTACCTAACGTGGTATCAATAACCACTTAAATGATTTAAGCTATATTCCAAATACTTTCAGATCTAGAGCAAATGTTACTTTTTACAATTCAACTATATTTCAATATTTTTTTACGCAAGAACATGATATGCCACACCAATAAGATACACTTCTGAACAAAAAGATTAATGACCTGTTCCACGATCTCGAACGAAAACCTAGGCGAACGCGCAAGCTAGTCACTCGAATTCGAATCAATTTGGGTTTCTCTATTTCGAAAGCTATCGTTCGCCTATACTTACGTGTGTCAATTATTGTGTTTTACGTATTTACAAATCATAGTGGTGCCAGACCGGATATTTTAAACTTTTCCTTTAAAAGTACCAAAAATACTACTAAATTGCTTGAAGATCAATACAACATTACTTAAGAGTGTTCAGCTGTATATGACAAATAAATAAATAAAACAAATAAATAAAACAAAAGAAAAATTAATAATGGCCTGTTCCTCGATCTCGAATGAAAAACTAGTAGAAAGAAATCTAGTCACTCGAATTCGAATCAATTTGGGTTTTTCTATTTCGAACGCTATCGTTCGCCTATACTTACGTGTGTCAATTATTGTGTTTTACGTATTTACAAATCATAGTGGTGCCAGACCGGATATTTTAAACTTTTCCTTTAAAAGTACCAAAAATACTACTAAATTGCTTGAAGATCAATACAACATTACTTAAGAGTGTTCAGCTGTATATGACAAATAAATAAATAAAACAAATAAATAAAATAAAAGAAAAATAAATTAATCAGAAAAAGAAAATCAAAAAAAGTACACCAGCGTTTTCAGCTGTTCCATTGTGAATTTCTTTAAGCTGAAATTTAAAGTTCTAATAATCTACGAATATTCGTGTTATTTTATTCTTACCTTCTGTTATCCATTGCCTTTTTTTCAGATAATTATAATTTTTTATTATATCATTCATTCCAGCAAAGAACACTGAAATATGAGGATTTTTTTGAGGTTCTCCGATTTTTCTATATTTTGTACATGAATACTCTATAGTCCCACTTGCACATAGCCTTCTCCAGATCTAGAAATTTGTAAAAACTCGCGATTTTATGCACGTTTTTAATTTTCATAAATTTGATCAAAATGCTAAGAAACCGAGCAAAAAGAAGAGAGAACCAGTTTGACCACTTTAGCATTTTTGCAGTTAAATTTAGCATTTTTTATTTTGATTTAGCCGTCAGTGACAGTCATTTTACCTATCAAATGACCGACACTGTTCTTTTTTATTTATTTATTTAAGTCTACGGAATAAATCCTTACAGACTATTAACATAATAATTACAAAATTATAAATTAATATAAGTACAATATTTTTTTTTTTCAAATAGTAGAATTTAAAAACAAAATGATGTTCCGTTTAATAATATTAACATTTGAAGAAAAATCTAACAAATTATAAAGATTATTAAAATCATTACACATTCTTATAAGCGGATCAGCATCAGCATACATTTGACGATAGAATGGAGTATATAAAGGAATATAATTACGTGTTGATCTTGGAGGAACGAAAAGTACAAAATTTTCTAACAGGAAATCGGAGCATATATCACCATTAATCAAATTTAATAAAAATGTAACGTTTAGCATTGTCCTCCTACTTTTCAGAGTGGGAAGCTTAACGAGGTCTTAGTCTGGCAACCTTCGCCAGTTGCCAAAAAGTTATCGATAATCTTATTTTGACAGTTCAGCAACTGAAAAAATGTAAACAAATAAAAAAAAGGTTGACAAATGTGAATTTGTATAAAAAATATATTAATAAAAGTGTTGTGTAAAAAAATTATTTAATTAAAAATGTTGTATGTAAATGAGTATTTTTCGAGTTGTTGGACCAACATCTCAAATTGTTTTCGGGTTGTTATTTTTACCATTTTAAAATCTACAGGTACAAATAAAATTATTCCAAATATTTGTTATATGAAATATATGATGTAAAATATGTATAAAATATTATTTAGATCTATATTACAAATAATTTAACAATAAAATATACTTAATTTTTAATTTTTGTTGCTAAAAATTCTACAGCAACCAGAACTTTTCGGTTGCCAATATAATCACTATTTCCAGTTGCCATACGTAATATGTATTTGGCAACTGGCAGCGCAACTGAAGTTCGGTTGCTATCCATAATCGACCCATAAATCTATAGCGGCAACTTTGTGGGGGCGTGATGTTCGTGTGGCGTGATGATATACAAAACAATCGTCACCGTCGTAACGGAGGTTATAAATACGTCCCATTGTCGAGTTCATGTAAATCTGATATATATTTGTGGTGTCTCAAATAGTTGATCTCTAATAAAATGTTAACATTACGTAGTTCCCCGTGAATTGTCTAATTCTCAAATGTTTTTGTATATTGGTAAAGTGGCAACATTAAAAGTTTTAGGCGTCACTTTCAACCATTTTGCAATCAACGCGGCTAGTGTAGAGACGAAATCGAAAATAATGGTAAGTTTAATAAACTCTTATTTTTTTGTATTATATTTTTTTTTATTATATTTTTTTCATTATTTTTTATATATTCATATGCTCCACGGAAATCCACCGACTGCCCGCATTGTTGCAAAGGCCTTGTTGAGTTGAAAAAGTGGAAGAACCAAAAAAGGAAAACCCGGAAAGATGAAAACAGCAAAACATCAACCGGCACCAAAACCAAGAATATTTGAATATTAATAATATTCAAATATTCTTGGGTATGCAATCTGGGGCTACGTCAAATGTGTTTGGTGCTGAAATAAAAAGAAAAAGGATTTGAAATCGAAAAAATGAAAGTTAAAAAATTTAAAATAATAAGAAATAAATAAGAACAAATTATAAACTTCAGAATTTCGCGAAAAAGTGTTCAACTTTGATAAAGTGGGTTTCAAATAATAACCACTGTAAAAATTATTTGTTTTGCATGGATTTTTTCTGTGGAATGTACATATGTGAGACAAAATTTTTGTTAAGAACTAATTTTGAATAAATTAAACAAAAAATGCAAAATTTTAGTTCAACTGCAACGATATCTGTTATCATTTCTAAAATCAAACAATTGTTCGAGTAAATTAAAATGGCCAATTTCAACTAACGAATAACTTGAAAAATTTTGGTCGATTAATCGAGTTAATATAAATATTTTATATTTCACTTTATATTTAAAAAACAACAAAAACCTAAATTTTTTCTTATATTTTAAAAAGATAAAGCAATGTACCGTTTCAATTTACATATTATAGTTCTTCAATAGGGCCATAACATTTTTGACGTCTCACCACGATATGCACAATAGTGTAATGGTAAAAATTATCATTATCTTTTATTTTGGAATATTTTGCTTGATAGGAAAAGTGAAAGTAGTATGTTCAATATGTTGTCGTAGATAGGTTATAGGATAAGATAGCAATTTTTAATTAATTTTATTAATTTTTTTTTCAATAGGTCACAACGAAATCACGGTTCACCAATCAACTGTCTCTAAATATCCTATAAATAAAAAACATGCACGTAAGTGTCACGTGAAAGAGTGACATTCCACCAGTGAAACACACAAGTTGTCTTCTTTCCCCAACGATGAAGAAAAAAGAAACAACTGGAAAATTCTCTGTAAAGTGGAACAAGAAAACTTTCATCTAAAAAATCTTTTTGCTTGCAAGAACAATTTTTACCGCAAGATTTTTATAAAACAAATTTAAAGGAAAATTCGTTTCCTACTCTGTTTTATTGGAATAATGATATTTGTAATGACGTATATGAAGAAGAATGTAGAGAATGCGTGAAATACATAAAAAAGAAGAATTGTGGAATGAAGAAAAAAAGTTGCTTTACAAAAAAATTCAACAGTATGAGGAGAAAGAGAAAGCATATGAAGTACGTTTAACAAATATGTACTTAAATTATATTTCAATTGAAGATGGTGTTGTAGTGAGGTCATAGAATTTGCTGCCGTAATATGTAAAAAAAATAGAACTCAATATACTGAGATTATTAAAAATGTATTATTAAACATATATTACATATCCACTAAAGCATATAGCTACATGCGTGATTCGTTGAATTTTAATCTGCCCGATCCCTCAACATTATATCGGTGGACTCCCGTAAAATGTGTACATCCGGGATTAAATGCTGATGTAATGAAACTTGATACATCCCTGGGAAACGAAATGGGCGGGCCGCGGAGCTCGCAACAAAATACAATTTCTTTATGATAAAAGGAATGTACCAACCATGGAAAATGTGGATTACACAGTTCAGTTTGACTTTATACCAACATTGGACAAATGCTGATGAAAAAAGAAGGAACAGCAGCAATCCTCAACGCCATGAAATCACAAATGGAAACATCTGATAATCAAAATTATATAACAGATAATATAGCGGCTGATAACGAAATGTCTTCAGATGAAATCCAAGACGATGATGTCTGTATGAAAGATGTATCTTCACATGAATACTCAGATGATTCCTCCGACGATTCCTCCAATGAAGATTATGAGAATTATATGGCAAAGCAACAAATATTAATCGAATTAATTGAATTGCATCACAGTTAAGAAAAAAATTAAATGTGAGAAATGCGAAGATGCGATAGTGAGCACTTCCGATGTAAAAAAAGCGAATCCTTTATAGCTTTAAAGAACTATAAGGTAGAGAAGTTGTTATTAAAAAACCCTTCCAATAAATTTTATCTGGCAGCAAGTGACCATATCCAAATAACTCATCAAGTGTGTGATAAAACGCCACATCGATTGGGTATAAAAAAAATGTATAAAGTTAACAGTGAAAAATACCCAAATATATTTAACACGAACGATCCATGTTTCGAACATCGATTAATAATTTTACAACATCTTACGATGGTTCTATTAAAGAACAAATGTAGATGGAAATGTGCTGCTCAGATTACAAGAATAAGAGCAATAAACCTTGCAAAAAGAACTGCTAAGCAAAAAAAGGTACATCAAAAATTTTATAACACTTCATAAAGTGTTAATTTTTTTAACATATAATCAATATTAATTGATACTGTGTTGCATAAATATGCATGATCTCAGTGAATTCCATCAAGCCAAATGTAGTTTTAGAATAAAAGTAGATTTACACCGTTGGAAATTTCTGGCTTGATAGCCCTGGGAAAACACTTTTTGCCAACGTTGGCAAAACGCTTTTTGGAAACGATGGTAAAGCGTTTTAAACAAGTGGTCTGTCGGTAATTTATTTACAATTCTACGGTTAACCAGTGGTTTTCATACCACTGGCAGTTTCTGACTAGGCAGCTATCAATTTGGATTTTTAAATTCCTATTTGTAAGGTATTAAAGTCAAAAAGTCAAGCACTATCTAACCGAGGAATTGTGAATAAAGTAGAGACAGAACACTGGTTTTAGACGCTTTACCACCGTTTCTAAAAAGCGTTTGCCAGTATTTGTTCTACAAAAAAAAATTGGCCAAGAATTGACTGAGAACACTATGCCATCCTTGGCCAAAAAGTGTTTTGCCACTGCTATAAAGTCAGAAACCGACAACGGCTCAAAAGTCTAACCACTAGTGATGAATTTATTTTATAAAAAAATAATGATGCGTTGTAAAAAAAAATCTGAAGTTAATAAAACACATTTTAGACATAACTTTTTTTTTATACTTTTTATTTTTTTTTTTTAAATAAAACCGATTTTTTATACTTTTTAATATTTTTTTTTTTATATAAACCCGATTTTTTTTATGATTAACTTCTTTTGTGGTTTCCTACCGTTGGTAACTTAGTGTGCCAGTGCTGGCACATTTGATCAACCAACAGTTACCCAGCATCTACCATTTACATACATTTTAACCTATTAATATGTCACCTATCAATATGTAAGGCTGACAAGCTGGGTTCGAATGCCGGCTGCACTCAAAAAAAAATAATGAATTAACTTTTTTTTTTAAATATTATTTAGGAAAATCGATGTTAGACCACCTAATTCATGATTTTGCTAACGTTGAACATTTGGTTTTCCCAGTTCTTATTCGACACTTTTTGAACAGACGGAACTTTTGTCTAATGATATCATTTTACAATGCGGAAAGTACTTGCTGAACTTGTACCACCTATTAAACTGCTTTGCTTGCGGTGGTCCGTTTGTTCTTTTTTTCCGACTGGGATATTACAATTGCTTGTAACATGCAGATACCTCTGACAATGCAAGGGCAAGCTTGGCTCTAAGTGTAAGGTTTTCTATCATTGACGATAAATGTGAAAAACTTTATATTTAATTCTTTTAATACATTTCAAGTCCTAGAAGAGAAACTGTTTCATCATTGGTGGTGGTAAGTAAATTCAATTTCTCCTGTGAAATCTCAATTAACGATTATTACAAAAAAACTTGGATGAGAATTGTTCGGTAAAAGATAGAAGAGAAATCTGTCATTATTAGAATTATCATATTACTATCGGAGAAGTATGGGGGATAATTCAGAAGAAACACAGCGTCAATACGCTGTGTTTTACTGCAGATCTCAAAATTTTGGTGGAAACTGAAAAAAAAACAAATTAAATTTTTAACAAAAAAAAAAAATTTTTTTTAAGTTCGTTGCTTTTTTTTGTGGAATTTTGTATTTATTTTTATAAAAAGCGTCAATACGCTGTGCTGTGTTTTTTTGTGTTAGTTATTATTTTGTTTTCGTTTCAATATTAATAAATTAAAAAAAAAAAATCAAATTTTCTTTTCTTCTGGAAAATTCTAGGCAACACTTTACTGTCCGACTGAAGTCACTTTTTCGCCCGAATTACTGCCAAATTTTCATTTAAAAAAATAACAAATTAGAAATACTGTACTTCGGTTACAGTTCTTTTTAGTAGTTATTTAAGAATTTTAATAAACAACTAACGAAACATTAATTTTGGAGTATACAGTAAATTATGTTACTTATTTATAAATAAAAGATTAATTCGAGTTTTTAAAAATTCTCATTTAGTTGATACTTGCTATTATTGATGCTTTCATCGCCTGTTTGGCTATGTTTGCAGTAATTTTAGCCCTCATTTTTTGTAATTTCTGCCTTCTTAATTTGTTTGTGAATTAAAAATTAGTTACGACACTTCTTGTAAAAAATTTGGTCATATATAAAAAAAATTATAAAATTCTATTGTTCTGCCTTAAAAAAATTTTAAACCCGGTTTATCGGTTCGAGATAAAAATATTTGTATGCTATTTTTAAAACGATTTTTATAAAAAAAATACCCGTTCTCATCTTTGGAAAGGTTTTGATATGCATTCTGATTCAATAATAATGTTTTCTAGATTCTGCAAAGAACTCGAAAATTCTAGTGTCTAGAGTTTTTTACCGTAACGAGTAAAATAGACACTTTGCCGAATAAAACCTTGTTAAAAAATTGCAAAACCGTCGAATATTTCCTGAACTATTTCAAAGATGTAATAAAATGAAAAACGTTTAATTTTTTATAAAAATCGCATAAAAGTCATTCACAACATTCCATAAAAGTAGAATAAAAAGCAGATCCATTAAACAATATCGATTCTTATAAATTGTTTTGTTGATATCACACTAAAAAAATCAGCAAAATTTTTGCTGGGAGGATAATTGCACAAAAATTGCTAATATCACCAACCTTTTGTGACTAGCAAGTTTAAGCCGATATTAGCACTTTTTGTGCAAGGATCCTCTCAGAAAAAATGTAGCTGACTTTGCAGACTATTTTTAGTGTAGGTTTTACAAAATTTTGACATATAGAAAATGGTTTTTCAAAAACACATTTAAAAATATATGAAAAACCCTTCCGATTTTCGTAGTAAAAAAGAAATTATTTAACAAAAACTTTCAATATATCAAAATTTTCAAATATCGTCATTTTCCATACAACAAATTTAGTAAAATCGTCAATCGTCATTTTATCATATTTCACTACATATTTCACAAAGAAATTAATTTTAACAAATTAGCTGGTATGTAAGAGGGTAGTAAATAGAATAACAAAAATAAAGATTTTGGATTTGCGTTTGTAAAATATATAAAAAAAATCCATTGGAATTTAGTTATTTTTTAATTAAAATTAAAATAAACCTTTCAAAATGATGGAGTTTTTTTAGTTTATCATTAAATGGGAAAATGAAGAAATTTTATTCGATTTGAAATCATTTTATCACATTTTCTTTAGCTGTTTTAAATAAGCACTGTTATAAGCACTGTAAACTTTAATTAAACATTTTTTTCTTCAGAAACATCCCAAATACATTAATCAATCAGTCATATTTTGTTTTACTTACATATACAAACAATATTATTTTTGTTATTTTTAGAAAGAATATAGATATAAATATTGTTTGCACTTTCATATAAATTGACGAAAAAGATTTTTCTTTTAAAAAATATATAAGTAAAACTATAATAATGGCCCATTGCATTAAAAACTGTTTCGTCGATGTGAACACCATTTTGTTCAACTTTCCCATTGGAAACCCGGAGATAATGGGTGTGTGGAAGAACAATTTAAGTCTACCGGAGGACTTTACTCCAAAAAACGACGGACCGTGTATGCAGTCGGCATTTCCGCGCCCATTGTATGGGAGTTCGGAAGCTACGTAAAGGAAATGTACCAACTTTATTTGGTGGTAAGTATTTTTTATTTTTATAAAAAAAATTACATAATTGTAATAATTGTTTTCTTTTTAATTACAGCTGCTCGCGAAAAGATAATAATACCAACGGCGACGAGTAAAAGAACTTGTTCGGTTAAAGATTGCGTCAGTGCGCACATTCCCGTTTCCAAAACCACCAAACATGCGGAATTATTGGACAGTACAATGTGGTCTTCAAAAAACGCAAACGGAATACTTATATGCCTGTGAAAACCATTTCGCTGGCATTTATATGGGAAAAAGAAATTTAAAAAAGGGAGTATTCCCAACAAGGAATCTTCCCTTAGCCCAAGTGGATGATGATCTGCAACCATTTCACAGCGAAGCAGCTAAAAACGTATACACTAGGCAGAGAATGGAAGAAGACGACTTAAATCTTCAGCAGTTCGAGTATTATTCTCGACGAGAAGAGATTCGGCGATCTTGTGCGGTAAATGAGGACGACAAAATGCATCCGGTGTATGAGCCATGCAAATGTGGATGGGAGGAGAGATTTGCCAGGCAACAGAAAGTACATCAACAAAAGATTACAATGATGAGCCGCAAAATTTCGAAACTTACCGAAGAAATAACCCAGTTAAGGGCAAGCCACATTA
Source organism: Delia radicum (assembly GCA_021234595.1). NCBI lineage: Eukaryota > Metazoa > Arthropoda > Insecta > Diptera > Anthomyiidae > Delia > Delia radicum. The sequence goes on along the minus strand of CM037852.1, from coordinate 31,434,387 downwards.
TTCCCAGCACTAAAGCTAGCAAAGAGAGCATTTCTTTTGCAAAGCTTATAGTGTCTGGAAAAAATGTGTACAATGAAGAGGACAAACATATTGCCCAAAACATTGAATATCTGTCTTCAAAAACATACACATTTATGCGGGACACGTTGGGCTTCAAACTCCCTGCCAAAACATCATTAAGGAGATGGCGCCCAATAAAATGCATCAAGTCTGGCAGAGACAATGCGGTCATTGACAATTTAAAACTTATCACTGAGAAGATGAAGGCAGAAGAAAAAGAATGTGTACTGCTACTGGATGAGGTGACCATCGCTAAAGGCATGGTGTACAATGAATCTAATGACCGCATTAATGGCCTTGTCGATTTCTGCCAGGGCCAGAGAGCCAAAGAAGTAGCGAAAAAAGCGCTCGTGTTTATGCTGAAAGGAGTTTTAAGCTCGTGGAAATACGTCTTGAGCTATTACGCGACTTCGGATGCATTAAAACGTAAGTATTTTAAAATACCAAAATTCTTTTTTAAATATATTCACTATAATAAAAAAAAATTCTTTTCTCTTTATTTTTTAGACAATCATTTAAAAGATCTCATACTGGAGAACGTCGATATTGCCCAGAGTGTTGGACTGTGTGTTGCAAATATCGTGATGGACCAAGGAACTGCGAACTTGGGTGCTGTTAACCATTTGGGAATAGCTGAGGACACACCATATTTTACATCTACTAACGGAGACAAAATATTCGTGATGTACGATTATTGCCACTTACAGAAATCTGTAAGAAATACGTTGCTGGCGCATGACATCACCACCAGCCATGGAATTGCTAGCATTCGTGTTTTGAGGGCTGTCTACGGAGCGGACTGCGAAAGCCTGAACATAAGGATGGCTCATAAGCTGAAATACGAACATGTGTATCCTACAAATATTCAGCGAATGGAGGTTTCAACAGCCGCTCAACTGCTAAGTCATAGCACAGCAGCCGCCATCAAGACCCTAGATCAAATGAAGTATTTCAGTAAGGAGCTGAAGCCATATGTCGCTGGAACAGTTCATTTTGTTGAGATGTTCAACAAAATCTTTGATATTCTAAACTCCAAAGTCGTCCACGACCGGAATCCGGACAAGAGACCAATTTATAAAGGAAACATCGAAAAGATTCAATACATTTTAGCATTCATCGAGTATCTAAAGTCTTTTGAATTTGAGAGAAAAAGTATTAATAAATACATTAATGGATACATTTTGACATTGCAATGTTTTCTCCACTTGAGAACACATTTCTTTGTCAAATATCCAAGCATAAATTTCATTCTGTTTGGCAAATGTAATCAGGATGCGTTAGAAAACCTATTTTTCAAAATTAGATCGAAGGGTGGTTGCAACACCCATCCATCGATTAATGATTTACAGTATATTTTAGCGCGATTACTATCCATGAAGATAATCACCTTCAAATACAATCTTTCAAATAAAAACTGTGAAGAAGATGAAGACGTCATGCTTGAATGGAAATATTCTGTAGATGAATCAGAAGAAGAATTTTCACATGAACCTCTTCTGAAAAACTCTCTTGATATACAGATGGAAATTTCTGAGGCGGACGATGATATTGGATTTGACGCTGATGTTCCGGCTATTTCATTTATCGAAGAACAGGTTTTGCCTATTATACGGGCTACACAATTTTTGAAAAAAATTAAATGCGAAAAATGCCTCAACATCAGCATCATCCATTATGCAGCATAAGGCGTTTAATGTTACAACGAAATTTCAACTTTCTTTTATAGAATCTACAAGCAAATTTTCACCGATCAATATCACATTATAGATCTTAGACGGAGAATAATTGATGAAATAAGAAAGACGTTGATATTTTCAAAATATTGTCATTGGTTCGACGAGTCAGATCCATGCTTTCTACCCCCGTAAAGCGTTATTAGACTTTTATATAACAGTTTTGTTATATAAAAATTGTAAGAACGTTAATGACAAATATGAAGCTGAGCGGGCAAAAAATGCACAAATGAAATCGTCGGATAAAGCACATGACCGCTTGCTGGCTGAAAAGTACAAAAGGATGAATAAATATAATCTTGCTTCAATTCATTCATGAATTAATTTCCTTTTTGAACATTTTTTTCTTCGGGTTCTGAGGAGATCTTGAGCCAGATCGAAATACTAGTACCAACCTAGCTAATATGCTTGATTTACATTATTTTTGTAAATATATACACGTGGCTCTAACTTTTCTAAAACTTCGGGTTCTGATGAGATCTTTAGCCAGATCGAAATACTAGTATCAACCTATTTATTTTGCTTTTATATTTAATAACTCTTCTTTTTTAATTCATGAATTAATTTCCTTTTTTAATTTTGAACATTTTTTTAAACTTGTTTAAAAAAAATAACAAAACAAAAATATGTTATGAATACAATTTCTTTTGGAATTTTTTTTTATATAATTATTGTATTTTTGTTTATTTTGCTTTTATATTTAATAACTCTTCTTTTTTAATTCATGAATTAATTTCCTTTTTTAATTTTGAACATTTTTTAAACTTGTTAAAAAAAAAACAAACCAAAAAAAAAACAAACAAAAACAAATCTAATATTTTTAATTATAATTTACTTTAAATTTATATAAATAATAAGTTATTTATTTTCAATTTATAACGAGCTTTCAACCTCCGTATATTTACAAAAATAAAGCAAATCAAACATATTAGCTAGGTGGATACTAGTATTTCGATCTGGCTAAAGATCTCATCAGAATCCGAAGTTTTAGAAAAGTAAGAGCCTCCATAATAGGCAGAACTTTAACAAAAAAAAAAACCTATTAATAATGAATTTTGATCCATTCTTGTCTTCTTAGTAATCAAGCACGTGGTTAGGTCTTTTCCTAACAAGCATCATGACGTTACTAAACTTTGAAGACCAAAAATGTTCTATTTATATAAAAAAATTTTAGTTTGTACTCTGGCTCAAGTAATATTTTTTACAGTTATATTAGTTTTTTGTTTTTATATACATCGAGATTATTTTTATGTTATTTTCAATTTATAACGAGCTATTATGGAGGCTCTAACTTTTGTAAAACTCCGGGTTCTGATGAGATCTTTAGCCAGATCGAAATACTAGTATCACCCTAGCTAATATGTTTGATTTGCTTTATTTTTGTAAATATACGGAGGTTGAAAGCTCGTTATAAATTACAAATAACATAAAAATAATCTCGATGTATATAAAAACAAAAAACTAATATAACAGTAAATAAACATAAATTCGTTTCCGCACATTAAACAGAAAATTATGCTTGGGGATCCAGCCATATAAAATAAATGGAAACGCGCCCTCAGTGTTGGCGTGGAAACCTACACATAAAATATTCATTGTTTTCCACCAACAACAAAAAAAAAACAAAACTAATTCAAAAAAGAATTCTCTTCCATATTTATTTCTTATTTCCTTTTTTTTGCATAAAAATAAACAGATGTACATTTTCTGAAAAGTTTGGTAAATGGGTTAATGATGTTGAAAGGTTTTTTAACCTTGAGTTACTGTTATAAAATAAAACAACAAAACTTATTAAAGTAGGTAATTTTAGATTTAAAGAGATATTTTTATTATAAAATTAAAGTTGGAAAATATGAATTTAAAATAATTACAAGTATTTAATATATATTTTTGAACATTTTTTTAAATTTGGTAAAAAAAAAAACAAAAAAAAATTAAAAAAAAACCAAAAAAAAACAAACAAAATACAAAAAATAATTTAAAAAAAATTGAACAGAAATTAATTATAGTGCATGCATTTTTTTTTTTGATTTGTTTTTTTTTAATTATTTTTTGTATTTTGTTTGTTTTCACTTGAATGTCTTGAAAGCATAAACAATAACAATATAAAAAAATATGTACAGAAATGCACGTGCACAACGGCGATTTTCTATCATTTGTCAGATGTTCTTTTAAAAGGACGGTGGCGCCAAGTGGGTTATATATATGTACATGAACGCGCGCAAGCCATATTGGTAAATAATAATATACATACATAAAAAGCCGACAAGCCATCTTTAATAGAGCCGAGGAAAGAAAGTATACATAACTCAAAAAAGGATTTTTTTTTACAAAAGAAAAAGGAATAGAAAATTTTAGTAAAAATTTAAATTATTAGTGCGGTGTTAGTGTTATATGTTAGGGCTAATTTATCGTTATTTTTAATTATAAATATTTTTTTATTATTTGTTTTTTTTTGTGAATTTGTGTAATATTTAAATTTCATACTTAAATAGTTACACCCCTGAAGACTTGATTAAAATTAGGATTCACATTAGGCGGTTTATTAAAGTGAGGTTATAAAGGAGTGATTACTCTAGTACATAGACCTTAGTGAGCTCATTCAGGTTTAATTTAAATAGTTTTTTTTTTTTAAAGCAAAATTTTATACGTTTTTATTTAATCCCGTCTCTGGGGAAACGAAATATCAGTGTGAATCGTGGTTAGAATTGAGGGTAATGCAGTGCCATATGGGTGGTGAAATTTAAATAGTTTTTTTATGTGAATGTATTGATGTCTGATTTTGACAAACAATTTGTTTATTTTATAAAATTTTTAACAATATTAACTTTCTTATTTATTTAGTTGATTCATATAGAAACGAGTCTTTCTATAAATTTTTAGATTATAGCCCTTTGGGGAATTTATTGAAGTTTTTCGTTACATTAATTTTATATTTTTTTTGGTAAATTTGCACTTTTTTTTGTTGTTTTTTTTTTAACGTAAAGTTAATTATATATTTAAATTTTTTTGTGACAATTGTGTCAGTAGTTGCCACATTCATTTAAATTATTTTCCTGCCAGTCAGCCCAAGAAACAACTTTACGGACTGTCCGTTACAAACGGATTCATGAATCCGGCATTGACGGTACGAAAACGGACCGGAATTGACGTATCCGTCGAAGCTTGTACGAAAACGGACCATTAACGTACAGTAAAATTGGATTACTCAAATTTTCGAAAATTATCCGTTTTAACTCCGTTTTGCTGTATCCGTTTCGGTGCCGTTTAACCGGACTACACCGATTTTCATCAGTTAAAACTCCGTTACAACCGTTATCGTTTTTCTTCCGGTATTACCGGAGTGTGTTTTGTTTAAAAAAAATCAAACAGTTTTATTTATTAATAAAATTAAATAATAAAATCTGTATATATAAAAAGAAGTGCACATTTTGATTGTCACTCCATAACTCGAGAACGGCTGCAGAAAATAAAAAATGGCTGAATACGTTTTGTAGAACACGCAAAGAGGATGGTTTTAAAAAAAAAAAAATCTTTAAAATATTTTCGTTTGGTCCAGATGTGGTGATTTTTCTGAACATAAGTCATTTTCATCTAGCTATATATCTATCCATATATATAAAAAGAACTGTACATTTTGATTGTCACTCCATAACTCGAGAACGGCTGCATAAAATAAAAAAATGGCTGAATACGTTTTGTAGAAGATGCAAGGAGAAAGGTTAAAAAAAAAATTGTTTAAAAATATTTTCGTTTGGTCCAGATGTGGTGACTTTTCTGAACATTAGTCATTTTCATCTATATATATAAGAAGAAGTGTACATTTTGATTGTCACTCCATAACTCGAGAACGGCTGCATAAAATAAAAAATGGCTAAAAACGTTTTGTAGAACATGCAATGAGAAAAAAAAACATTTTTAAAAATATTTTCGTTTGGTCCAGATTTTTCTGAACATTAGTCATTTTCATCTATCTATATATCTATATATATAAAAAGAAGTGTACATTTTGATTGTCACTCCATAAATCGAGAACGGCTGCATAAAATAAAAAATGGATGAATACGTTTTGTAGAACATGCAATGAGGATGGTTTTAAAAAAAAAATTCTTTAAAAATATTTCCGTTTAGTCCAGATGTGGTGATTTTTCTGAACATTAGTCATTTTCATCTATATCTGTACATATAGAAAGAAGTGTCCATTTTGATTGTCACTCCATAACTCGAGAACGGCTGTATAAAATAAAAAATGGCTGAATACGTATTTAAGATTTTTAGTGGTAATTTTTTTGATTATTTTTAAATGGACCACTTTTTTAACATATACTTGTATTTCAGATGTTTTTGCAATTAAATATAGAGACGCAGATCTCATGAAAATTTTAATGATGAAGATGTTAAACAACACTAGAGATAAAATGAAAAAAAAATCAAAATGTTAAAACCACATCCATTTATTGATTTTTATTGAATTTTTATGTGGTTTCATATTGTTTTTTAATAATGTAATTGTTAATCCATTTTTGTTAATATCTTTATAAATTAAAAAATTTAAAAATAAAACCAAACTTTTGTTTAAAATTAAAAGAAGGAGAAATCATTAAATAAAATAAATAAAAAAAAATAAAAATGGACCATTTAAAAAAAAAACGGTACGAATACGGACCATATTCGGACCGTATACGGTATATTAAAAACGGAGTCCACTCCGTTTTTAAAATAAATGACGGACAGTTTACGGTACGTTTTGAACGTACACTCATTTCGTACACTCCGTTTTATATACAGAATGACGGTACGAAAACGGTCCGTTTTAGCGTGCTTTATACTGTTTCGAATCCGTATTCGATGTTCCTTTTATTCCGTTTTCCGGTCCGTATACTGATCCGGAAAACGGAACGGAAACGGACTTCGGATCCGTATATGCTGTACCGAAAACGGCACATAAACGGACCGGATTGTTTGCTGGGAGGGTTCGAATTGATTATTCATAACGATCATCTTTCTGTCTAAAAGACGTTAAACTTGGATTTATTGAAATCTGAAAATATAAGATTAGAATTTAGTATAGATAAGTTAAGAGTTAGTTTATTATTAGTTTTAATATTACGTTAATAAAATATGTCTTGAGATTATAAAAATTAAAAATATGATTCGTTAAATTATTTAGTTAGGGGTATGTTAGTATAAAGGTAAGTGGTGCGTGTGAGCGGGTTTAAGGGGTCACATTCTGATGGAGTGGCATATGTGTGACCAAGGTTGGGAAGGGCTGCTGGAGGTCAACATCTACCTCCCAATTCAGATGAGTTCAATATGAGTAAGTTTGTTTATGTGTTAGTGTTTTTTTTTTGTATTGCTACGGCCTCGGGCTAGGGTGATGGGATGAATGCTCACCCCCTTGAATTTCTCCGTGAGCTAGTTGGCAAGTCCCCCTAGCGCCTCTGGGGTCCCGTAACAGATATCGAAGTATGGCAGCGAACTTCTCTGCTGGAGTTATTGATTTTCTCATTATTGTATCTTTCCTTTTTATATCGTTTTCAATCCGTCCATGAATGTAGTTAAAAGTTTCTGATGACATTCTCAAATAATTTAAAACTGATTACGCATCACTGGAAAGCTCATTCATAAGAAACGAAAATGTGCCTCGTTCCACTCGATCAACCCGCAATTCTTTTACCCATTCCCTCTTTCTTCTTTTATTTGGTAAATAATCTAAACTTTGGCAGCATTCCAACAACCCGAAAATAATTTCCACATCTTCGCTGCTGTCCAAATCTGATGTTTCAACAGCCAGTTCAGTAACGTCAAAGAGATATTCCATTATTTTTTCTTTATTATAATCTTCCATTATTTTTTCTTTATTATAATCTTCCATTTTTATTTTTGTAATTGCTTAAACACCTTTTTTATTTTAAATTATTACGAATAAATTAAATTTCAACGAATGAACAATTAAAGAAGATTGGCAAAATAAACGTCAAAAAAATCGCATGCAAAAACTCATCGTGTAAATGTTCATGATTTTTAGAAGCAACTTTAAAAGAGAATTCAAAAATTGCCTGCAATTAATTTCTTCGTGTAAATTGCATTAATCCCAAGAAACAACTTTACGGACTGTCCGTTACAAACGGATTCATGAATCCGGCATTGACGGTACGAAAACGGACCGGAATTGACGTATCCGTCGAAGCTTGTACGAAAACGGACCATTAACGTACAGTAAAATTGGATTACTCAAATTTTCGAAAATTATCCGTTTTAACTCCGTTTTGCTGTATCCGTTTGGGTGCCGTTTAAACCGGACTACAACCGATTTTCATCAGTTAAAACTCCGTTACAACCGTTATCGTTTTTCTTCCGGTATTACCGGAGTGTGTTTTGTTTAAAAAAAATCAAACAGTTTTATTTATTAATAAAATTAAATATTAATAAAATCTTCTATATATATAAAAAGAAGTGTACATTTTGATTGTCACTCCATAACTCGAGAACGGCTGCATAAAATAAAAAATGGATGAAAACGTATTTAAGATTTTTATTGGTAATTTTATTGGTTATTTTTAAATGTACCACTTTTTTAACATATACTTGTATTTCAGATGTTTTTGCAATTAAATATAGAGACGCAGATCTCATGAAAATTTTAATGATGAAGATGTTAAACAACACCAGAGTTAAAATGAAAAAAAAAATCAAAATGTTAAAACCACATCCTTTCATTGATTTTTATTAAATTTTTATGTGGTTTCATATTGTTTTTTAATAATGTAATTGTTAATCCATTTTTGTTAATATATTTTTAAATGAAAAAATTTAAAAATAAAACCAAACTTTTGTTTAAAATTAAAAAAAGGAGAAATCATTGAGATAAAATAAATAAAAAAAAAATAAAAATGGACCATTTAAAAAAAAAAACGGTACGAATACCATATAATAATATAATATACCATACGAAGACCATATTCGGACCGTATACGGTATTTTAAAAACGGAGTCCACTCCGTTTTTAAAATAAATTACGGACAGTTTACGGTACGTTTTGAACGTACACTCAATTCGTACACTCCGTTTTCTATACAGCATGACGGTACGAAAACGGTCCGTTTTAGCGTGCTTTATACTGTTTCGAATCCGTATTCGATGTTCCTTTTATTCCGTTTTTCGGTCCGTATACTGATCCGGAAAACGGTACGGAAACGGACTTCGGATCCGCATATGCTGTACCGAAAACGGTACATAAACGGACCGGATTGTTTGCTGGGATTAATCAATTTAAAAAATATTTTCAAATAAACTTTGTGTAGGTCTCCTCATAAACTAATTTCTTCACATAGCTATTTTGTGAGGCTTGTATTTTTTTTTTGTGAGAAACAATTATACTTACAATGTTATTTACTTGATTATAAATTTTCATTTTATTTTTAAAATTAGATTTGAAGTGTCGTTGAAATATATCGTGCAAGTTCCCAATTCCATATACTAAAGGCAGAATTAGTTTGTTCGTTCTGTTCTGTTACGAATCAGCTGTTTTGTTTCTGTTCAATTGAAAGTCTGTATGTGTGGTTAGTTTTCAATTTTTCGTTCTGTTCTGTTCTGTTGCGGACAAATCTATTGAAAATAGAATTCAACGTTAAGTGACAGCCTAAAGTGCGTATGTATTAGTTTGTTGTGAAATCTTTTTCTAAATATTTGAATCAGGGATAATAAAGTTGGTGCTATAGTACTTTTTATGGTACTATTTGAACCTCAAATGTACCATGATACTCCTATTACTCATTTAGTACGATTTACAAATTTTTCTATGTATGAATTTCTTGGTCCCTTTAAAATTCAATAATTATTAATTCGATTTGCAGTCCCATGTGAACTATGAATTAATTTGGAAACAAACGCTGTGAATTCAATCACATGAATTCACTGAGTGCGAGTGAATACAGATGATTATATTAGAGTTTTAGTAATCGATTAAACCAATTATTGAATTCAATCACTAAGGGTTATAATTATTATTCACTAATTTTAATTTTCAAAAAAGTAAATAATAAAAATCTTATAAAAATGTGAAATTGACTATTGGCAGCGTGTTATTAAAATCGAATGAGTTCACGAACAAATTTGTTTGCAACCAATCACAAGGATTGAATTCGCAAAAAACTGTGAGAAACATAATTCAATTCAGCAGGATTAATAGCACATTCAAAAAATATTAAAAATATGGTAAATTTAAGAAAAAATCTCAAAATTTTAATAATTTTTTAAATCAATATCGGCTAATTTTCTTAGTACGCACTGCTCATTTTTACATAGCTTTATGTACATTTTTCCGAAAAGTTTGATATTGAAAATGAGCAAAATCGGTCCAGCGGTTCAAAAGTAATGAGTGACAATGTGAAAGTACCTCTAAATTTCCATACAAATTGGTGTATAATGCACTGTATATTATTAGAATTCATTGTAGTGTCTGGTGTATAAAATATAACGTCATATTTTTCCACCAGACGCTAAGATTTGAATAATATTTAAAATTCACCGCAAATTCTTTTTTCTCCACAAAAAATTTTTTTCACCTCAAAAATAGTTTTGTTACGTCAAATTTGTTTTTCACCACACAATTTATTTTTTACATCGAAAAAAGTTTTTCCCCCTCAAAATTTTGTTTTCATCTCTTAACATATTTTTTTTTAATATATTTTTTTTGTTTCATTTGTAGTTATTCATTTTGGAGGGTAAAAAGATAAAAATTGGTAAAACCAAATTTATGCATGCACTTGTTTGTTGTTAATTTATATTTAATTTTTTTTCTATACTTTGGATGCCGAAAAAGTGCTATTTTATATGCAGGTTGGTACTATTTTAAAATCGCATTTATCATCGCTGATTTGAATGTTTTTGGTTAGATTTTCTTTTACTTTTTAAAACAGCTGATTCCTTTCACAGAAAAAGTAATGACAAAATATTACCTACAGAACATAACGACACAGAACGGCAACAGAACGTAACAACTAATGAGGCCTTAACTCAAACAAGGTGTCGAAAAATCCTCCATTTTGATTAAGGTACCCAAACAAGTTGTCCTGCAACTCTAATATATTTAGGTTGTATTGACATACATAAATTTTGATTAAATGTATATATATTTCCTTCGACATTGACATTTTAATAAAATATAATTTCAGCAATTTAAAATAATTCAAAACAATATTTTTTGACAAGCTTTATGAATTATATCGAAACTTTATTCGTTGAACTTAAAACCAAAAATATCGAAACTCAATTCCTTTTGAAAAGTTGCTCGATTAAAGCAAAACTACAATTCACTCAATTGTTCTCTCTAAAAGCTAACGGGATTTTTATTGTTATGCTATAAACACATAGACGACTGCAGCTACACGACTACAGCCTGTCAAAATTAAAATACACACGTTTATATGAAAACGATTATTTTGGCACCAACACAACTACACGGCTACCCGACTACTTTTGCCGCTGTAGTCAACTTAGGTTAATTTCTATTTTTGTTGGCTGCAAAACAAAAATAGTGTTGACAATAAAACAAAATATGTAACAAATTAGTGCTTAAAAATATTTTATTTTGTTAAACACAAAAAACGTCGCAACATCAAATGGTATAATTGCATTAATATTCAAGAGGGGTTATATAAATTTATTTTCACGTTATAATAATGTATTATAAATAAGTAATTGTATTTTTAAGTGAACTTTATATACGTGTCTACAACCAAGCATGTTGTTCTATTTTAATAAAGAAAAAAAAGATGTAATTGGCACTACTGAAACAAAAATGAATTTGTATCAGGGATGTTAAATGGAGTTTTCAATTTTGTACCAACATCCAAAAAAAATTGTACTTTTTGGACGTTGACGGTACCATTTTTTTTAAATTTATTAAAACAACAAAAAAAAAATACATAAAAATTATCTTGTACAGAAAAAAAAAACAAAACCTTCCAATAACATACATTATATGTATGAATAAAATAAGGCATAAAAAAGTCTTATGAATATATGAGACCAAATCATGGAATTATTTGTTTAGTTAATAAACTATTTGGAATTTCTACATCATAGCAACATAAATTTGTCGCTCTTAACCAATCCTTAGTCAGTATGAGACTTCATAATGTTGGCTAATGTAGTCTGTTTCTTTCCTTAGTTTTTATTATATTTTGAAAAGAAAAAAACTCTTTCCACATTTGCAGACCAGTGTGGAATGGATAAAATTCCAGCAACGACTAGAAATGTCTGGAAACATATTGACATTCAGTTCATTTTGAAAATTGGCTACTACCGACCAAAAACTACAAACGTTTTAATTTTTTAAACGACTTCAGTTAAAAAATTTTTAGTTTTTACTCTGGCTCAAGTAATATTTTTACTAAGAAGACAAGAATGGAGCAAAATTAATGATTAATCGGTTTTTTGTTAAAGTTTTGCCTATTATGGAGGCTATAACTTTTCTAAAACATTGGGTTCTGATGAGATCTTTAACCAGATCGAAATACTAGTATTAACCTAGCTAATATGTTTGATTTGCTTTATTTTTGTAAATATACGGATGTTGAGAGCTCGTTCTAAATTAAACATATATAAGATTGTTTGGAATTTTCTTTCATTTCTTTAACAATAATTTAATTTTCGTTTGAGTTTGAATTTTAACGTCTTTTTCAGACAATTGCAGTTAATACTATAATTAATATGCAATTTTATTTAATTTAATTGTGAAAGGCGTGGTAGAGAAAAATGAGTGTATTTTCTAAAAATCATAACTACATTGCAAATATTCAATTTTTTCTGAATCAGACTGCGCAGTTTCTGGTATTGAACGTTCGTCAGTGACCCTGTTTTTTTTTTTTTTTTTTAATTTTTGAATAATGTAATATTTGTTATGTTTTTATTTGTTCGATTGCGTCTATATGAAATTTTTTCTGTGCAATCACTGACCGTGGTATAGATAAACTGATTTCTAATGCCACATGCACTCGCACTACACGTTAGACAGAGCGCTTTAGCCCTCTGAGCTATATTTAGGTCGAGTTTTGTTGTGATTAAAACTAGTTTTATTCAATACACGGTGTTTTTGTTCTTGCATACATAATCTCAGAAGTACAACTCCAACAACACAACAGTTCTATTTTTAGAAACTCACCTCACTCTAATGTCCACTGTTTTCCCATATGTTATAAGTGATGCCATATCTATATATCAATTTTCACTTCTTCAGAATTTTAATAAATTCAAAATAAAAGTGAAGTTGGCTGCAACAAGTGTCAATATATGTAAGACCTGCCAGATAAATTTTGTAAAAAATCGTAAATTTTTAATCAATATTAAAAAAAAAAAATTGCCAACTTTATTCTTCAAAATCCTTAAAATGATGATAAATCGTAAAATCTGGCGGATATAGTCGCATATATTTTAAGAGCTCATTACATAAAACGAATAAATGCAATGAAAAAGGACACAATAACAATTTGTTTGCTATACTAAAAATTCAAAAAGGGGAAAAATTAAAAATTTTTAAATTGTACCAAATGAGTCGCGGTAGTACCACGGTACTTTAGAAGGTCAAAATGTACCAAAAAAAGTACAATTGTACCAACTTTAACATCCCTGATTTGTATAAAAATATATTTTTAAATTGAATCGTGATCAGCTGTTTACTATGCTGCTGTCGTTTCCAAAATAATAAGTAGCTGACCACACGGCGACGATTGCAGTCAACGGCATTTGCAGTCGTGTAGCTCTGCAGTCTGCTGTGGTCTATGTGTTTATAGCATTACAGTTACTTTCTTTCTCTTCTTTTATATCAATGATGACACGCTTGTACATTAATCAACTAAATATCAGTGTGGGCCATATTTTATATTTTTAAGATTAACTATGGCATTCACACATAACAAAACACGTGTTTTACCAAAATGAGTGGAAATAATAATCAATTTTTTCAATAGAATAAAAATCATAAATACGTTTTTCTTTTTATTAGTAATTAGTAAATTAAAATGATTTTGATTCATATTGTACAATTTGATGTGACAAATTTTACTTTCGATGGATATCAAAAAGATTGATCTCATTATTTTTCAAAATTTTAATTTAAAAAACTTTAAATGTCATAAACTCAAATACTTGACTTTATTCGAAACAAATTATAGTATATTTAATTTTTAATTTGATCGAAAGTAAAAGGCATCACCTGCCAGAATCTGGTATAATTCATTGGCAGCAACAAAAACTGTAAAGTTATCAAAGTACTTCGGTAAAATACATCTTAAAAGTTTTTTGCCACACCGAAAAAATTTCTTAGTTACCCAGTTAGAAAAAACCACAGATAAAATACAAATATTTTAAAATAACTGAAATTATTATTATCAACTTCTGCTTCAATTAAAAATAATATTTCATTATAGTTGATTTCCTAATAACTAAAACAATAAAAAAACTTTCAAAAATAAATTGGACAAATTTAAGTGGAAGACATATTTAAAATGTCACTCAAAATGTCACTCAAAATACTGCTCAACTCAAAACATAAAAAATAAAACGTGCTGTCAAACAACCGCTTTTCATATTTATAACAGATGAGTTAAAAAAAAGACAAACTAAAAAATCAATTAAATATTAAACATGAATGGGTCGATTATGGATAGCAACCGAACTTCAGTTGCGTTGTCAACTGGCAACGCAACTGAAATGAAAATTGGTATTATGTACGGCAACCTTCGCCAGTTGCCAAAAAGTTATCGATAATCTTATTTTGACAGTTCAGCAACTGAAAAAATGTAAACAAATAAAAAAAAGGTTGACAAATGTGAATTTGTATAAAAAATATATTAATAAAAGTGTTGTGTAAAAAAATTATTTAATTAAAAATGTTGTATGTAAATGAGTATTTTTCGAGTTGTTGGACCAACAGCTCAAATTGTTTTCGGGTTGTGATTTTCACCATTTTAAAATCTACAGGTACAAATAAAATTATTTCAAATATTTGTTATATGAAATATATGATGTAAAATATGTATAAAATATTATTTAGATCTATATTAAAAATAATTTAACAATAAAATATACTTAATTTTTAATGTTCCCGCCGTTTTTGTTGCTAAAAATTCTACAGCAACCAGAACTATTTGGCAACTGAAGTTGCCAGCTTCAGTTGCCAGTTGCCATACGTAATATGTATTTGGCAACTGGCAACTGAAGTTCGGTTGCTATCCATAATCGACCCAGAAATTAAATATAAAAATGAGCTCTTATTATTATTTTCTAAAAAAGTTCGGGATATGTCATTGGAAACTATAACTCAGTACCTTTAAAACGTATAAGGTCTGGTTTCTTATTCTCTTCGAATATGGTCACAGTCCTAATTTTAGTGTTAGCGCATGTAGAAAAAAAAAATTGTTTGTAATATACGTTTTTGTTTAACAAAAAAAAAATTACATATATAATTTTATTTTTTTTTTTAATTATTACCTATTAATTTATTCAATAAAAAATATAAAATTAAATTGAAAGTTCTTTAATGCGATTTTTTTGGCATATTTTACAAGTTCTGCTATGTTCTGTTAATGGAATTTAACTTTGCAATTTAACATTGAACTAGTAGGCTACAGAAAACAATTAAATTTAAAGAGAATGAGCGTGAGAAACAAAAACTGTTATTAACTGCTAAGTTGACAGTGTTATGTTAATGGAATATAACTTTAGAATTTAACTTCACACACATAAGTTTATGCTCCGTTTTGGTTTCTCGTAAAAAGTCAGCCTCATGCCATTCACGGAAGCCGCCACTTACTAAAATATATAAAATCGACACGTATGCTTCCAATCGAACTTCAAGAAATTGTCAATCGTTCCATTTAAATAAACGGGTTTTTTGTACATTCAGAACACATTTTACTCTCAATGGAAACAGACAAGGAAAAAGAAGTTCGCTCGGAGGCATTAAAAACCATTCTCGAAGCACGCGATAGTAATATTGATGATATTCGACAATTCAATATTCCAAAAATATTGTTCGAGTGCGAAACCTTAAAAGATATAATAAATTGGAATGAAATTGGTCGCATTACTGAACCACCTAGTATACAATTTTATTCCCATCAGTATTTAAAAGATCTTTATGGTTCTGAAGAAATTATTGAAATACCAGGTAAAGTCACAATTTAAAAACTGTTTATAGAGATAAAATTAACAGCTTCTTTTAACGAAACCAATTTAGAA
Organism: Delia radicum; assembly: GCA_021234595.1. Lineage (NCBI taxonomy): Eukaryota > Metazoa > Arthropoda > Insecta > Diptera > Anthomyiidae > Delia > Delia radicum. The sequence goes on along the minus strand of CM037852.1, from coordinate 31,418,350 downwards.
TTCCCATGCCATTCGCAAAACACGGAACGATTTGTTAAGGTAATAAGCCATTCATGGCTTTCTGTTATCGAAAGTAATCGACCATGTCATATTGCAAACAAAATAGAATCGTGCAAACTTTATAGAAAGATAGAATCGCGAAAAGATTTTTTATAAATTTTATTGTAATTGTATTTTTCACATTTTGATAAATTTTTTAATTTGTAGTTTAGTTTACTAATTTAATTTGTTCTGTTAGTAACTATTTTTCTCATTTCATATATGTATTCAACTAAAAAATTAATATTTGAAAACTTAAATATATCTCACAGCATCCTAGATTTGAAAACAGATCCTTTGGTTATCACCAGATTATTATAATTGAAAAATTAAAAAAAATTTGATACCCATATTGCCTATATTAAAAAAAGATAAAATATATCGCGATTTTCGCGTTTTATCTAAATAATTACAAAAAAATAAATAAATTATCATTATTTTAAAACAGATTCAGTTTGAAAAGCAGAACATTATTTCCAAATACGTAGAATTTGTATGAAAAACCCGAAACGAAAATACGTATGTATTTAGTTAAATATTTCAATTAGTAGGTCGCATGTGGTCAAGTTTTATATACCATTGGTATCATCAAAAAGAGGTTTTGAACCTCTTTTTCGATGATACCAAATTTTAAAAATGGTCCAGCTCACGGATGGTCAACCCTAGAACCAACATATTTTGGGCATCAACATAAAACATATCAAGCTTTATTTTCAGAGGGGTAAACAAAATCATTTTTTTCTCTTCCGTACAAGTTGAGTCGCTCTATTATAAATATGTCTCGTAAACTCAGTGATTAGAGATGTCGGCTGCCAGGGTTCCAATACCGGCGGTACCAAAAAAAACTATAAATGAACTTTCATTAAAATTATTTTCAAAAATCTATTTTTAGAACACCTATAACATGGTCTCACCAACATTTTGCCAATGTTGGAGATTTTGTTTCCCCAGTGCTTGTCCGACACTTTTGAACAGACGGATCTTTTGTTAAATAATATCCTTTTCGGATTGGGAAAGTACTTGTACCACCTGTTAAAGTGCTTTGCCAGCGTTGGTCCGCTTGTCTTTTTCTAGCTGGGCGGGTAAAAAACTGTTAGAGGATGTGTGCCTTAATTTGTCCGAAAAATGCAGTTAAATTTGCAGAACCAAATGTTATGGTGTTTTCAATGTTACTGCATGATGCTGAAACCTTGTTGCTTGTGTCTTTGCCGGTGACTTATGTATGTTATTTGTAGGAGAGAACTTCTGTTACCAAGTGGACTGTTGACGTCTATTGTTATTGAGGTTATGTTATGCGTCCTTTTTTGTTACGTTTATCATAGGCATTTTTATAAGCATGTGAAGTTAGCAAACCCTAATAAAAAAAATAGCAAAATCTCTCAAAACCAAATAAAAAAAGTGTCAAAAAATTAATTTTTATTATTAAATTAATTAATATATGAAAAAAAAAACACATTTAAATAAAATAATAAAATACAAATTTGGTTTTTTTTCTATAGTTGTTAGCAAAAGTTACGTGAAGGGAATAATTTCATCTTTTGTTTCTTCTTCTTTATTTGCCAATTCGTTTTCCGAATATTAGCGACCAATGCAATTGGAGTAAATTACATTGCATTGCATGATAAATAATTTCGTATTTTTTTCATAATTTCTGCAAATTGGTTTATGGACAAACATTTGCGGGATTCTTACAAAAACAATTTGATAGGAATTTGTCATCATTGGAATTATCATATCTGTTTTTCCTAGAAATTCCTAGAAGAGAAACTATTTCATAATTAGTGGAGTTTACTGACCGTAAATTAATTTTTGGCTGTGGAAATCTTTATTAACGATTCTTTTAAAAATATTTGGATGAGAATTGGTCGACACAAGATAGGAGAGCAATTTGCCATCATTGAAATCATCAATATCTGTTTTTCCTAGAAATTCCTTGAAGAATAACTGTTTCATCACCAGTAAATTCAATTTTTCCTGTGGAATCTTTATTAATGATTCTTACAAAAAAAATTTGGATGAGAATTGGTCGGTCAAAGATAGGAGAGAAATTTGTCATCATTAGAATTATCAATATCTGTTTCAGTAAGTTTAATGTTGCCTGTGGAATCTTCATTAACGATTCTTACAAAAAAAAAAAATTGGATGAGAATTGGTCGGTCAAAGATAGGAGATGTCTGACTTTTTTTTATTCCATTTATTACTTACCCAACTTTTAATATTTATTTTTTCGGTGTAATATAAAAAAATACTAAACTACAACTCTACACCATTTACTTCTTTCACATCTTTACAATTTCTTTCACATTATTCTTAAAATTGCAGCCATGTTTTTCATATTTTCTTTCATATTTTTTCACTCAACATTATTGAGCCCATTCGACCTCTTTCTTAAATGCACCACTAGTCTGCTAAAAATCTTAAAATCTGCGAACCTTTAAGTTCCCATTTCAGTAAATGGGCTCACAGTACAATACTTTTGCACACAATATGCCAGCACTCTTTTGCTCTGTTGTGGAGGGATATAAGTTATCCTAAAAATTGAAAAACTGAAAGAAAAAAATAGTAAAAGTAGTTTGTTCAGGTGACGTGACAAGTATTATGAAAAATGTACTTCCAGGAAGGTCAACAATCGGAGCATTTTGATCAAAAAATACACTTTTCTCGTTAATATAGCTCGAACGCCTGATGTCGGAGAGTGAATCTAAGGACAGATTTGGATTCAGCGTACCTTGTACCTTTATAAAAGTATAATTTAGTTCTAGTGTCAAACACTTTTCGGCCTGAATCTGTAGGTGTAAAAAGTAGTAACATGTACTCACAAGTGCTCCCCCTGTAGTTTTGAAAAAGTGAAAAATAAATTTAAAATATTAAAACAATTTCAAAAAAATAATAAAAAGAAAAGGTAAGTAAACATCTTGATTTTTTTTAACAAAAAAAAAAATAATTCAATAATAATAATTAATTAAAAAAATTATAAAATAATTTAAATAACTTGTACGGCCATAACCAAAAAAAAGCTTGATAGCTTTAAAGCAAGAAAAATTCTATATCGGGCTAAATTTAAAATTAAATATTAAAATGTGTGTGTTTTCCTAACCAAAACCCCCCATTTAGTTACATTTGTTTGAAACATAACCAAAATTCCAAACTCATTCCAAAATCATAAATTATATATTTGATTTACACACACTCACTAACGTTGACAGGAATTCAGGTTTCACTGACGCTTATGAGATTCACTTACGTGATTTACATCACGCAAAATTGAGCCCACGAAGCTTAATGCTCTTCCCAACCGAAAAAAAACGTAGCCGATACAAGATATTGTGTTTTTTTTATTCGATTAACCTCAAAATGTTCTATATACTGTGAAAATTTCGAATAATAATTTGTTCTTAAATGTATTTGTTAATTTCTAGTGTCCGACCGAACTCATTTTTTTCGGCCGAAGCCGAAGCCGAGGCCGAACTTCGGCCATAATATCAATGTTCGGCCGAAACCGAAGCCGAACTTTTTGTTTTATAAAAAAAAATATAAATTGTTTTTTTTAGATCAATAAATTTAAACCAAAAAGTTATTAAACATAAACAAAAATAAAAATTCATAGGTATATTTTTTTAAAAATTATATTTGGAAAATAGTTGTACTATTTTAAGTACAAAAAAGAATAAAATATTTGTACTATATTTTATAGTCAAAGAAAAATAGTTGATCGATTTTAAGTTGATATAGATAAAAAAAGTTGTTTTTAAGTTGATATAGATATTTAAAATTAAAAAGTTTGATATTGTAATGACAGAAAAGCAATTTTTCCGCTTTCACACAATGTGAATTGCTTCGTCTATCAGAATACAGCTGTCCGGCAGCGCTCAAAAGCTGTTCGCTAGATACACTAGTTGGTGGGGCTGATAAATATTTTATTGTTACAGCTTTTATATTTGTAAATGGACTTGAATTCCAATACTCAAATATATTTATATTTCGGGACTTAAAGGCTCTGTAATAAACATTTTAATTTTATTATTCAATAAAATTATTCAATAAAATTTTCATTTGGTTCTGCTACTTCTAAGTCTGGTACTGCATCATGTCTATCAGAAATTGATGAACCTGTTAATCTCTTTTTAGGATTACTTACTACTTGAAATTAATTGCAAAATATAAAAGTATACGTTTATTTAAATTATATCGCATTAAACTTGATTATTTGCTTATAAGTCTTGTAGGTATATTTCTGGAAATGTTTTTTTAAACTCTTTTGGCTTTTTGAAATTTTTTCACACACATTGATATTTAAATATCGTTTTTTTTTTGGTATTATATAATATTCGACGTTGTATTTTTTATGTAGTTTTTTTGTAAATTCTGAAAAGTTTTTATAAATAATCATAAAAAGTTCGGTAGTTCGGCCAAATTCGGCCAAAATTTGGCCGAACACCGAACTTGGCCGAACTTCACTTTTTGGCCGAACTCCGAAGCCGAAGCCGAGTACTCGGTCGGACACTATTAATTTCACTAAAAAAAATATTATTTATTGGAAAAACTAATTATTTTAATTACAGGTTGTGCGCCCCGGTAGGCTAGTTAGTAGCGTGCTGGGGTCGTGGGTTCGATTCCCACCAGGGGCACTGGTCTGTTTTCGCTACAACGCGCCGAAGGCCATAGTAGCTAGTGCTCGGTTAGGGTAATAGTATATAATTGTAATTATATGATTATTAATAAATAAAAAATAAAAAACAAATAATAATTACAGGTTTTTAAATTGCCAAAACAATGTCACCACCATCTAAGAAACATAAGGTTGAAAAATTAGAAATTTGGAAAAAATTTATGTATTACAAAATGAGCTGAATGAAGTAAAAAGTATGTATTTAATAAACTTTAAGGTAGATTTACAATACTGGAGTATTCAACGCTACAGATTGGATTTTGTCCTTTCTCCTTTTCACTTAAATATTTTAAGTATAATTCTATTTCTTTTTTTCCTGAATCAAATCTGTAGTACTGCAGTATTGTAAATCTTCTTTTAAGCATTGTTTTAGTTTCTTATTTAAACTTTGAAAATTTTAGATACTCTTAATAAGATGCAAACCAGAGAACGGTTTGAGTGCCTCATTTCATGCTTTTGAATCAGTGGTCGGCAGAAAGAGAGAATATGAATGTATTGGTGTTGTACACTTTAAGAAATAAGTTTTTTTTTCTTTACTAATCTATACTAATATTAGAAAGAGGTAATACTATTATTGTTTGTAGGAGGTAATCTCCGAAACTTCTCATCCGATTTAAAAAAATTGTTTATTAATATTTAGACTGATTGAATGAATGAATGAATGAATGAATGAATAAATGAATGAATGATTGAATAATTGAATAAATAAATGAATGAATGAATTACTCTTCCTATACAAAATATATTGAATAAATGAATAAATAAATAATTAGAAAAAATTAATAAGTAATGAAATAAATGATCGATAAGTCGATATTTGTATTCATTGAATTAAAAAAAATTAAAATAATTCATGTTCTTTTTTTCTCTATTAAAAAAAGTAAAATTAGTTCAAAATAAAAATTACAAATATTAATCATAAAAAACATATTTCATTTTGTGTACTTAAATTATTTGTTCTTAAAAAGTATTCCATTAGATATCACCATAGTTTTATTTGGTTGCAATATGCCTCGTTAGGATTATGATTATTAATAAACATTATTTTTGTTAACAAAATAAATGAATGAATAAATAAATAAAAAAAATAAAGAATTTAATTAATTAATCGATAAGTGGGTATCCGTATTCAATAATTTAAAATAATAAAAATAGTTCATGTCTTTTTTCTCTATTAAAAAAAATAATTCATAATAAATTTTGCAAATATTATTTTAAAAAGACATATTTGATTTTTTTGTGCATAAATATTTTTTTTTAAAAAAGTATACCATTTAATATCACAATAATTTCATTAGTTTGCTATGTTTGTATGATTGTTAAAAAAAATTATTTATTTGCGTTAACAAAATCAATAAGTTTGTCTATATTAATTTCTTTTTCGTAAAAAAAATAATAAATAGAAAATAAAAATGAGTGTTCCAAACTCAACGTTCCACATTTTTAATTAAAAATGTACGAAAAATAAATACCTAAAATAAAAAATACGATTGTGTTTGCTTTCAATTCTCTAAAATTTTAAGAGTGTACTTTATTTCTTCAACAAAGCGACATGAACTACTTGGTTGATAGCGAACATACGACTAAAAGAAATAATAGTATTTCTTGTGCTCTTAGCTGTGAGTTTTGTTGATATTCGTGTTGTGTACGTGTAAATAGCCGATTGTGTTCGGTTCCTGAGTGCTATGAGTGCCGATCACTGTTTTGAATGCAATCACAAAAAATGAGTACATTGTTGTCAACTCACATCATTTCAATGAAGCAACAATCGACAGAATTGAGAAAAGTGAGTGTAACGAAAACCATGCATTGCATTGCTTGTCTAGTGTTAACCTCACTTAACACTCACGAAAACAACGAATACACAACGATTGGTATGAAAGGTCTCAATGTTAAATGAATAAAACGTTAACAAATAGGCTGTTGTTGTTGAATAAAAGCAATGTAAAAAACAATGAATGGACAATAAAGTCGAATGGTCTCATTCTGTTCTCTGATGCAAACTGAAGAATTAGCATTTCGAAAAAGTTTTGTAGGTAAGTGTTTCAGTAAAAAAATAGGACGTGGTGGCTGAATTTAATTTAATGTAAACTTAATATAAATTGACAGAAGTTTACATTTTATAGAAACTTTACATTCTATAAGAACTTGTAAACCCGAATTAAGTTTAGAATTAGGTGTTGCCAGTTTGCATCTACCCTTAAGAGATTATTTCTGTGTAATTTTCACCACTATGAAATAAAGCAATAAAGCATACATTGTTTTTTCTAATTAATATGTTCACTTAAAATGTAACGTCTATAAGCTTTTAAAAATTGATTTTCAAAATCTCGGGATTTTAATGCAGGGTAATCGCTTGTTTAATTGGTTTTATTGCAAAATATTTGTTTATTTAGACACGATTAAAAATCAGCCCAACATTATAAATAATAGTTTGGCGGAAAGCAATGTTTCCTTACGAACAATTATTCAAACATTTTGGAAAACACCTAAGTTTGCCAAAGTTTTTCCTATAAGTACCGATGAAAATTTACAAAAATGGGAAGATGATATAAACGAAAATAACCAAGACGTAATGGCAATTTAATTTTAAAAATATAAATAGATTTGTTTATTTTTTCATTACTAATAATAATTTCAGGTAAAAATTGTAACAATGGTATTGGGCGATAAGGGTTTGGTTAAAGGTTTGCCTTTCATAATAGTTTAAAACCTTCTACTTAATTATAACGTGGATGGTGTGAACAACAAAACAAGCTTAAAGTATTTTCCGAAAATTTACGAAGTCCTTTTTCGTAAGTACAAACATGTTAAATTTTTTCTTTAAGAGCCATTTTTGCCCTTCTAAGCACGAATCTTTTTCTCAATTTCTCTTCGACTTGTGGCTTCGTGTTAAGGAGGTCAAAATAAAAGTTTAGTAAACGTCTGTGCAAAACTATTGTAATATTTTCCAATTGTTTTGAAATACTGTTCTTGTTAAGAACCAGTCATAATGTGTAATTTTATATTTAAAGTTTCATATACGGCCATGTCAACAATTAACTCAAATGATCCCAAATCGTGGGATTGTGGGCGTTGTGGTGTAATGGTTAGCGCGTTGGACTTTTACACAGAAGGTCCCGGGTTCGATACCCGGTGCCGGCAACATCAAATTAATATGTATGAGTTTTTTCTATCCCTCATACGTATCGCAATGTCCACCTTCGGTGTTCCTATATCAATTAACCCCACCGAAGTAAAATAATGAATCAGGGCTATGAACCAAAAAGCTTCAATAAGTTCGCCAACTCCCCATCAGGTGGCGAGCAACAACTGTTCTAAGACTTATCATCTCGCGCAATTACAGTGTTGCCATGTCTGAAGCCCTTCATCTTTCCCCACCTTTCATCTCTATACTATCCCTTTCCAAAGAAAGCTACACACTAAATATAGGAAGTATTTCCTGAGTGTTGCCTCTCTTTTTTGAAAAAAAAAAAAAAAAAATGTGTAAAAAAAAACAAACAACAGAAGCCTTAAAAATTTGAAAACCAAGCATCATCATCCAAAGAGATCGCCATAAACTCTGATGATTCCAAATTGTGAAGACTCTGAAAGATTGGCATTTAAGCAAGGCAAGAAGCGGCACAACAAGGACAGAAAAAAAAATAAAGAACAAAATAGTGAAAAACTCATTTTCTGATGAAAATCAACCAACATCTAAAGAAAATAGTAAGAAAGAACACTAAAAATTTCAAAACATATATTATTTAATACACGTATTGTAGTAGCACCTATTTGTCGAAATGTGGATTTTCAAGATGTAGAGCCCCTATTTTTTATATGACCCAAAAGTTTATGCTGATAATTTAAGCAAATATATTGGGATCAAATATTTGTAAAATTAAAAAATCAAAGTAATTTATATCGTGTTAACCCAGATAGCGCCGGATTTTTTTTTTTTTTTTGTTTTATTTGAAAACTTCAATTTTTATTTCGAAACTTAAATCTTTATTTTTAATTCTTAACATTTTTATAAAATAACTTTTTTTTTTTTAAACCTATAGATTTTCCGGAATCGGGTGTCCTTTTAAAAGTACTGTCCAAAGACAGTACACTTTGCACACTGCAATACAGCATTACGCAAGCTTTGCATTTATTTATTGTTTAAACTAAGATGTTACTTTTTACTTTTTTCTCATGAATTTTATTGTTTTTTTATTTCTGTTATTGTTATGATTTTGAACTAGCTTTTTGTTTTGTAAATAAACTTTGTTTTTGGTACTTTAAATATTAATGCAAACGCTTTATTAATCTGCCGTACGAATATCTTAAAAACACAAAATAAGGGGGTGTATGTAGAGTTTTTTAATTAACTGTATGTGATGAATGCATAAATTTTTTAAACGTTACAAATGAAAATTATAAGAATTTATTAAATATTGTCAAAGAAAATGAAAAAAAACTGGCTATGGAATTAAATGAAACAAATAAATTGGTTGAAGAGCAGGTTGAAGAGGCGAAAAATTAAATTGTAAAAGAAATTAAAAAAAATCAGTAAATGTGGAGAGTGAAACCTATGCTAGCAAATTAAAAAAAAAATCAAATAGACCCGGTTCACACACGGCAATTTTACTTGCGCAATTCTTGAGTTTATAGAAGAGGGAGGGAAAGAGAATGATAGGGGGTACAGACTTGCCCGTACTCCAATTCCGTTTTGTTTTGTCATCCGCGATTTTCAGCACGAAGTTGGCTGCATGTTGATATTTGACATTCCTTTTCATTCTGTGTTTCGCTGTGCATAAAATTTCGGGTGGTAAAAAAGTTTTTTTAGAAAGAAAAATGTGAAAAAATGTCTTTTAAATGAAATCGGGAGCAAATAGAAAAGTTAATTATTTGTGTCGAACAAAACACGTGTATATATAATATAAGATCCATAAAATATTTGGACAGAAACAAGAAGGCTCAAGCATTTAACTACATTTTAGAAGAAATACAAAAAGTGAAACCTCCATAACTTTGGATGATATTAAACGAAAGTGGAAAAATTTGTGAACGCAATACATGCAAGAGATACGAGTGATAAACCAGTCAAAAAAAGTGGTGCTGGAAGGGCCGATGTGTACGTTCCCAAGCTTTGGTGTTTTCAGCAGCTAAATTTTCTAAAAACTCATTCAGAAATTAGAAAAAGCAAAGACAACACGGAGGTATGTATAATCTAAAATTTAACTTATTTTTTTAGATAATTTTTTCTATTGCTTATTACATATTTCTTTAGGACACCACACAGAATAAAGAAAATAGCACGCCCAGCCCCACATGAAGAATAAATTTTAAGCGAGGAGCCTCCTAAAAAAAGACGGAAGGTATTTTGTGAGGGTTTTGCCAAAATATGTTGATTTTAGTGGCTAATAAGTCGCTTTGTAACTTGATCATGATGATGTTGTGATTATTTTATATTGGTATTTGCTGAAGTCGACAAAATTTTGGCATAAGCTGATGTTACATAAAAAATATTGTGCAAATACTAACAAATAACATTAAAATGTGATAGAGATTAGGTGCTGTCAGTGGTTTCCGCAACGACATAAAGAATTTAACAACCATGGTGAGCCAAAGAAAGACTGAAAAAAATTTGCCTGGCTGGGAAACCTTGTTACAAACCAAATGGAAGAAATAAGGTCCGAAGACCAACCTGATGCAGCCTGGCAAGTGCAGTGTCTCATGCGAAAACTCACAAGTCAATCTACACCAATGCAAAATTTCGTCTTTTTCCAAAGATATTCTTGAGCTCTCTATGGAGGAAATATTTGATGAGGAAGACTAATTAATATTTTAAAGTAGGTAATAACTTAAACATATAAAAATTAGTAAAATTTTTATTGATATTGCAGTTTTTTGCTGTTTCTAGTCTAAAAAATTTAGTTAAAGTTTTGCTAATTTTAGCAGAGTAAATTGCTATTTTCAATTAACTTAAATTCAGCTCGAATTTAACAAAAATTTTGTAAAGTTAACAGTCTTATTTTTGCTATTCTTATTTTATTAATATTTAGAGTACTTCCATGTACTTAAAAGTGCTCCCCACTGTATAAGTAAATTAGATCCAATCCAATTTGCCTTCGTTGTTGAAATATGCCATAAACTGTTGTCGACAAAGTTCTGCCGCACCCTTTCGAGGATTGTATAGGCTATCCAAGTAATCACTAATTTCAGATGGGGAATCGTAGGTGCTATTTATATAGATTTCATCAGTCTCCAACAAAAAGTTGTGTAAAATACAGCAACAAAATGTTATCGTTTCCACAGTTTCCACTTTTAGGTTTATTGAAGCTAAGAAAAGTCTGAAACGATTTGCTAGAATGCCAAAGCTTGCTCGACAACATGTCTTGCACGGGAAAGCCTAGCGTTGAAAACCTGTTTTTCTCTTCTTGATTTTGTATGGTATGGTTACGGTTTCATCAAATGCGTTTGCAATGGGAACGCGTCATCTCCAATTATAACAAAGGAAGGCGTCGACCATTTCCAACAACAGTATTTGGCGGTATTTCTTTTTCTTCTTCCAAACACACCATTATTTAAACTGCTTTGAAGGAACCACACTGCTTTGAAGGAACACACAAGCACGGGCCATTGCAACCAATATCACAACAAAAATGATTTGCATTTGGCGTCAACTAGGGCCATCAAAATTATGCTGTTAGTTCCTTTGTAGTTGTGGTAAAAACGCTCCATCTTTACGCAATGGTCGAAAGATTATGTCTTTTCCATCTAAAGCACCAAGACAATTAGGGAATTGCCATTTGATTGCAATTCCCTAGCTATTGCTTCCCATTCTAATGAATTCTGGGAAACTAGTTAAAAGAGTAATGTTAATAACAATAGGAAAAATTTACTAATACAATACCTTCAAATATGTTGCTTTCATTCGTTTGGAAATTGCGGAGCACACTTCTGGGACTCTACCCAAAATATTCAACCTGGACACTCATGTTTGATAGTCTATGCTACAAAAAGACTCTCCTACACAAAAAAATATTTACTGAGCTGTAAATTGTAAGAACAATAATACACACTTAAACGGCGAGGAACCGCAACGTTAATGCTAACTTTTCTGCAGGAGGAATAGCATTTTTCATTTGCGTATCAGAGCGCCTTATATCTCGCTCCACTAAATTTCGAAGATAGTTTTTATATGACGCTTCGTCGCTCAACAGCAATTCTGTTGTTAAAAACGAAAAGGACCGTGCGCTTATCTGGACCTTCTCCAAGGTTTTATCCACTGCTTTTTTGATTTCTTGGTAGGCAGATACGTCGCTTTTTTACACAAATCTGATAAACTTAAATAAATTCCAAATTATAAATTTCAAAACAAAACACGTTATACAAACCACTTATATGTCCTCTTTCCACTGTCATCCGAATAAAAATCAATAGCTTCTCAATACAATCAATTAATGTTTTTATTATTTCATTTTTTTTCTTTAACTTTCACTTTTTTTTTTATATAAACTTAAAATTTTCCTCCGAATAAAATTTGTGCACAATTAAATAAAACGAAATGTCAAAAAAGCAAGAACGTTGATAAAGAAAACGAAAATTGCTGAAACAAACTTTTCCTGTGTGAGCACAAAAGCAATTTCAAAGGAGAATTGAAGAAAAATTGCACAAGTAAAATTTGCCGTGTGTGAACCAGGACTTATTCTTAAACCCAAAAACAAACAAGACAGTGTATCAACTGAAAGAAGTTAAAGAGAAAATCCAGCCATTATCTCTTAACTTGCATGTAAAAGGAATTACAAAAGAAATGATGGGGCTGTCGCCATTAGGTGTCAAATGATAATGATCGTGTTGTATTATCTGACAAAATTAAAGAGAAGATGGGTAATGAATATGATGTTTAAATTCCAAAAATGATAAGACCAAAAATATTAATAACTGGGATGTATGAGGAACTAGAACAAAAACGAGTAATTGAGGCCTTAAGGAAACAAAATGATATGAATAACAGCTATTTAAAGTTCGTTAAAGTGTATAAATCATATAAAAATCCAGAGTTTATAATGCAATAGTTGAAACGGATGGAAATGGTTTTGAAATTATTATGAAATTATATGAAGAAAAAAGATAAACTTTGAATGGGATAGATGCCTATGAAAGTTGTAATGTTTCTAGATGTTTTAATGTTGGGGATTTAACCATGCATCAAACAAATGTAATAGCGGAACTCAAATTGGTGCTAAATGCAGCGAAACAGGTCACTCTTACAAGGAGTGTAAAAATAATTTTTCTAAATGCATAAATTGCCTAAAAGCTAAAGAACGTTTAAATTTGAGAGATATTGAAACTAATCATGATACCAAAGTGGTGATTGCCGTATTTTACAAAGTAATATGTTCAGAAGAAAAAGTCGATTTTATATGCCTTACAGAAACTTATTTGAATGATGATATTGATGATGGGGAATGATTTAATTTGCGAAAAAAAATGCCGCCAAAAAGTCGTGGATCATTTTTTTCTTTCTTTAGTCCTATTTTCATCCATACATGATCTAGAAACTAAATCCGCTATTATATTAGAGTTACCACAAAATTGCATTTATATATATTCCAGAGCACCGTGTAAAATGCATCTAATTTGCAAAAATCTAAATTATTTACATATAAAGATGATGTACTTGGCAAAAAAAAATTTGATACCCATATTGCCCTATTTAAAACGAAGAGTTACCACCCCATTGCATTTTTGTCAAAACGAGAACTAGACGAATTTCAAAAAAGCTGAGACCTGTATATAATTAAATTGACTAAAGATTAAAATATGTTAATTTGGCATTTTTATTACAAACAACCCCGAACAAAAAATTCAAAAACCTTTTTTTTACAGAGTATCCTTAAAAAAGGACATGGATGATCGTCCTTGGACAAATTGTATATACAGTTGGACGCGCCTTAAAAAAACTTTCTTATGATACCATTATTGTATATATTGGTAAGGAAACAGATTCTCAAATTAACAAAACATGCAAAAATAGACCCATTTTCAAAATGGTCCAGCTCACGAGAGTTCAAAGCTGGAGCCGAAATATTTTAATGTCATCTTAAAAATGTCCAAGGTTCATTTTTTAGGAGGGTACATCGAGCACTTTTTTTGGTGAGTCGCTCTAATATACATATATTATTATTATTTCTTATTTTTTATTTATTTTTTTTTAATTAGTTTAACTAATATACATATCTTAAGTTTGTAATATAAAAAACAGCTCTGTAACGGATACTAAATCGGGAAACGGTTTCTTTTAATGCAGTATTTTAGTAAATGAATCGTTAGGCATATGATATAAATAAAATATCCTAAAAGGATAATATGAATCAGTTTATTTCGCTTCCTGAAAACCTGTTCAAAAACACATAGCATTATTGCAGGCAAGCGATTCCAGTTTTTCTTGATATTGTAAAAATTGTTAAACTTTCTCTAATAAAAACTAATAACGTTGTTGTTTTATTTTTCATATTTTGAACTCGAATGAAGAAACTCAAATTACTCAATCAAATGAAATAAAATCGAATCATAATTGAAAACTCAAATTTTAAATCGATTGAATTCCAATGATTGAATTCCGTGATTGAACAAATCGAATGATAAAAAATTATAAGTCTTTTGAAATATGTAGTATTCAAATGAGGACCAATAAGAATTCATTCGATTTGTAAAATTGCGAATTCAATCATTCCATAGTCAATCGAATGCTAAATCCAATGAAGGAATTAGTTCTTTAAACCTCTGCTTACTATGGCATCCTGTAATTAATTTACTGAGTAGTTTTATTAGTAGGGCAAGTTTTTTTTTGGCTCGAAAGAAGTTAAAATGGCAGGCAAAAACCCACTAAAAATGGTATAAGAATTGGAAAAATAGCAAAACAAAATTTTGTAAAAAATAGGAAGATAAATTTCTAAACTTTTTCTTTAAGGTTCAATTAAACTGATCTTAAAAGCCTGTTTTTAGACAAATCTAAAAAACAATTAGGAATTTAAAATTGAAAAACATCGATAAAAACATTTTTAGAATAATTTCAATCGCGAAATAAATATGAGTTTTATTAAATTTTGATTTTTTCAAGTTATTAAAAGAAACATAAAACAGTTGAGTTATTGAAAACACGAATTCCTTTTCATTCTCAAATCAAATTTTTTTTTTTTAGTCAAAGTTGATTGACAACTTTATAAATTTTTCAGATATTTCTTTGTTGTTGGCATCTTGTATCTGTTCCTTAGCACAATTTATAACATCTAAACTTTCATTTAGAGAGAGTCCTTTGTTTCCAATTTGGCGATGCTAACAAAGACATTCGAAATTATTTTTAATATAGCTAAATCAGATGTTATTCCAGGTTTTTGAAATAACAATTTCGCATTGCGTATAGACTGGGTTGCATTTCGGCATAATGTATGCTAGATCTAGCATTTTTTTTTGCGATTTATCACTCCAAATTTTAAGTGATAGATGCATAGATAATACTTTTTTAAAATGATATGATTTTTTTTTGAGCACTTTTTTACCACGAATATATTTTTTCTCACAGATTTAAATTACAAATTTATATATCAAGCTAACAAAAACCTTTTGTATGCTAAACCAATTTTGGATAAATTTTTCAGTTTTTTTATATAAAACTTTCAGTACAGTTCAGTGGTAAACAAAGTGAGTCCATTTCCTACTACAAACTAAATTTCAATCCTTTTGGTATATATGTATGCAGTTTTTAATTTTACAGAAAATTATTGTATATTTACAAAGGTAGAGCTTGCACATAACGAACAAGTTTTCAATTTATTTTGATCCAATGGTGATAATCTTTAACTTTGAGCTCATTTATTAGTTCTCTTTTAGTGGGATAACTAGTTTATATGAATGTTGATGTTTGCATGGAATTGTCACTTCTTTCAAAACGTATTCTGATGATGGGAACCTAGAAAATTCCCGAATAGATCTATCAACACTTTCCTTAAAGTGGTCAATTAATAAATTTGAAAACAAAATCTCTATAGATTTTTTGTTAGGACAATATCCTAATAAAGAAATATAGAGTATGGCCTCGAACTTGAATAATTTTCATTTTCATAGCACAATTAAAGGTCGAAAAATCATAATTTTCTATTTTTAAAAAAATTATATCAAAAAATTATATAAAAAATTATAATAGTTTACAGCAATTGTGAAGATGTTATGAATTTAACCACATTTGATTTATATCTGCATAGTAGAATTCTGTTAAAACTTTAAAGATGAACTGATTTCTTGGATTTGGTGATGAATTTCGTTCACATCGCATTTATATCTCCATAAAAGAATTCTTTTAATTTCTGCTATAACCAATTTCTTCCAGAAATAATTTCATTAAGATTGCGTTATAGTCAGCGCAACCAGAAATATGCCACGAAAATCCATTTTATGCCCTATAAAACAGAAAATATGGTTTTAAAATTTATAAACTTACTGTTAGTTGCGTGCAGAGTAAGTTTTACGAAACTTACTTAAACTGCTTACAAAAAGGGAAATAAGAGATTAATTATAATTAAATCGGTCTACTCTTAAAACAGGAAATTGAAATTGCAAAATTGGTGTGAATCTCCAAATTCGGTGCCGCGCGAACTAAAGAAAATAAAAAAAGAACTTTGAAAAAATTTTTAATTGAAAAAAAATTCAGTAACTACAAATTAAATGAAAAACGGAAAATATGCTTTTGTACTAATAATTTCTAAAATATGCTCGAAATAAGATATTTTTACCAAATCTTAAGAATCTAAAATATGCTATTAAGAGCCAAAATGTTCAAAACATGTCCTAATGGATAAATATTAGGGCGGGTCGATTTAAAATCGCTCAACGTTCAAGGAAAATCGTATTCTAGGGAACCGAAGGAACCTTACCTTAGGGTGAAATTTGAAAAATCCCACTTTGACCCATTTAGAGGTGTCCCCAATCGAATCCACCCAATCGAATATATTTATACTCTATTTCTTCCGGAGAAGAATAGAGACCCTAATTTGGAAAGACTCCTCCTACTTTCTGAATATCTCTATCCCGAGATTTGTACATTTTGTACATTTTTAACTTAAATATTAACCCCTAGAAATGATGATTTATGCATTAATATGCTAGCGCGTCTTTTGGAGAGATTCCTCCTACTTTCTGAAATATCAAAGTGGGCTTTTTCAAACATTTGAACCCTAAAGGTCAAAAGTCGGGACATCAGAATTCCTTTTAGAGGTATGGTTCCTTCGGCAAAGTTTCTTATTTTGATCCCTAGAATACGATTTTCCTTGCACGTTGAGCGATTTTTTTGCCTCCATTCAAATCGACCCGGCCTAATAAATATATTATCTATTTTTAATTGCGACGAACAGGAAAAAAGCATGATACAGTATATTTCTGGTTGCCCTGGTTATCGTCAATAAATCGAAAACCAATTTATGTTCGAAAGTGACCAAATTATATTTTAATATAATATTATAATTTATATTTCAGAAATTATCAATTGTATTTCAGAAATTATAAATTGTATTTCAGAAATTACCAATTGTATTTCAGAAATTATCAATTTTATTTCAGAAATTATCAATTGTATTTTAGAAATTATTAATTGTATTTCAGAAATAATTAATTGTATTTCAGAAATTATTAATTGTATTTCAGAATGTATAAAAATACACAATGCAATTGGATTGATGCTTTATTTTTCATTTTGTCTCTTATATGTAGTGACATAGTACACATTTGCAAAAATATGAAAATGCAGGCTACACGACTACAGAGCTACACGACTACAAATGCCGTTCACTGCAATCGTCGCCGTGTGGTCAGCTACTTATTATTTTGGAAACATAGTAACAGCTGTTTTTATACAAATAAATTTTTATTTCAGTAGTGCCAATTACATATTTTTTTTTTGCTTTATTAAAATAGAACAACATGCATGGTTGTAGACACGTATATAAGTTGACTTAAAAATACAATTACTTATTTATAGTGTCCGACCGAACAGTTCGGCCAGAAAATGCATTTGGTCTGTATTCGGTATTTTTAAAGCATTATAGACAAATTTGGCTGATGGAAAAATGTTTTATTGGACTGATTAGATGCTATTTTGAGTGTCAAATTTGAAGAAAAGTCTGTAGTTAAGCAATGTATTCACTGTTCGGAATCAGAAAGTTCGGCCAAATCGAAAATAGTTCGGCGGGCCGAACTTTTAACTTTATAGCTAAACTTCGGCTTTTCTTTTAAATTTGTATACACAAATCGAATTAAATCGGCTCAACAAACATGTTTCAATACCAAATTGTGTCATCATTGCCTCTAGATATCGAAAAACCGACTAATATAATTTTTTGGCCGAACTGTTCGGTCGGACACTACTTATTTATAATACATTATTATAAGGTAAAATAAATTTATCTTACCCCTCTTGAATACTAACGCAACTATAGCATTTAATGTTTGCGACGTTTTCTTGTGTTTAACAATAGCGGTATTCGCTCTTGGTAGCAAAACTACCCTTGCAGACCTTTCAAAGCTTGCAGATCTTGTATAAATACAAGAGTATGCAAGACCACAACAACAAAATACATGAAATAAAAATATGCAAGACTTTTATTTATATGCAAGACGAAAACCTATTGCATATTCTGGGTCTTTCAAACCTTTCAAGCTTACAATACTTAACATCTTTTAGTTTTGCCGGAAAACAAAAAAGAACAGAAAATATTTACAAAAAACATTTAATTTTCGTTGTTTGTAAAAAAAAACATCTGATTTTAACACAAATTTTTATCAAAAAACAAACTTAAGTAAAAGAAAAATACGATATTAATATAAAATGGATCTTCTTAATTAAAGTTGATATTCACACAAAATAACAACAGAGTTAAAAATCCACTGAGAACGAAGAATAATGCCAACCTTTTTATTTGAAAAAATCGCTTAAGTCTACTTAAAAATCGCTAGAAAATATATTTTCGTTAGAAATTAGCTGTTTTGTCAACATTGAATATCTGTTTTTAGCTTGGGTTGTTGTAAACATACAATACACACAAACAAAAGACGCTCACGCTTTGTAGCATAAATCATAGTATTAATGCAACCCTTGCAAGGAATGAATACCTCTAATATAAAATATTTTTAAACACTAATTTGTTACATATTTTGTTTTACTGTCAACACTATTTTGTTTTGTAGCCAGCAAAAATAGAAATTATCATAAGTTGACTACAGCGGCCCAAACGTAGTCGGGTAGCCGTGTAGCTGTGTTGGTGCCAAAATAATCGTTTTCATATAAACGTGTGTATTTCAGTTTTGACAGGCTGTAGTCGTGTGGCTGCAGTCGTCTATGTGTTTATAGCATAAACGTCATGAAAATTCATATTTGTTTCACTTTTTCAACTATTCAAAGGCAAAAAAACTAAAAATAAAATGTGGCTTATCAAGGTTTTACAATAAGGCACATCAATTGTAGAGCTTATTGTAGAAACTTTATAAGCCACATTTAGTAATCTATGGATTTTTGCTGTTTTCTAAGCATGCATTGATAAATATTTTGATAGAAGTCTTGCTTAAACACTTATTGCAGGTACCTAGAGTATAAAGGTCCTCCAGAAGTCATACTTGTTGCATTTTATTAGCTGTTAACAGGCGGAAACAAACTAAAATAAAAATGTGGCTTATCTAGTTTTTACAATAAGCCCTTCAATTGTTAAATCTGAAATAAAATTGAAAATGGTGTAGAATTGAAAAATAATGAGTCTTAAAATCAATTTGAAACTAATTTGTAAATCATTACTTTACGTTAAAAATAATGCTAACAACTATGTATTATGGGTAATGCATTATTTTTTGTATTGAAATAATAGAAAAATTAACTAGCTATTAATAAGTTATTACTATATGTATTAAAGTAATGCAGATTGCTAGCTGGTGTCATTGTTGGTAGTCCAAAAATAATGATATGTCATTACCGTTTCTACACTGGGTATAATAGGAAGAACGTGAATAGCACTATTATTATTCTAAAAAATGTTTGTATTAGTGTAGACACTCACCATTGGTATATTTTAGTGCAGTCATTAACCTAACTCAAACAGTGTACAGTTTGTTGTGTATTTAAACCAGGGATGGCTGCCAATACTACTAAAATACCGTTAACGAAATAATTGAAATATAATATAAAATATAATAATATATATATAATAAATATATATATATAAACTTAATTCTCAGTATCCCTAAAATACCGTTATCGCTAAAATGATGTTACCGAAGTAATTGAAATTTGATATCCATAAAATACCGTTACCAAATAAGCTGATAAGATCTGAAAAAAATTTTGTATTTATAATTTATTATTTATATTTGTAATATACATAATTTAATTTTAGTTCAAATGAAGTTTAAAAAAGAAAACATCTAATGAAAAGGAAAACGAGGATACCATCCTGGCGGCACAAATTCTTTGGATAATAAACCAACGAGCATGATGAACTGAATTGGATGATCAATCGAGCAAAGTGAAGCTGGCTTGGATGTCGCATGCCAACAAAACCAGTTTATCAGAAATTAAAGTAAATTATTTTTAATAACTATTTTCAAAATATTTTTAATAATAAATTTATTGCAGTTTTATTGAAAATCAAAACGAATTAAATACAAAAAATGTACAACATAGTTCAACACCACAAAAACATTCTGAATACTAAAATTTATGTGGTATTAATGAGATCAAAGGTATAATAAATATAAAAAAATTTAAAATTCCTATGGATATAAAAATGATTTTTATTTTGTATAAATTTAGATATAATTGTAAATCAAAATAATACTTTTGTCCGACGTGCTATCAAAAGCAAATCGTTGCCTTGAATCGTCATTC